>JAAWXA010000004.1:16470140-16602586 GCA_038090715.1 Florisuga fusca | reverse complement strand
GGGGGGGGAGGGGGGGAGAAAAATATAAAAATATAAATTATTGGATAGTTTTTAAAGATCCTATCATTTATATAAACTACTAAATACATGGCTAGAGTAACAAATATGCTGGCAGCAGCATGCTCTATATTATAAGGCTAGAGAAAATTTTAATTCACAGTCTAAAACCTTTAAGTCCTACCAAGAATTTGTCACACTTCACCTGTTTCAGTTTTTCAGTTTATTTTTTAGCAGTTTTCATACGAGTTTTTTCAGTTGCTGACTTAAACAATTTGTTCCATATCTCAACCACCATTTTTTGTAAAGAAATCATAAAAGTTAGGAACCTGAAAATTGGATTTTTCTTTTGAGCAGCTGCTGTCCAGAAATGTGGAAAGATTGTTAAAAGGGAATAGCATCACTTTCTAGCAAACTGCAGGCAGGTTTGATGACTGAATCTAGTCTTTCCATTACTGTACTGTCACCAAGCTGTATTACATTTGCAGTCATAGATCTATGGAAGAGAAAGAACAGCTCTTTCAAGGTTTCAGTATTTATTTGTACAATCATAGATATCAACTTTCCTTCTTCACTGTTGACCTGCTCATCTTAAAATACATTTCATATTAAACACATATTTCTTGAATAAAAGGTGGTCTATAATGTTTTACAGAACACCTTTACAGAGCACTAGGTAAATGAGAGTAAAGGAAAATTATTTGAACAAGATCACAAAAGTTTATTAAAAAAATAAATCCTTTTAGTATAGCTGTCTCTCTAAGCCTGTATGCCTGTGCTTCTGATGACTTAAAAGGGACTAGATAGATTTGTCTAGTTTATTTTGAAAATCATTTCATAGTTACTTTTATTTCTGTATTAGCTAATTTTACATAGCACATTTGTTTCAGAGTGCTGACACTCTGAAGTGCCGGATCAGAGACATCTGGTCTGTTGTGCTTTGACAAGGGTGCCACTATGAACAACTTTTTTTTTCCCATGGCTGTTGTAACATCTGCTAATAGTTTCTACTTAATTTTCTGTTGAGGATTCAGTATACAACATTAAGGATTTGGTTGAACTAGTAAAAGTTTGTCTATACGTGACTTGCTTCTAATGTTGATGTATATTTTGTTTTGGTTTGTTTTGGTTGGCTGGGGTTTTTTTTTCTGTTTCTTTTGTTGTTTTTTTTTTAAGATAATTTCAGATAAATCTTTAAAACTATTCAATTTTTTCTCCAAAATCATATTTAGCAGTGTTTTATTTTGTGTTCATCAAAGAGTTTACCTTCCTAGCATAATCAATTGTATTTTTATTATCCACAAAATCAGTTTGATTAAATTATCAAGTCGCATAATATTTTCTTGAATTTAATAATACTTCAAGTGGAGCTCAAGTGTTTCTGTTTTCTTTAATACTACAGAATTACAAGATGGCTCAGGGGTAGTGAATTTTAGAAGCTATTTTTGTCCAAGTTTCTGTCAAGCTTTGTGTGTGTATGGGCAATGTAGGTGCCATGTGCATTTTGTTTACTAAGTCTTTAAGATTATATCCATTGGTAAAATTATACCAATAAATATTGTAAAAACCTTAGAAAGATTTTAATTTATACAGTTTTGCCAGATAAAATAAAACATTGTTTGGGTAACCTTCTCAGACACTGTATTAAATCAAAGAAAGAATATATTACTTTGAGAACTTTTTTTTCTTAGTCTCTGTGCTTACCTTTCCAAGACTAGGAAAAAGCTATCTGTTCTAGTATTGGCTCCTGACAGGTCCAAGAATCTTCATAACCCTTTATAGTATAAGGGTTTCAAGATCTCCTTCTTGACCTTTTGAAAATACACTTTAGTACATCAGGCAGAAAGTAATTTTATTCACATTAAATGGGAGAGGAAAATATGTCCTCACCTTACATATAAGGAGAAGATTCTTGTGTCCCTGAGGAAACAGCAGAGCTAGAAAGACTCACTTCAGAGAGTCATTGCTAAGTTTCCTGAATGCCCAGTTCAGGAATTGGTGATGGGTCTTGTGGGTAAAACATTGTTTACAGCACTGAGGAATACGTGACTTTCATTCTCTCATTTTGGCAAATCTTTACTGAGCAGTCCCTAAGTATTGCTTTGTTTCTGACTAGATTTCATGTAGCAGAAACTTTCTTCTGTGGTACAAACATAGCATTTGATGTCTGGTTGAAGACTCAGGCTGGATAAACCATTCTCCTATTCACTATATCAAATAATGAATATCAAAACAATATTCAGGAAATTTCAGGGAATGGTTTAGAGTCAGTGTTTTTTTAAGACCTTAGAATCACTTAATTTGCTTTTCCTCTTCTAAACAGATTCTAGGTAGGGGAAGGAGAGAGAAAGGGAAGTATTATTTTGGAGACCACACAATTATCTGAGCATGTTGTACATATTTTAATGTTCCTTCTGCACAGTCCATTTTGGCAATATGTATAATGCAGATGTTGTTAGGCTGCATTGGGACTGCTTTTTCTATTGTGAAATTCATGTCACTCATTCGCTTGTCTTCCTGGAAAATGGAGTTTTGAAGACATATAGATATCTAGAGGTAGCAACTGCATCAGTAGATTTTATTCCTTTTTCTTGAGTGCTTTCACTAAGGAGAGACTTCTAATGAGAAACGTGTTCTTCCGTTAATTATCCAATCTTCTGCTTTAACTGCCTGTCTTTGTTTACAGTCTAATGAGTACAGAAGACAAAATATACCATCCAAACTTTTGTCTATGAGTTTAGAAAGCCAGTTATAATAGATCTTTTAAAGAACTTCTGACACAGAAATTAAAGACAAGATTTTCACCATGTGTAGCCAGATGTTTATTTTGAAAATTACCTTTCTTTTTTAAAGAGTTTATAACTGAAAAAAAATTAAACACTGCAGAGTTTTAAGCTTGTTTATGTTGATACATCCTGTAGTTACTGGAAGTGATATTTTCATGCACTTTTGTTAATCTTGTTGAACAAAATATTATACTAGGCCTCTACCTATCACCTTCAACTTGGTGAAATTATGTAACTGTCGTCTCAGGTTGGACCAAATTTAAGATCAAACTGTGCAAATCTTTTCCCTCCAGTGAAGCCAGTGACTATCAGCTTGTTGAAATAAAGGAGGATTATTTAGAATAAAATAATTTTAAGGGGGAAGAGGATACCCACAAGGCAATAAACTGCTGGAAGAGTATTATGACAATAAAATTCTCAACATATATATTCAGTAGTCAGGTGAGCCTGCTCACAGGTTATCTAACTAGTGTCCTCATAAAAAGCCTGAAAAATAAAAATACACTGCTGATCTTTGTTGCCAGCTTGATAGCTGATGTACTGTACCTGCTGGCTGTCCAACAACATACTGATGTGTTCTGGTAACTTAAAATTCTTGGCAGAAAAATGTAATTTGTAATTACTTTTGTAACGTAATTTGTAAACGTAATTTGTTAATACATATTTCTACTTATAGCTCCTAAGACAAAATCCAACAATCTTCTTTTCGTGAAGCTATGTGATAGATACTTAAAGTTCCTAGATTTTGTCGATGTCTTTTGAATACGTCTGGATGCTTCTTATCTGGGAAATCATGGAACTGACTCCTTGTTTGCTCTTCCCTAATCCTTCAAAATAAGAGTAATAAATGGAAAAATCTTGTATTTCTTGTTTTGCTTGAGTTCTCATTTTCATTACATCTAACCCTATTGCATTTTAGTTCTTATTACCTCCTAAAACCCACAATTTATTATTCTGAAGCCCATCCTTTTCCATGTGATAAACCTTCTTACTTTCTAGTCAGATTGCTTGGGCTTTATGCATCTGTTTGCCTGACATATAAGTTACTGTGAATTTAAAATACTTTTTTGCTAAGTAAGGTGCCAGAACAGAAAAAGGAACATTAAGAGTCTTACAGTAATTTTAAACCAATAGATAATAAATAAACAGTTTTAAAATAATCAAATATTATTAATTATACTTCATGATTTACTAGGAAATTTCTGCCTGCTCTGGTAAGAACGTAAACCCCTGAATCTTGTTTTTAAAATACACTGTAAAATCTAGGATATAGAGGAATAGTATCCTATAGCTTCATAGAGGAAAGTAGCTAACCTTTGCATATTTTGATGGGTTAAAAAAAAGAAGAAATATTGTCATTTTTTATCTAATTTTACAGATTCTTTACAAATTATTATTAAAGGCTATACTTGGTATTTTTATGTTAAGAATAATAACAATGTTTGGAAGGTTTACACCAACTTGTTCATACTATTTGAAACAGCAAAGGATTGATGTGCTTTAAATCAAGCTGGCACACACACACAAAAAGATCCCTATGTATGGTCTTCTCAACAGTTCTTCATGCTTTTTTTCTCTTTGTTTTATCTTTGGTTTTTCTTTGTATTTGTGTGCAACTAGGCAATACTACAGGATCTGGAGCAAAGACGTCCCCAGCTGGATGAACTCATAACTGCAGCACAAAATCTAAAAAACAAGACAAGCAATCAAGAGGCCAGAACAATCATTACTGACCGCAGTAAGTGCTGATTCTGCTGTCATATGAGGTTTCAGTCAATCTTAGAAATGTCGTAATAATTAATAAGCATAGCATTTTCTAGACACTTTTTGCATGATGAGAGTTGAATCAGAAGACAGTTCCCACACAGATTTTCCAAACTGTTTATAGAAAAAAATGCAGTGATCATATATTCCAAATTTTTCACCTCAATTTCATATTACTTGTATTCATAGTGGATGATCATTGCAGAAAATACAGTGTGATCACTATAGATAACAAATACATTTGTTCTTAAACAAGGAGGAAAAAGAAAGAAATCACAGAGGATAGCCATAGGCTTGTAAGAAGCTTTCAATACCATCGCCCATAGTACAGCTGGAGCCTCATATTCTCCCATGAGCTGATGCATAAGTTTGATGATGTTCTATGTCTTTCTAGTTCTGGCAAACTTGCTGTGTCTAAGGTGGAAAATTTAGTAGATGGAGTTTTAGTAGTTTATAGAACCTGTAGTGTTGTCACTCCTGGAGGCTTGCATGTCCTAAGCCCTTTTGTTAATGGATGAAACACAATGTCATTCCATAGAAGTATCCCTCTGTGATGGATTGTTATATATCTTCAATTCTGTGAACTTAGGACTAAAAACTAAAAAAAAAAAAAAAATTATTATGGTTCTAGAGATCTCCTGTGGACATTAGAGAAGACTCAGGCCAAATGCTTTGTGTGTGGGCACAGCCAATTCACTTCAGGTGGATGTGAACTGTTCCGTTCATCTTGGTCTGGAGACCAGAATTTGCTCCCTGAAACTGTTTATACTATGTCCTATGTGAGATATCATTGTTCAACTGCTATTGTTTTCCTGGCCTTGAATCATATTACTGGGAGAGAAAGGAGATGTATTTGTTCTATTTAAAGTTTGAGTAGAAATGAATAACATTTACCTGTTACAGAAGAACCGGTTCCTGTTTGACATCCCAATTAATTTTAAATTCACACACTCAGTTGAATTCAAATGAATTCAGATGAAGTGTGGTGTACCTTAACTTTAGGGTGCATGTTCATAGCCAACATACTTAACACTCCTATTGGTATTTTCTGGTATGTTTTAATTTTCAGTTCTGAGATAAGTCTTTTGTACATAAGAACAGTAAATGCAACACGAAAATGCAACCATAATCCCTGTATGCTGTCATGTGAATTATATGCATGACTAAATTTTGTTCTGTTGGAAAACTGCACTTCATTTCAAGTGAAATTGTCTTCTGAGATGGATCAACTTCTTCTTTCTCATACTGCAAAAGAAAGAAAACAAGCTATCAGACTGAAAATCATGAATGAATATGTGGTAACACAGCTATATTAAAGCTTGCATCTGTGGTCAGCAGTTTGATGAATATAATTTACATGCTTTCTTAGTTATATCTATAAGAATGCCTAAAATGGTTAGTTGGTTTGGAACTTAAAATATACAAGATTCATTTTGTTGTGAGTTAGCAATTAATTTTCCATGTTGAAACTGTCGATATCGTTGAATACACAAGTGCAATTTATGATACAGCAAATACAGGCCATGTCCCTTTGCGTTCTTTCAGGTACATGCTGCTGTAGTATAGCATCTTCTAACATTATCCTATTGTTGCTAATAAAAATATTCATCTAAGCAAAAAGTTTGTCAGAAGTATGCAGGGTCTGTGTTTCTGCTATGGAGGGAGATAAAGTAGGATCAAGGCCATTTTTGATACAGTCTTCAGAGGCAGCAAACTAGATTAATGAAGGTTTTCTCATGCTCAGTTGGTTTACATTTGTATAATGTAGGTAGTACTAAACACTATTCAAGAGGTATTTCTTTTTAATTTTAAGGAGATTTTGGTATTTCTAAGGGAAAAATAAATGCTAGGGCTTTACAGGGTGACACATAAGGTTTTCCTGAAAAAATGCCAAATGTGTCATACTGTTGCCTAAAGTATCCCTTTAAAACAAAAATATTAATTTTGATATTTTTAATTGCATGATGTTGTTTCCTGCTGTATGTCGTATCTCAATGAAGAACATTGAGATAGCTCTGTATGTTTTGAATCAGGCTTGCTAAATACCTGTACAGACAGCATCCATTTGCTTACTGGAACTACCATGGAGGTAGTTCATCCCCCCTATCCCTTCACAGTGCTATGGTGTCCTGGTCATGGGAAGACTCTCCTCATCCTCAGAAAGAGCTGGGGGGGAAAGGTGTTGTCTGTGTGCTCTCTAACACAGCTTCTTTGAAGTCTGCTGCTCTCTGTACAGTGCTCCCATGTAGTGCAGCTGTTTGGCCCTGCAGTCCAGTACTGAGCTCAGCCTCTTGCACCCAGGATGTGGTCCCCAAGTCCATCTCTAAGTATCTTGCTTGAAGCCAGAGCTGAACCCTGGACTAGAGAGCCTGTTCCACTTGCTAAAGTTCCCCACAACCCAAAGAGCATCCCCTTCATTCTGCTGGGACCTTGCACCAGAATCCTTCTGCAGGTCCTCCCTGACTACCTCACCTGCAGACTGTTCCCTATTTTCTGAAGCTTTTTACCTCTTCATGGATACAAATAGGTTACCATGGTTATGTCTTAGCACTTAAGAGTACAGATTCAATTCTAACCAGTTTCATGACCTGAGCATCAGCACCGTGCTGCTTGTGCTTCTCTGCAGCAGCTGCCTAGCACTCTCACTCACATTCAGCCTTCTGTAGTGTCACACCATCAGGTGCCCAGTGCAGAGGATCTCATCATGAAGGCAAGTGAGTGCAGGGCCATGCTGTACTGGACTCTCACGCAGCTGATAGACGTGACTATACCCAGTGCTCTACCTATTCCAATGCTTCAGCCCAGGATCCTACACTTTGAGAAGTAAAACTGGTCTTAAATGACATTAAAAGGTGAAATCAAAACTAAGCAATACATCCCCTCCCCCCAGACTACGTACATAAAAAGATGCAGATCTCTTGAAACATAAATATTGAAACAGTATATAAATCTGAGTGTCACCTAAAAGGCTGAAGAAACAGAACTATCTCACAGACAAAAAGCAAACCAAACTCACCATGCCAAAGTGTAGACACAGGGCCATGACACTTTGAGAAGGGTGGCAGGGGGGGTGTATTTGCAGGGAAGAGCCTGACCGTTTTGGGTGGTGGCTCCTTGTTATCTTCACATGTACCAGGGAAGGGTGCTAGTGGCTTCCAGGGGTGTCAACAATCTTATGTACATGTCACAGGACTACGCTCCTAGGGTGCCATTGAGAGGTTGGGAAATGGGATTAGACCCCAAATCCCCAGTCATTTCCAGGCACTCTGCTGGAGTGGTTGGAGGAGCTGCTTTATTGGTCAGAGGATGGGCCAGCATGCTATCAACTGGAATTAAAACCCTGAAAGTTCTGGTTTCTCTGCCAGCCTTGGTAATGCTTGAGTCATTCTGATTGCGGAATTATTCTTGTTAGAGTTTAACATTGAATTATGTTTAGAAATCACTCTTGCCTTTTTAAACTATTTATAAAAACAAATAAACTAAACATTTCATACAAAATCAAACAAAACACATTTGTTAGAGAATCTCTATGAAGAATTGCAGATAAGTCCATGATCATGAGATTATTTTTCAAAAGAATTGTCATAGCATTGCCTAGTCTTTCTTTGGGAAATAAAATCAGAAAGTAAAATTAAGCTCGGACAATTGAATTATTTCCTTGAAGCCTATTTTTTCTACCTCTATTTCATTATCTGTATGAATTTACAGGAGCTATACTATGTAAAAAAAACTTGTCTCAAGCACAGCTTGCATTATGTTTACATGATGTTAGATTCAGATCTCTGTTTTAGTAAACCATAGTTTGTTTACAACTCCTACATTAGAGAATACTTTAGAATTAGAGAATACTTAATAAATTAAATTTAGTCTGAGAAAAAGTTCTAGGGAAAAGCAAGATACCTCACTGCTCTTTTAATACCCTTGATAAAACATTCTATCCTAACAGAACCATATGCTGTATAATAAAATTTTTTCTCTACATGACGCATCACAGCTCCAAAACACTTTGCTTTACTGCAGATGAAAAAGTTGCTTCTTTAAATTGAATGAGTTTATAAGCAACTTGGAATATAATAAAGTAATTAAACCTAGAAAATCCCTTTAATTTTCTGTCAGTTCCTATGTATAGAATACATAAACCTCGTAAAAAGTCAATAAAGTAATATACTGAGAGATAATAAAACCAGATTTACAGTTGTAGAATTAGAAATACAAAAGTAATTACAAAGGCTATGTTAGATCTTGCTAGATCTTGGAAATGTAAGAAACTTTAAATAGCAGGCCTTACTACTGCTGTGTTCACACACATGCAAAAGAAAACAGTGAATAAGATCTTTCTAGTTTTACTTTGCTATTAATTTACAACCCAATTTTTTTCTTATGTGGCGTCTGGCTGTGTAAGTGATAGAAGAAGTATGAGGATGAATATTTATAGAACTCTGTGAAGAAATAATCTCTGGCTGACTGGAGAATCTCCCTTTTGAGGTTGTAAGAAGCCAAAGTAGCACACATTTTAATTTAGCAATTGCATGAAATGTAGTGAATTCTCAAAATATCACTTGAGAGGTTAACTAAGTTCTATTACATAAAATACAAAAATAATAATAAATACAAGCATTTTAATGAGCACTATTTTATTAAGAATTAAACATTGGAATCAAATTATTCCTTTTTGAGGTTATTTTAAAACCAGGTCCATAAAGGTATGAATATATAGATAGCTTCAGGAAAATGTCTGGGTTTTAATTTGGTTTTGGTTTTGAGTTTTGTTTGGGGTTTTGGTGTTTGTTTTTTTTTTTGTTTTTTTGTTTTTTTTTTTTTTGTTATTTTGTTTTGTTTTTGTTTTTATTTAAAAAAAAAAAAAAGCTATATGTTATAATTGGTTATTAGGAGAGCTGCACTTGAATTAATCTGAAAAGAGCCTGAGTGTCTCTATGCCACTCCATAAAAATGCCTTTATTGAATGATTTGCTGTATTTGACAGTTTTATGGCAAAATCATCAACTTGTCATCACTTTCACAACAAAACGTATGGAAGCTCCCCAGTGAATTACAGCTCTATGGTTGTCCTCGACAACTTAATAAAATAGCCACCCTCTTTGTACTGCAATCCATGTGGTTTTCTCTTAGAGCTATTTGACTACAAATAAAGAGTTTACTGCTTGAAAAATCATGTTTGTACAATCTGGACTTGGTCATTGGTAGTAAAACTCCGAGTTACCAGGTCTGTAAAAGAAAATGTGGAAGAGAAAATTGTATTTGTATGCTGTTTGCCCAGCTAGCTTGATGATATTTTTGGGCTGCATTACTGAATAAACCCCGGTATCCTCTGGATTCCACATATTTCAAGAACTTCTCAAGAACCTGAGTAATAGCTTTCCTTTGTCATAAAGATGCAAAGTTCATTAATCTGCTTTACAGCTGAAACCTTGTTTTTCCCATGAGAATGCTATGCAATGGAAATGAAGGAAGGGAAGAAAACATTTGTTGCTAGGAAAAAACATCAATAACAAGATAAAGCCGTAGCTCTGAAAGAGATAGCATGTAACTGAAAAGACCAATTCATTTGAAACTACTTCCTTGACACAGATTTGCTGTTACAGGATTTGTAAGAAAGTGATGGAACATTGTAAGAAGAAATAAGAAGCTGGTTTAGAGCACTGGGGAGAGGTACCCTTTAAGAATTGGAAATAACATGCCCCAGAAATGTCTGAGTGATCAGGGAATTACAGTTATATATCATTTCTCAGGCTATATATATTAGAAGCGTATGTCTCAGTGGACGAAGGGTGAGATCTAAACTGTCTACTTCAGGTGTTGTACTGCTCCTCAAAAGGATGTGAGACTACAAAGTGACCTTCCTCCATTTCTGGTTATTTTCTTGAGTAAAAGTGGATTGGCTTTTTTGGTAGACCCAGACCTGCCAAGTTTATGAGGTGATACCGGTGCTGGTGGCTTGCTTAGACTTCACTTATGTTCTCAGACCTGTGAGAAGAGTTAGATAACTACATTTTGTTGTGTGGTAATTCAGGTGGAATGTAGCTCTCTAGTTCTAGACTGAATACTTCTAAATAGATAAGAACATTCTTCTAAGTTTTACATTTCTGGGAATTAGTCTTTGTTGGAGGACAGACACCCTAAATAGCTGTATTGTCTAGAGGCACTTAATTTTGCCCAGATCCTAAGTGCTGACAAATTTTTCTTCTTTGTCCATCTTCCAAAATAGTTAGGAGAACAGAATGTTTAACCAAATCTCTCATCAGGAAAATATGACCACAGAGCTACCTGCTAACTGTGAGCCTGTGAACAGCAAAGTGCAGGGAGGAGTGTAAGGTTGTGCTGCAGAAAGAGAGTTTTCAGAAAGCATGATGTGAGAATAAAATTTTTTCTCTACATGACGCATCACAGCTCCAAAACACTTTGCTTTACTGCAGATGAAAAAGTTGCTTCTTTAAATTGAATGAGTTTATAAGCAACTTGGAATATAATAAAGTAATTAAACCTAGAAAATCCCTTTAATTTTCTGTCAGTTCCTATGTATAGAATACATAAACCTCGTAAAAAGTCAATAAAGTAATATACTGAGAGATAATAAAACCAGATTTACAGTTGTAGAATTAGAAATACAAAAGTAATTACAAAGGCTATGTTAGATCTTGCTAGATCTTGGAAATGTAAGAAACTTTAAATAGCAGGCCTTACTACTGCTGTGTTCACACACATGCAAAAGAAAACAGTGAATAAGATCTTTCTAGTTTTACTTTGCTATTAATTTACAACCCAATTTTTTTCTTATGTGGCGTCTGGCTGTGTAAGTGCTAGAAGAAGTATGAGGATGAATATTTATAGAACTCTGTGAAGAAATAATCTCTGGCTGACTGGAGAATCTCCCTTTTGAGGTTGTAAGAAGCCAAAGTAGCACACATTTTAATTTAGCAATTGCATGAAATGTAGTGAATTCTCAAAATATCACTTGAGAGGTTAACTAAGTTCTATTACATAAAATACAAAAATAATAATAAATACAAGCATTTTAATGAGCACTATTTTATTAAGAATTAAACATTGGAATCAAATTATTCCTTTTTGAGGTTATTTTAAAACCAGGTCCATAAAGGTATGAATATATAGATAGCTTCAGGAAAATGTCTGGGTTTCAATTTGGTTTTGGTTTTGAGTTTTGTTTGGGGTTTTGGTGTTTGTTTTCTTTTTTTTTTTTCTTTTTTTTTTGGTTAGTTTTGTTTTGTTTTGTTTTTGTTTTTATTTAAAAAAAAAAAAAAGCTATATGTTATAATTGGTTATTAGGAGAGCTGCACTTGAATTAATCTGAAAAGAGCCTGAGTGTCTCTATGCCACTCCATAAAAATGCCTTTATTGAATGATTTGCTGTATTTGACAGTTTTATGGCAAAATCATCAACTTGTCATCACTTTCACAACAAAACGTATGGAAGCTCCCCAGTGAATTACAGCTCTATGGTTGTCCTCGACAACTTAATAAAATAGCCACCCTCTTTGTACTGCAATCCATGTGGTTTTCTCTTAGAGCTATTTGACTACAAATAAAGAGTTTACTGCTTGAAAAATCATGTTTGTACAATCTGGACTTGGTCATTGGTAGTAAAACTCCGAGTTACCAGGTCTGTAAAAGAAAATGTGGAAGAGAAAATTGTATTTGTATGCTGTTTGCCCAGCTAGCTTGATGATATTTTTGGGCTGCATTACTGAATAAACCCCGGTATCCTCTGGATTCCACATATTTCAAGAACTTCTCAAGAACCTGAGTAATAGCTTTCCTTTGTCATAAAGATGCAAAGTTCATTAATCTGCTTTACAGCTGAAACCTTGTTTTTCCCATGAGAATGCTATGCAATGGAAATGAAGGAAGGGAAGAAAACATTTGTTGCTAGGAAAAAACATCAATAACAAGATAAAGCCGTAGCTCTGAAAGAGATAGCATGTAACTGAAAAGACCAATTCATTTGAAACTACTTCCTTGACACAGATTTGCTGTTACAGGATTTGTAAGAAAGTGATGGAACATTGTAAGAAGAAATAAGAAGCTGGTTTAGAGCACTGGGGAGAGGTACCCTTTAAGAATTGGAAATAACATGCCCCAGAAATGTCTGAGTGATCAGGGAATTACAGTTATATATCATTTCTCAGGCTATATATATTAGAAGCGTATGTCTCAGTGGACGAAGGGTGAGATCTAAACTGTCTACTTCAGGTGTTGTACTGCTCCTCAAAAGGATGTGAGACTACAAAGTGACCTTCCTCATTTCTGGTTATTTTCTTGAGTAAAAGTGGATTGGCTTTTTTGGTAGACCCAGACCTGCCAAGTTTATGAGGTGATACCGGTGCTGGTGGCTTGCTTAGACTTCACTTATGTTCTCAGACCTGTGAGAAGAGTTAGATAACTACATTTTATTGTGTGGTAATTCAGGTGGAATGTAGCTCTCTAGTTCTAGACTGAATACTTCTAAATAGATAAGAACATTCTTCTAAGTTTTACATTTCTGGGAATTAGTCTTTGTTGGAGGACAGACACCCTAAATAGCTGTATTGTCTAGAGGCACTTAATTTTGCCCAGATCCTAAGTGCTGACAAATTTTTCTTCTTTGTCCATCTTCCAAAATAGTTAGGAGAACAGAATGTTTAACCAAATCTCTCATCAGGAAAATATGACCACAGAGCTACCTGCTAACTGTGAGCCTGTGAACAGCAAAGTGCAGGGAGGAGTGTAAGGTTGTGCTGCAGAAAGAGAGTTTTCAGAAAGCATGATGTGAGAATAAAATTTTGTAAAAAGCCTTTCAATAATTTCAAGTAGGCGCACACAGAAAATTAAAAAACCCAACACCCTAAATAAAGAAAGGACAGTTTGGTAGGGAGATGCTTCGTACTAACCATTGTACATTCCTTTATGATGTACCCATGCATAAACAAAGTAATCTAGTTGAAAGATTTGGGATATACCATCCTTCAAAAGGAGCACATACTTCCTGCTTTAGCTGAGAGAAGGATTTGGTATGGCATTGCAGGAGAGCTGGTGTTTGAACCTTCTTTGTGTCTTTTTTTAACCTCTGTTGATTATCATTTAGGGATTGAATGAGATAATTAATAGAGGTGATCAGTCAGACTACAGACTAAATATTATTCCAATCTATAGTGTCAAGAAAACTCAAGCCTAATAAATATTCTGCATTTTACTCTGTTCTTAAAATGCTTGGAGACTGAGGCGATAGAGGTGATTTTAGTAAAAAAGCCAAAGCATATAAATCTTTAGCCCCTTCCAACCTTCAGCCTACCCAGTCACCAATTAGATATAAGTCAGTGTTGAGAGGCATGAAATGTCAGATAGTCTTGTAAGTCCTATTATTAGTGTTTTTAGGGGCATCTTTGCCTTCTTTTATGCTCAAGGCAAGTCATATTTTAAGAGACTGGTTCTATGTACCTGTAAAATACTTTAAAATCTGAAAATGTTAAGTGCTGAAGAGGTCTGACTTATGCCTTGTCAATGGTGGAAAAATGTTCCTTTATCTTGAATAGGGGACAGATAATCAAACAGTGATATTGGACAGACTCGGGTACGTAACATATTTTCTACGTTAGAAGAGTTAGCGTTAATAATTTGCCATTAAGTATATTTATACCATTTATTCCAACATCCTATACTTTAGAATTATTTTCAAGTTAAAAACTCTTTTTGTAAGAAATTTTAATTCCCTATCTGCTGATAAAAATCTATCACTGTGTTTATATTTAATATATAGTCCATTTGGGCAATCAGTAAGGTTACTGTCTAACCTAATTCCTGTGAGTGTGTAGTTAACCAAGATTGTGGAAATTATTTTTTTTAGATAGGAGGTTTCTATTTCTTCCTAGAGTATAAGACTACTTCATATCTTTGAAGTCTGAAAGTCTCAAAAGTATTGCATCACATAGTTTGGATGCATTCCCTTTTTTCTTTCAGGAAGTGATAAAACTCTTGTTTTTAACAAAAACGTTCCATTTACCCCAAAAAAGCTTCATTATTTTCCTACTATTCACTGTCTTTATATAGATCTGTAATATTTTTATCTGACAACTTTAATTAATAGTTTTGTTTTAACTGAAATTTTAAACGTTGAAATTTAATCAATGTATACAAGCATCAAACAACTTGTTTCTAACAATAAATTTAATAAATAAAGTTATTTAAAACTGTGCCAGAACATTATATGTTCATTTATGCCAGATCGTAATTTTCTGTAGTAATTACAGATCAAACAGGAAATAAAGGTCCTGCTCTGCAGGGATTACAAGCTAGATTTAAATGTCACATAATCAGTGATAACAGGTGAATGCATATTTTGGTGTACATTGTGTTCCATCTCTTTTTCTAAAATGAGATCAATGCACAAATAGTATATACTGGAACCTGCAGTTGTTGTCAAACAATCTAGTTAAGGACCCTGGAGTATATTTGGCCTATGAATTTTACTTTAGCTGTCCTCAATATAAATTTATCATCCTTTTAGTTTTTCTTGAGTTGGGAATAAACCAATAACTAAAAGAGTGTTGTACACATCCCCAAAGTTGTTTTTTTTTAAGTCTATCCAGAATAAATACTGGCTTAGCTTGCATGAGAGAGGTCCTAAGACTTTGGTGATTTCATTTTCTAATGTACACTAAAGCATTGTTATGGTGACTTATGAAATACTGTAGATAATTCAAGGAATTCAAATTTATTACGGTTTTCAGGACCATAAGCATATGAAAATGGTGGCTCTGAGGGTTTTCAATCTATATTTAGTGGATAGCAATGCTCATAGGATTACATCAGCCTTCAGGCTCCATTCCCAGGGAGGGAAGGGGAAATAATATAAAAATTCTGGAGATTAGTTGCTCGTATTTCATCTTCCTTGTCAGCAGGCCTGTTGCATGATAAGTGAGACAGTGACCTGTCAGAGACTGATCTGGGCAATCACTATCTGAGTAACAGAAGAGTAGTTGTTGAACAGTCTGATAAATGGTGAGAAAGTAGTGGCATCTGGGCTCGGTGGAAATTAGAAAAGGTTTTATTTTAATATATTTTAATTGGACGGGAACCTACACACGGTAGAGGAAACATCTACACCATGCAACTTTTTCCTGAAAGTATCACACTGTATTTATGTCTTCTTAAGTGTAGAAATGAGCGTGATATTCCAGATGGAGAGAGTTTTGTTTTTTTTTTTTTTTTTGTGGAATATACATTACGTTTCCATTATTATTATTTTCCCCAGGTTGGTATTTTTTTGTTTGGTTGGGGTTTTTTTGTTGTTGGGTTTTTTTTCCACTTTCAAGATGTGGCTTTGTTCAGTACAGCATTAAATTAAGATGGTAACAGTGATGGTTTAATCTGTTCAATTGAATACCTTTTCTTTGCTCCATTTTAAGTTTTCCTGTCAGCAGGATGCTGTGCTCTGAAGTAAAATATGGAATAGCATAGCACAGCATAATTTCAATTGGAAGGGACTTAAAAAAAGCACTTAGTCCAGCTGCTGGACCACTTCAGGGCTCACCAGAAGTTAAAGCACATTTTTACAGGCATTGGCCAAATGCCTCTTAAACACTGACAGATATGGGGCATCGACCTCCCCTTTAGGAAGTCTGTTACAGTCTTTGACCATCCCCTCTGTAAAGAAATTCTTCCTAATGTCAGTGTAATTGTAGTGTGTTAGGTTCAAAATTGGCTGAATTTCAGGCATGTGAAAACCCTACATCAAAGCGTGTTGGTTTGTCTAAAGTTGATTAAGTTTAGTCCATTTAGTGTCTCATAGGTCTCGTAAATGTTATGATCTGTGTTGTTGTACCAAAGAAAACATGAAAAAAGCAACACAGATAACCGATTAAAACAAAACACCCAGAAACAAATCCAACCCTTTCTCAAACAAACAAACAAAAAAAAAACAGTAAAAGGTAACTTACCATGTCTTCCCTTTTCTTAAGATTGGTGTAATGGGCACATTATATATTTTTTGTTGTTTCATTAGTGAGCAAATACTGGTCTAAAATGACAGATATTGTATGTTTGTTGTTTGGTACTGGAAGGCCACTCTAAGATTTCCCAGATGCCTTCTCTTCTCCAGGTTGAACAACCTAAACTCTCAGCCTGTCCTCACAGAGTTGATGTTTCAGACTCATGGCCCTCCTCTAAACCTGCTTTTAATGGTCCATGCCTTTCTTGTACAGGGAACCCCAGGGAGGGATGCAGTACTCAATAATGAAGTGAAAAATCAGATGTACGGCTTCCTCCATGATATTTTTTCAGGGACAGCTGACCAGAAACTCCAGCACAGACAGAAACTCATAGACTCAAAAAAAATTAATATTTACACAACAGATTATGTATTGTATTGGTGACTTGGGTAAAACAGTTACTTCACTAACAATAATGTTCCTGAGAGAATGTCATTCCCAGCTGACCTCCAATGAGAGGTGTATGCCATGGAGAAATGACAGTGGAATCACTGTGCAGATTTGACATCATCAGAAGAGATGCAGAAAAAGATTCCCAACAGTCCCTGCTGATAGTTCTCAGTCACAGAATACCACAGAGAGCAAACGTAGCCCAGCAGCGGATCTCAGAGTTAAAACCAACAAATGAGAGAGACTGTTGATTAATGACCATTGTTCAAAGTTGGACAGCTTACAGTTGCTGATGCAGCTTAATTAGTAAGAATTACCATGGTACTAGTTTAGACCTTGAGAGTTATGGGAAAAAAAAGGTTAGAATTTTGAGATTATATTGTTCAGACAGCTCATATAATATTTAATGTCAAATAACAGAAGATATTTGCTGTTTATCCATTGTAAAAAGAATCAGCACCAGTTGCAGTCTTTAGTTTGTATTTATGGCTTTTGTGGGGAGTAGAGATTCTCCTGAGGTAATTGTTTTGCTTTGTAAACAAGAAAATAGAAATATAAACAGTATGCAAAACTGTGCTTCAATAAGTTGGAGCCTGATATTCACACATTTACAGAAATCTCTAAGTATATTTTCTTGGAATTTGGTACTCTAAGATTTCCCACAGTCTTATCCACAAAATTAAATCTGGATCTATCAAATCAAAATCAATGCAAATCAGTGTACAGATTTACAGATTTACAAATACAGACATATTTAAAAAACAAGACTGCACCTAAACTCAGTAAGAGTTATAAATTAAAAATTAATAAAACAAAATTGATATATATATAATAAATTTAATAAATTCAGAAATTCGTTGTCTGTATACTTCATTAGGTAGGTAATGAATTTCACACATCTTGGGACTTAAATTGCCAGTCTTACCGTTGTGTTTTTGCATCACTGAGTATGGAAGTCCATGAAAGCATTAGTATATGAAAGCTGATGTTCTTTAATAATGCCAATACCATTCTAGTTTGTGTTCAAAGAAAGCAGAATATATTGCAGTGATTTATTGTCCCATTATTAAATACAGAACCAGACAAGTAAAATTTCTTTTGAAAAACAGCTTAAGAATTTTGTATGTAGATGGATTATTACAAGTGCTATCATCAATGAACAGAAATTAGATTCATAATTATAAATTATTTTCCATCTAATAACTTACCAAATTCCTAGAAAAAATAAATATTACAATACCAAGTAACTTCTAATTAATCATTATATTCCTAAGAAAAGACAGAAAATAATGATATTTCTAAAGTTCTTTGGAAACATTTCTATATATTTAAAACAGATTTTTTTTTATTACTTTACATATTCATCGAGTTAATCAGATTAGTCTTAATCCTATGGCTTCAATTTGTTTACTTTCTATCAGTCTACGTATAATTTCTAAATTAAAGTCTTCATAATTATATGATGAATATTTAAGAATGTGGCAAAATGTAATAATGCAGTAGCTATTTTCTGCATACAGCAAAGGAGATTAAATAAAGCAAACATTTTCAAAAAGATAATTAAATTATTCTAGCAAGGCAACCCTATGTTTTTTCAGTTAGTATAATGTTACTACAAATTTATGTTTCTTTATCATCCAAATATGATCATGACTGAAAAAAAAAAAAAAGGAAAATTAGTTAACTTCTGGTGGTTTGTCCATATTCATCCTGCTCCTGAACTCATCAAAGAGTCACTACTGGTTCTGTATCCTGCCTGTGCCGTGGGCCCAAACTGGTCATTAGGACTGACTGCAGTGGTCCATTTCTCCTGCAGGTTTCTAGAAAAATTACCGTTAGCTTTGTTACCTGTTTCATACTAAATGCTGAAGAATCTTTCTTCACTTTAGGGGAAATGTTTATTTCTCCCACCCTTATTTCACAGGCGGAAGGCAAATGCTCTTCCACATAATGCATACCATGATCTGTTTCCTTTCATTTAATGAAAAAATGATAATGAAAAATTCATTTGAGAAGTGATGTTATATATAAAAATACTTCTATAAAATGTTGACAAACTACTGAGTGTTTTCTGAAGGACCTGTTCTCTAAATAATAAGCTCTTGCATGCCCTTCATAGTTCTCTGTCATGGAGTTGCTTTTTACTTGTTATAAGAAAATGATTTCTTTAGATGTGCTAACAGCTTATTCTGGTCTCTAAGTCCCAGTCCGTATAGCAGGGTTTAAAGCATGCTTCACACTGCTGAAGAATTATTCACTTGGTACTTAGTAGAAACTACTTGACAGTTTTACTGTGCATTCTGTGTGATCTGACACTTCCAAGGGAGCAGAGTGACCTTCATTAGTTTGATTATATGGACAGGATTTTTAGATAAAAGTAAAATGGGCTTATCCTAGTGAAACAAAACAAAATTACATCATAGAGTTGCAATAGCTGGAAAAATTACCCTCCAAAAGTAGAAAATACAAAATGAGTTTATGAGTATGTGTGTGTTAAAAAAAAAATGTTTAAAACTGTTGAAATGTCTCTTATTGCTTATCTTTCTTAGCCTCTGAAAAGACAAGAAAGGTTAACACTCTTCTTCCCCAGGCTCTCATGCCTTGACAGGTCTTTCAGGTATATTTTCATTGTTCTTCATCACCCCAGAAAGACAACTGTACGCTCTGAGCACCTCGTCTTCCTGGTTTCCCTTGTAATGCCTTTTGCCTGTTCATAAAAAACAGAATATTGCACAATAGCATAGAGGATCTCAATTCTTTCCTTCTTCCCAGGTATTATTTATTCATTTGTTTATGTGCAGCCTGGTTTGTGTACTTTCTATGTGCCTATTTTTTGTAAGCCATAGCCTTATATCATAATCTTTTGTTGCACAGTGGGATACAGATATGATAAGGAATAGTCTTTCCATAAGTATGGAATAGATTAATGGTGCATAAAAGTCACATCTGACATTTTATTGGCATAAATGACAGACTTCACATTAAACTAGATATTCTAAGTTGCCACCCTTCCATTAATTTTGGGTTCATTGGCTAAATCCTCTCATCACAGTACTGACCCTCTAAGGGACACATAAGATGTCTTAGATGACATATTATTAGTGTTTTTCCATATTTAGTTAAAGTGTTTTCATAACTTGCTAAGGTCATAATTTAAGTAGTACATCTCTTATAAGTGTCTGAAAAAGGTTAGGAGAAATGCTTTGCAAGAAAAGATAAAGAAGGACAGATAAAACATAAATTACTGTCTGAGAAGGTTGGATCCAACTGCTCTCTAATGTGTACTCTTTCCTATGCAGCTCCACTCCATAATGATAGCCTGCAGTCAGCAACTTAGTATGTAACTCTTACTGTAGCTGCCTAAGTACTTCAGCATTTAAAAAAAAAATGGTTTAGCTTGTCCTTATTTGACTCTGCATCAACTATCCATGCATAGTCCCTAGACTGATCTCTCTCAGATTCACTGTTGTTCATAAGAACAGAGTAGGCATGCTTTTTTCAAGGGGCATTGTATGATAGATTTTATTACAGGGATTTCTCTTTTAAGCTTAAGACTCAGGTCAGACACCTCCTGTTCTGGAAGGCAGCAGAAAAGAAGGTAGGGCACTTTCAGCAAGAAATAATTGACAGTGGGAAAACTTTAACTGAATCCTTTTCCTAGATAAAAAATATGTTAATTTAGGGGTTTTTGCTTAGAACAATACAATAATGAAAGGTTAGTACAAGATAAGACAAAGCTTAAAAGATGTTTTAATCTATGATTCAACTCATGTGGGTTCCAGAAAACTGAGCCAAAACTGGAACGCATCAGAAAGATTTGTGTGTAGTGGTTGGTTGTTGTGCCTTCAGCATGGTCCTGTAGCCTTAGAAAAATAATTTTTTTCTCATAATTTGTTTATCACTAATATGTCAGCAACTTCCACTCTTTAGTGGAAGAAAGGGAAAAGTGTAAAAAAGGTACAGTAACCTAGTATGGTTTTTGTTTAAATGTGCATTTTCTGCTTTCTCCATCTTGCCTCTTAGAAAGAAGTATAGTAAGTGTAGTAAGATAGTAGTATAGTAAAAGTACAGTAAGTATAGTAAGAATATAGTAAGATATTTAATTTTTAAAATTGAAAAAAACTAGTGTTTTATGCAACCACATTTGCTTAACTAAATTTTCTAGGGATAAATATATAGAGAAGTTAAAAGTATATGAAGTAAGATGAAATGCATAACAGTTAGCTCTCCAGAACATTTGAAGGAAAATATAATATGGAGCTGCCACTCCAACAGAAATTATCCCAACCTGACATGAAGAGTAAAACAACTCTTTGAAAACAACTTCATAAAGGACTTAAACTGCAGGGACATGTAGGAGTAATCTCTAGGGAGATGTAGCAGTAGTTTTCAGTCTTTTACTTGTAGTGCTGGCTGGTTCATGCACTGTCACATAAAGTGTTGTGCTTGCTTTATTATTACTGTGCAAACCAATTTCAGACCAGGGCTGCATCCAGGTCTGAAGCAAGATTATATGTGTATTATATATGTGTGTATATATATATATCATATATATATGTCACTTGTGTGAATGGACTCCCAAGCTGTTCTGAATACAGCTTTCTTTATGCATCCTAAATTCTCCTCTTGGGTGGGAGAATGTGGTATGTGATAAACTCACTCTTGCTTAGTACTTCTTACTTAGATAAAAATCCCATGAGACATGATGGAGCAGATCCATTTATAAATATTTTGATTTTTGTTGATAAGATTTTTCAACATTTCTTATTAAAAGCAGCTATCATGAAGAATAAATAGACCCTGTTTTCTTTTGAAGCAGTTTTGCAACAGTTTTCACTCATGCTTTAGATTAATTTTAAGTATTTGGACCTTAGGCTATCCTTGATTTGCTCTGATTGTGGTGTGTGTTTCTCAGTTCTATTTCTTTATTTCCTTTTGCATTTCCTTTGTCTTGACCGTGCTGCTTACTCACAGTGTTCTTACTTGCAGTTTTTTCCCTAGACTTGAATAAATAGAGGATGCTAAGAGGTTTTCTTCCCTGTCCCTGAACATCAGCTAAGTCCATGAAAGATCTTTTTCCCTTTTCTGGAAGAAGGAGTACTGATAAGCAGAAGTCTCCTTTCCTTGATCAAGCATTTTCCATCCTTTTAGTCTTCAGACTGCTCCATTCTGGAATTGACTGCAGTGAGAGAGGCAGTGTTGGAAATAGCACTCAGTGATAATTTTGATTGCTTTCTGAGTACCCTAGGAATCACTGTTCCCCTTCCTAGAAGGCCTGTGAATTTTCAGTGTGAGGCAGTCTTCAAGAAAATATTGAGAATGTACTTTGTGATGACTAATCTCAAGGTATTAAAGAAAAAAATAAAAGAAAAAATAGAGTAAAATGCCTTTTTCTTTAGGTACTGCACAGATTTTATTGTTTTTTGTTTTGGTTTTTGAGTTTTGCTTTTTTGGTTTTGCTTTGGGTTTTTTAGGTCAAACTTTAACTACTTGGACAACTAGGTCTTGTTTTTTATGCTACTATGGACGAGTCTGATGCTGGATGCTAGCCAACACTTTTTCTCAGTGATTTAATGATTATTAGGTCCCCACAAATCACATTTCTTTCAAATAGTGGATAAAGCTAATTGTTATTTTATAATTAACATGAACATATGAGAAAGATTTTAGTCTTCGCAGTCTTTCTAACATTTGCCTTAATTAACTAAGAAAGTATAGCCGTTAATTATGTCTTGCAATAAATTTTAATATTACTGAAGTTGAATACTACTGAAGTATCTAAAGAACTTGTTCATCAGAAAATATCAAACTGGTTTAATTTGGTAAGAACAAAAGATAATTGCTGATGTTTTTCTCAAATGTGATCCTGTTTCATACTGGTTTTTGAAGCATGAACCTGGCATTTCTGGATGCATATGTGTTGAAATACATGCTGTGTGTCACAGTGTCTGAGACCAAGAACATTTTATCTGTTCTTTGTTAAACTAAAATTAGTTGTAATTGCAGCTTAAGGTACAAGAGCTCTCCAACACTGTCAGCTTTAGAAAATTTAAACGTTAATTCTTCCTTAAAATAAAATAAAAATTTAAAAAAATAAAAAAAGCTTTTAAGTGACTCAGCTTCTGTTTTTCCTTTGTTTCACCAGTTGAAAAGATACAGAGCCAGTGGGATGAAGTGCATGGACACCTCCAAAGCCGGAGACAGCAGCTTCATGAGATGTTAAAGGATTCAACTCAGTGGCTAGAAGCTAAACAAGAAGCTGAACAGGTTCTGGGACAAGGAAAAGCTAAGCTTGAGTCATGGAAAGAAATTTCCTACACTGTGGAAGCTTTGAAAAAGCAGAACACAGATCTTAAGGTCGGTACTGAGAATTAAAATATTTCTACCTGATTTAATTAAATTGTTAAAGAAACTGTCCTCTAACTAATGGACAGTGCACATTAGGAACAACCTCTTTATCCCTAATTTCCCACAAAAAGTTAGAAAGAAATTATCATGCAAGGTCAAAAATACGTGTGACATAATCCTTGAATTAAATTCATCTTAACTTGTCAGTCATAATAAATATCTGGCTGATCTTACTGGAGGAATACCTACCTTTTCAGCACAAGTATTTTTCACCTCTGCTGTACAGCAGTCTCAGCTGCAGTAGCATGTTTGTCCTCACTGATAATGAAACTGTATAGGTTGTCTGGAATGAGGAAAGGGAAAGGAAAAAAGAAAGGGAAAGGGGAAGGGAAAGGGAAAAAGGGAGAAAGGGAAGGGAAACTGAAAAACATGGAGATATTGTAAAAATAAAGAATTTTGGTTTGTCACAAGATAATCTTACTGGATTCATCCTTGGTAGGGTTAATAACTGGAAAGAAAAAACCCTGAAATGGCTGCTTTTGTGATTCCTAGATGCTAAAATCTGCAGCTCTGTTAATTTAGGAGTTACTTGAGGAATGCCTCAAGCTTCAATGTATGTCCTTACTGTTGCACCAGTTTTTAAGTTTCTTGTTATGAAAATAGTAATAATTTGGTGACATTCTTCATTAATAAACTTCAGAAATAACTGTTTCAGATTAATAATAACTCATTTTCTGGTTGGAGAAAAACAAGATTGAAACAAATCAATCAATCGGCCTCTTAAAGTAGGTCCGTCCTCCATGTTAGTGGGACATTACAGTTTAGTTATTTGGGAGTAGTATGGTTACACAAATATTTTCTGATAGGTTCTCCTCTTCTGCCCACCAGATAAGTTTTTTAACTCTTACCACTCAGCTATTTGGTTAGCTTGTGGACTTAGAACAGTCTAATTTTCACAGCTGAATGATAATGAAGTGTTGTGAAGAATTGGGGTATGAGATCAATATCAACTGGTTTTGGCCCTACAGAAAGTATACAAGTAATTGCATGACTGGTCTTCAGCTGTCTCCATCAGCAGTTATTAATTGTTTTTCTGATATTTAGAAGTAGATACAAAATCTGTTGCAGTTTTCGCTTGGGTTTTGGTTGGCTGGCTGGTTGGATTTTTTCCCTGTAAGAAGCATAAAAACTTATCCAGTCTGTTGTTTTGGGACTGAGGTGTTTTCACCTTTGAGATTAAACCGTAAGGGTCATTGCTTGAAAAAGGAGGATTATGGTAAACAAGGGCAATCACTTACTAGTGTACTGGAATATTTTATGGATTATGTGTGCTGCTGGTATTCAGCATAGAGGACTCCCATTTGTCACTGTTTTTCTGCAGAGATTGAGTTCTGACTTCTGCCCGGTGTTTGGTTAAAAAGATAAATAAATAAAAAAAATTGCTTCAACAAAGTCAATATTCCTGCTCTGCAAAGACCCAATTAACCAAAAAAAACCAGTTCAGTGCAAACAGTCAGATTTCATTGTATTAGTGTCCTATGATTCAAACACAAATTAAGTTACTTAACTAGGAAAATAATAAAAAACATTGGTTTAGAAATTGATTTTCTGGTCACTTTTTTTAAAAGAATATATAAGGTTTAGATTAGGTTCATCTGAAAGTATATGTTTTCTGAGCAAATTATGGGCTTTTTGGGTCAACATTCTCCAGGGGGGGAAATAACAGTATGGCTTTCTTCTCTTCCATCTCCCAAGTAATAGAGAAAGTATAGTATACCTATTCATCAAATGTATCTCTATTTATAAACAGAGTTTTTGAAAGGATACCTACAGATTCTTTTCACTTTTTCTTTAAAAGAGATCAGGCACTTGGGCTTTCAGTATCTTCAGCCATTTCCATCCCAATCTGAATTCAGTATGGCATGTTGTGTCATGTTACAGACATTAGTCTGTAATTAAATTTCCAGTGTTACAGCAAGTACATATTATTTTGCTGTGCCTTCATGATGGTATGAACATCAAGAAGCTGTGCTGTTCCAGGGTTGTTTATTTTCACTTTTTTGGTTTTGACTAGCTTTTCTTTCTCTTTTTTGTCAGCCTTCCTAGAGGAATTGTCCTTGTCTGCCAGTAACTCCTATTGTGTCAAATCCCTCATGAAAGCTTCTCAGATGTGACAGCATCTGCTGTTGTGTTCATGCTTGAGATAATGGGTCATGAATTCTAACAAAAATGGAACTCCTTTTTTGGTTTAACAGCTTTATATTTTTTCAGAGTAGTATTATTTAAACTGAAGTACCTAGAAATACGCCGTCCTCAAAATAAATGCTTTCTAGGCTTGTGTGCCAAACACACATATTTTGATGTTGTCCCCTGAATACGTAAAGAATTCTGTCTTTTGGCTTGCTGTTACACTGATGAAAATAAAGCTGTCATTTCTATTCATTTGTGCTAGGGTTACAGGAGAGGTCAGTGTGAATCTTAAATAAATTTTTCAGATATACTGATTTTGTCAGCTTTGTAACTCAACAAAGCTTGGTGTGAGAAAGTAGTAACTGAGTCTTCTTCTAGTTTGTTTGTTAAGCATTATAGGTCTGTCTAAAGCTGCTGAGTCAATGCAGAAGTTTTCCTCTGTTCTGAGTAAAGTTTTAATCAGTGCTTGTATTAATGCTTTTTCTGTTAGTGAATCTGTTAGAGTTTTTTGTTAGTGAATCCTTAGATACTAGTAATCTCAGCAATACCAGTCTGATTATTTATTTTTTGAAATGCCAGCACAGCCATTGTGATACTGGCTTGTATTTGGCAAATGGAGTTTTTAATACAATTTGACACATTTGTTTCTGATATTTAAAAGGAAATTAACCAGGTACCATCTATCTGATAATTTAAAAAATTACTCTTTTGAATCAGAAATCAGTTGGGACCTAATTTGCTGAGTATTAAAGCATTTTTTTCTTTCTTTGTTGGTTTTTTTTCACTTTTTTATTCGAGAAATAATCCCAAGTATGAAGAGTCAGAATATGGCATTCTGGCCAATGAGAATCTTCACCTGTTAAAGCTCTGTTTGTTATTGTTCATGAAGTGATGACTGCAGATGGTTAACTCAGCAGGCTGAAGGTTACAGGTGTATAAATAGTACATCAACTCTTCAGCTCTGCTCCATCTCCAAGTCTCCTATACATGAGCTAGTGTAAAACTATTCACAATAAAATATGATTTTTAAATGTAATCTTACATTAAAAAAATAGACCTTTTAGTATTGCCTCTTCACTTCTTTGTTTTGTTAGAACAAAACGTGTTGTTTTGTTAAGAGCTAATGAGGCATCTCTTCTCCCTCTGTACCAGTTTAGCTGAAATGGCCAAAGTGAATTAATAGCAGGAAGGATGGACAAAAAGTTTCCTTCCTTTCCTTCAGTGACCATCTATTTCTTCTTCATCTAAATAGGAAATTAAATGTCAGCCTGATTACTTTCCCTGCTCTGTTGGCACTTAGGAGACCAGGCAACCTTCCAATGGCAGGGCCTTTGAGGCAATCTTTATGCCCTGGACTTGTGGATAAGAATGAGAGTATCTCCCTTGCCTTCATTTTCTTCTTGCAAGGGGAATAACTTATTAGGTTCTTTTTTAACCACTCCCTGTGTACCAATATAGGATAAAGTGGAGTCTCAGCATTTTGTGGATTTTTATTATACCAGGGTTTACAGTGTACTGCTTTGATTTTAGTTAACAATTAAGTTAATGCTATTGATTATGATGCAGACACTAAAATAGAATTCCTTGATAAAAAAATAATATAAGCTGGTAAATAAAACATGCTATATACAAGCAGGAAAAAATAAAAAAAAATAAAAAAAAAAGACAAAAACAGAGGCTGATTTTCCAGGTTTGTAATAAATACACCTGTTCTGCCTGGAAACTCACATGCTCAGAATTGTATGATGCTTTACATACTTATTACTACATTTGAACTTGTATGCATAATTTATTTTGTTCCACTGGGCAATCCTGGGATAGAAGAAAGCTCTGATTTCCTTACTTGTTTTTAATCAAGGATTCTCTTACTAGTTTCTTCTAATTAAAATTTTAGAATACATTTTTACCTAAGTAACATGATAAATGCACAGCCTTAATGCTTTAAGCCTTTCAATAAACTCAGCAAATTCCAGTGGTAAAACAGATGAAACAAAGAGAATGCTTTAAAAAATGCTGAAATTAAGGTAATGAAGCATTTTCCTTTAAACACAAATCAAAGGAATTATTAAGTAGCTAAAAGATAAATGTGATCTACAAATATAAAAGGGAGAAAGGGAAAAAATAATGCAAAGAATTTTATTCTAGGATATAGGAGTTGGTGGGCCTCTGGCAGGACAGGAAGTTAGAAACGTTTAACCCCACGCTTTATTCCCCATGTTTGCACACAGAACAAATTTGAAACAAGTCATGCACTCCTCAAAGTCATTGAAAAATTACATACCAATTTCCAGTAAAGCAGAACATACAAATTGTTTCTGCCGACAAAGCTCTCCATATTCATTTCTTTCCTGAATGATGATCTAGTGTTGTAATGTCAAGAAGTTAATGGATTAATGTTGAACTTCGTGGTGAGAACAACACTTTTGGAAATAACCTTGTAAAGGATCTTTCCGTATTTACATTATAAAACTGAATTTGGAAAGGTTGAAAGGTTGTTTATATTCAAATGGGACTGGGCAAAAAGAATTCTTTTTTCAGAGTAAAATTTACAGGACATTAAGTAACAAGATGGACAAAATATGGTAACTTTTCTACATAATACAGTTACCAGTCAGCCTGCTGTGATTCTTTGAATGTAGCCGTATGCATGAACAGCTTTAAACTAAGAGAAAGGTGTAGTGTAATACAGATGGATAAAAGGTGTAATAAAGACCTCAGGGTAGAGTAATTACTTGCTACAAAGATCTACAAAATGGAAATAATTACTGTAGAATTTATTTGTATTTGAGTTTATTTTATATTTTATTGTATTTGTGTAAATATTTATAATATTTATGTTTTTATCATATGTAATTCAGGCAGGGTAGGAGCTCAACTGGCAGACTGTTTCCAAAAGAACTAGCTACCTATATCTTATGCAAAGAAAAGGTAGTGTTTTTCTGCAAAATTATTGCCTCTCAACCCTATCCTTTACCCTAACCTGGTGACATCTCCGTACTTAATGGAGGGGAATGACTGAAAAATTGTTTAGGCAGCTTCATCTTAAATGAGCTTAACCATAACATGCTCAGATGATTTTCAGGATGGGGGATTAGTAGCCACCTCCTAATGTTTGATTGGTAGAAATAGGATGGCTGGTTTAAAACAGATAATCAGGTTTTAGTACCTGGTAATCAGGTGTTAGTAGTTGAGGTTATCTGCTGCATAATAATTGGGTGATTTGCACTCATGTGAAGGAATTACACAGATAAGAAAGGAAATGCATATCCTCAGTTTTAAACTATGGAAAGAACCTAGAGATGTTGGAGCCTTTTTTTTACAAGTAAGACATTTTGGGAAAACTCAAAACCCAAAAAAATCTCCACTTGGCCTCTATTCAAAGATCAAGTACTTTTCAGTCGTGATCTTAACTAAAATCAGCACAGAGCCTTTCTGAGGTGCAGAAATTAAAAAAAAATATTTTTACTTAGTAGTTAGACTCTTTAATCAGGGATTACATTTTTAAATTCAAATTTGTGTTGTGATCTGAATCAAAACAAGATTTCAAAATGAGCTTTGGGAGAATACAAGAGTCAATTTTTTTTTTCTTCACAGACATTTCCTGATTAACATGTTGCAAATTAAAGCAAAACAACAAAGACAATAAAAATTTACTGTATTTTTTTGTTGTTGACAGCTTCGAATGTTTACATGCAATTCAGTGTTTCTATATTACAACCTTTTTCTTCTACTTATATTGTCCCTTTGGTTGACTAGTTGTAGTCTTCACTTAGTACAAAAGTACAAGTAGGTCATCTTTGCTCCTTTATATTGTAGTTACACATTATGGACTATATCTGCAACTTTAGTGCATTTATATAGAAATTTTCTCAGAGAAAAAGACTAACAAGAAGGACAAATGGGACCTGGTTGCTGTCTGAATGAGCATCCTGAATTTCCCAGCTTGCTTCTGTAGTGAGACAATTGGCTCAGGTGAAAGGAGGGGGAAAAAAGAGGAGAGAAATGGGGGAAAAAAATTACCGAGATTTAGAAAGGTTTTTTAGATAGATAGAACATTTTAAAGATATTGATAAATTTACTGGAAGTATTTTGCTGTATTGCAGATTTAGTGCTGTTCCAGCAGATGGCACTAATTACATAAACAATTCACTAAAATAAAGTAAACGGAAATAAATGGAAAGCACATGTATAAACTGTCCAATTCTCAATACAGTTTCACAGTATAAATAGTAAAATTAGATAGAACTTATTATTTTACTATATTTTCCCACTCAGAACAATTCAACATTATAAATAGTGATAGTTTGCATAGCACATATTAATACATAAAGCTTTTTGTGTCTCAGAAAAGAATGATCAGGATTCTAATCAGTTTGTATCAATTTGAGCTAT
This sequence comes from Florisuga fusca, assembly GCA_038090715.1. Lineage (NCBI taxonomy): Eukaryota > Metazoa > Chordata > Aves > Apodiformes > Trochilidae > Florisuga > Florisuga fusca. The sequence goes on along the minus strand of JAAWXA010000004.1, from coordinate 16,572,717 downwards.
CATGTTTTATCCAGTATTTTAAGATTTGGTTGCTGAGTTCTCTCAGAGATTAGAATTAGTCCTAAGGTCTTATGACTAAAAGAATTGTAGCACTTAGAAAGACTGACCTTAGTTATCAGTAAAACAGTCCTTTTTTTTTTTTCTTATATTGATGGTATAAGTTATTCATGCCCTTTTTTGATAATCATACAATCTGTGTGATCATTTCATGGTGATCTGAGGTTTATACCTTTTCTTTCTCTTTTTGCTTTAGCAATTTTCAAAAGAAATACGACAATGGCAAATAAATGTAGATGTGGCAAATGACATGGCACTGAAGCTGCTCCGTGATTATTCAGCAGATGACACCAGAAAAGTAGAACTGATGACAGATAACATTAAAGCGACGTGGGCTGCCCTTAATAAGAGGTAGGATGTAAAATTCTGCTATTAGATTTGTTATTGAAATTCATTAACATTCATTGTCCAGGTTTGGTTGGGTGTTGCAGAAGATGTAACTTTTGAAAATTGCATTATTATAGTGAGAAAGGAAAGGATGATGACAACTCTTCTGTCATAATTTTTTGAAATATGTCTTTGGAATATCATTTCATTCTCTCAAATAAAATTCTTCCTCCTACCAATTTTCCTCTGCTTCAACTAGTTGCCAACCAATTTCAGTTCGTAGGTTATATATTTAAAATATTTAAAATTAAGTATTTAATATTTCTGTGTACTATCTCCACATTACTATCACTATAGTGATTTTGAGTCATAAACGGAATCTGAAAATGACAGATATATGCTATTTAATTGGGTTCAAAGTGGAAATGTTATCCTGTACCTTTGGTGCAGATCTCAAGGCAAGAAAGTTTTTATTAGATACTTGTTTGCATTATTGATTACATTTCACAGTCCTGCAATCTTTGGTTTAGATACCATTCCATTCTAAAAGCAATTTTTGCAGCTTGCCACCAAATTGTGAATTACCCAATATATAACCTATAAGATGCAGAACAAAAATTACTTTCTTTATAGTAATAAAATAGTTTTAAGTTATTGTGCTTAAGATTAGGTTAGGTTAGATATATAAAAATTAAATCAAAGTTGATTTAATCCCCATTTGGGATTAAGTTTTACAGCTTAAAACTGAAAACAGAACTGAATTAGATCTTAAGATTTTTTTTTAATTAAAGTCAATGAACAAGGCTAGAAAAGTAAGTTGACTTAAATTCAAAATGAACTCAGAAGATCATCTTACATAATTACTTAAATCACTGATAACTACAGAGTTTCATTTCCACTTTTTTTATTTTTTTATTTTTAATTAAGTTGATATTCACGTGAATGAGTCACTTTAGCAGATTTTTTTTCTGAAGCTGACTTGTCACTGACTTAGCCTGCTCAAATGATAAAAGAGATAATATTGATAACTTATTTTCCACTAAATGAATGCAACATAATAATTTGAAAGTGCTTTTTTTAAACAAGAGCAGTAACTAATCTGAGAAATTAATATAACCATTCAGATAATATCTGCTTGAATTTTTCCTGTTATAGTAGTAGTCATCACAGACTTAGTAGTAGCCATAATTTTAAGAAAAAATGTTTTGCTCTCTGTGACCTGAGAAACAGGCTGGGGGGAACATCTATTCTGGAATGAGAAAGGCTGGGTGAATAATGATCAAAACTGTTCTCCATGAGTAGGTAACATCAGTAGCTCTAAAGATTTAGATGGGAGAACTGAAGGAAATAGCTTCTGATTTTATGTAGAACTACAGCCCTTGTTTGGTAAGAGAGTTTTGTAACGCCTAAGTCCAGGGTGTTGCTGGGAGTGCTGTGAATGCTTTGGTAGCAATTGTAGTTAAGAGTGCATCCTTAAGTCTGTTAATGTTTCAAGCACAAACCCAAGTGCATCTAAAGCTGTGTAAATGTGAGAATTGCCATTGCTTTATGGATTAGGATAGCAGGGAGTACAAATTCTCCAATTCACTCCTTACAAGCTTCTACAAAATCCACAGATTTGTTCACAAAACAACAGATGTATTCAACACATCTTGTGTTAGATGGATTACTATAGTAAATGCTTTATGTCTTAGAAGAGAGCTGTTTAGATGGCTCAGTTGACATTCCATTTAAAGAACTAAAGGATAGGACTAAGATTGAAAAGTTAACTCTAAAACTAAAGTTTCCTGGAGTGTGATTGTATGACTTTGCTACCTTTCTAATTTTTCTTTCTTTAATTCAGTCTTTTGCATATAACTTTTCCAAGACTGCTCATGTTTTGGGAATTTGGAACAGAAGTATGCTGAAAAAAGTAGTTGCTAAGCTTCTCTAGGGGCTGTTATCACATTTCTACCTGTTTTCTGAGACATTAATAAATATGGATATACTAAGACATAAAGTCAGCAAAAGACTGATATGTGGGAGACTTTCTACAGCTGTAGATTTTTCGGATTTGAAGCAGTAGTCAGGCCTTTTGCTTGTGGAGCAGCTTCTGAAGTCTTGAGACAATCTCCTAGACTTCTTTCATTCAGCTGTTCTGTGGGAAGAGATGTTGTCCATGACCCTTTGGATGACTTAAGTGCCAATTTGTTCTGGGTTTTTATGTGGTTTTGTTTGTTTGTGGTTTTTAATTTTGTTTTTACCTCCCTCTATACTTCAGCTTTAAGGTTATTGCATAGAGCATAACACATTGTTTCTTAATGGCTTTTGAGATGTTTTGAACTGTAAAAGAATATTTACTCTGTAGAAAGGAAACATTTGAACTGTTTGTCTCAGGCTCCAAGAAAAAAAGCTATCTCTCCAGCAAGGTGCACAGGCAATTATTTCTGATATATCTGTGACTGTGTTTTTATCTAGACCATAAGTGAGTAGTGCTCGGGTGATTCAGTGACCTCGCAGTGGCGAAGATATTTCTCCAGTACCTTAAAAATATTTTATCACTCTTTATACATGGCTTGAGTTCCAAGAGGAGATATTCTGCTAAAGATTTTTGTTACTTCTCCCTCTATCCTTAATTTAAATGGCCAACTTATTTTGTAAATATTTTCTTTTGAAACTAAATAGTACAGGAATCTGTGTCAGTGCAAAAAATGTGAAAACTTCTTTTCTATGATTCAGATTAGTGAAACAACAGACAGGCAAGCAGCAGTGAAATTCCACTTTGTCTGCTGGTAATACATCACACAAAACAAATACTTCAGCCATTAAGGCAACATCTGCCAGGTTGCCTTTTGTTTTGCTTAAGTAGATTTGCAGCTGATTGCTGTGTGTTTACTCTTTGCCTTACTGTTCTGCTTTGTGACACTGAACTACAAGAAAAAAATATTCTAATTCCTTTAATAGCCAGATCTGTCAGTGTTTGTTTCTTGCTTCACTTTTTTTCACTCACCACTTTTTTTGTGTGTGTTGATACTTCAAAGGTACACTAAAAGGCATGCAAACTCATTAGTCTGGCAAAAACCTGAGTGACTTGTGATCAGGTCTCCCTCCTTAGAAGCACTGACTTTCCAACAAATAACTATATTATTTAAACTGAGGTAATTAAGAAGGAAGTCATCTATCTGCATTGTTTGTATTAAAAAATAATAAATCTAATACACAAATTAAAATATTTTCAAGAGAAAAAAATACACGTAAGGAAGCAACCATTAGAAACCATTTATCCTATGTCTAAAAATGTTTGTTATGGTATTATTATGTTACTCCTTCCTTTTATAGGTATTCATTTTATATGACCTGGCATGCAAAATATAAGCCCTTGCTTAAATTCGTTCCTTTCTTTCGATGCAACAAATTTGTTTAACTCTCATTAGCTTAAATATTAAGCTAAAAAGGGACTTAGATCTTTCATAAATGAATCATATGTTATGAGGATAATTGCAAAACTTACTCTGAGAATTGGTTAAGACTCCAGCTTATCACTGTATATTAGATACCTTAAAATACAAGCATCATGCACCAGTTCCTATGTTCAAGTTCAATGGAAGGTCATAATTTAGTTTTGGTTGTTTGCCAGCAAACCTTTCCTAATCAGTGGTTATTTTCTATAAAAATAAAATCATTAGAATTTTATTAGTACATGTTTTTAAGCATAATTTTATTGCCTGCACAGAAAGAGCTTGAGTATTCTGCTGGAGACAGGTTTTCTTAATATATTGTACATATATATCCTAATCATAGAACCACAGAAAATCGGGGGTTGGAAGGACCCCAAAAGGATCATTGAGTCCAACCCCCCTGCCAGAGCAGAGTCACCTACAGGAGGCCACAGGAACACATCCAAGTGGGGTTTGAATGTCTCCAGGGAAGGACACTCCACAACCACCCTGGGCAGCCTGGGCCAGTGCTCTGTCACCTTCACAGTGAAAAAATTCTTCCTAATATTTTTACAGAACCACCCATGCTCCAGTTTATAACTGTTGCCTCTTGTCCTATTATTAGTCACCCCTGGGCCAAGCTTGGCTCCGTCCTCCAAGGAAGAATGTTACTTTGCTTTATGGCACTTGTGGGAGCAATTGCACTTGCATGACAGTTGGATTGCATTCTGGCTAGAAAAACTGCATTTACACATCAGCAACAGCCAGAAGTATGAACTGTGTTAAGTTACACTGAAGAGGTACATTTGCTTTCAGTAGCTAGACCTTTCTGGGAGCCATCTCTGAAGTGCTCATTTGCTCGTGTAGTCTTGGACTGCTGGACTCAAGAAGGAAAGCATTCACAATATGTTTTGCTTCAAAGAACATTCCCATCTTCTTGGTTTTCCAAGAAAACTCAGCCTTTTCCTTTCTGTTCTTCTATTGCTTCTATTGCTTTGAAGGTTGGTCCACATTCCTAAAAGTCGTACAATTCCATGCGTATGAACAGCTATCATAGTCCTTTGTGTAAGTGCTTTTTCTTTGAACATAGTGAAGTAACTAAATTAAAAATATGTGTTCATGAGACCCTTGTTTAAATGGGAAGCTTATTTACATGTCTGTGCCTGCAGCTGTTGTCCTGGCTATAGAGCTGCATTTGTGTGGGTGTGAGCAAGAAATCATTACAAATGAAAGACTTCAAGTGAACATGACAACGGTCAAATGTCATTTTCCTGTGTAATTTATTTTCTCCCAAAGAAGCCAAAAGATTTTTGTTTTCATCATCATGTTGTGGTGATTTATGGATTTTTAAAATAATTTTGCCAGGATCAAGAAAGTAGATAGAGTTTTTTTAGAACCAGCATCTTATACTGAAGCTTGTTATTTACACCACTTTAACAAGAGATACTTATTTAAAATGGCAAAGACAGATGGAAAATATTGCAGTTGTTGCAGTGGCAATTTGTTTTGTGAGAGATGTTGATAATAAACACGTTATCCTTGCCTCTATTATATAAAAAAAGTAAATTTTCAGTCTAAATATTTGTCACATTCTGTCTTTGAGAACGTTGTTGATGACTCTATAAGGTTTCTATGAGGACTTCACCACTAGCTTAGTCGCTAGAAGTATTCATGTTGAATGAAAGTAAATATCTGCAGTCTCAGGTATCACACCCAATATCATGTAAAGGAGCAGGCAATTTCTTATGTCATCATGTTTTTCTGAATAACCAATGTCAACTCTGTTTACTATTCTTTTGAATGGGAGGAAAAGCCAAATTTTTAAAGCATTTAATTGAGAACTCTTATGGAAAGTCTAAATTTAATGTGGGGTCCTAATTTCTTTTCCATTAGATAAAAGTGTACAAAATCCCTTTAATTTTCATGAAACTAATTTGTCTTACTTTGTCAGTACAACACTCCTTTCTTCTCAGAAGTTACTCTCCAGTAGAGTAGTAACAATTGCAAACTCTAAAACTTTCTTCAGTTCCTGTGATACAAAAATATTAAAGCTTGTATTTAAAATATGGGTATCTTTGAGGTTTCCGATGAGTTGTTTTCAGANATAAACTCAAATACAAATAATTACTGCAGAATTTATTTGTATTTGAGTTTATTTTATATTTTATTGTATTTGTGTAAATATTTATAATATTTATGTTTTTATCATATGTAATTCAGGCAGGGTAGGAGCTCAACTGGCAGACTGTTTCCAAAAGAACTATCTACCTATATCTTATGCAAAGAAAAGGTAGTGGTTTTCTGCAAAATTATTGCCTCTCCTAACCCTTACCCTAACCTGGTGACATCTCCATACTTAATAGAGGGGAATGACTGAAAAATTGTTTAGGCAGCTTCATCTTAAATGAGTTTAACCATAACATGCTCAGATGATTTTCAGGATGGGGGATTAGTAGCCACCTCCTAATGTTTGATTGGTAGAAATAGGATGGCTGGTTTAAAACAGATAATCAGGTTTTAGTACCTGGTAATCAGGTGTTAGTAGTTGAGGTTATCTGCTGCACAATAATTGGGTGATTTGCACTCATGTGAAGGAATTACACAGATAAGAAAGGAAATGCATATCCTCAGTTTTCAACTATGGAAAGGACCTAGAGATGTTGGAGCCTTTTTTTTACAAGTAAGACATTTTGGGAAAACTCAAAACCCAAAAAAATCTCCACTTGGCCTCTATTCAAAGATCAAGTACTTTTCAGTCGTGATCTTAACTAAAATCAGCATAGAGCCTTTCTGAGGTGCAGAAATTTTTTTAAAAAATATTTTTACTCAGTATTTAGACTCTTTAATCAGGGATTACATTTTTAAATTCAAATTTGTGTTGTGATCTGAGTCAAAACAAGATTTCAAAATGAGCTTTGGGAGAATACAAGAGTCAATTTTATTTTTTTCTTCACAGACATTTCCTGATTAACATTTTGCAAATTAAAGCAAAACAACAAAGACAATCAAAATTTACTGTATTTTTTTGTTGTTGACAACTTCTAATGTTTACATGCAATTTAGTGTTTCTATATTACAACCTTTTTCTTCTACCTATATTGTCCCTTTGGTTGGCTAGTTTAAGTCTTCACTTAGTACAAAAGTACAAGTAGGTCATCTTTGCTCCTTTATATTGTAGTTACACATTATGGACTATATCTGCAACTTCAGTGCATTTATATGGAAATTTTCTCAGAGAAAAAGACTAACAAGAAAGACAAATGGGACCTGGTTGCTGTCTGAATGAGCGTCCTGAATTTCCCAGCTTGCTTCTGTAGTGAGACAATTGGCTCAGGTGAAAGGAGGGGGAAAAAAGAGGATGATAAATTTACTGGAAGTATTTTGCTGTATTGCAGATTTAGTGCTGTTCCAGCAGATGGCACTAATTACATAAACAATTCACTAAAATAAAGTAAACGGAAATAAATGGAAAGCACATGTATAAACTGTCCAATTCTCAATACAGTTTCACAGTATAAATAGTAAAATTAGATAGAACTTATTATTTTACTATATTTTCCCACTCAGAACAATTCAACATTATAAATAGTGATAGTTTGCATAGCACATATTAATACATAAAGCTTTTTGTGTCTCAGAAAAGAATGATCAGGATTCTAATCAGTTTGTATCAATTTGAGCTATCATGTTTTATCCAGTATTTTAAGATTTGGTTGCTGAGTTCTCTCAGAGATTAGAATTAGTCCTAAGGTCTTATGACTAAAAGAATTGTAGCACTTAGAAAGACTGACCTTAGTTATCAGTAAAACAGTCCTTTTAGTCATAAGACCTTANTTGTTCTGGGTTTTTATGTGGTTTTGTTTGTTTGTGGTTTTTAATTTTGTTTTTACCTCCCTCTATACTTCAGCTTTAAGGTTATTGCATAGAGCATAACACATTGTTTCTTAATGGCTTTCAAGATGTTTTGAACTGTAAAAGAATATTTACTCTGTAGAAAGGAAACATTTGAACTGTTTGTCTCAGGCTTCAAGAAAAGCTATCTCTCCAGCAAGGTGCACAGGCAATTATTTCTGATATATCTGTGACTGTGTTTTTATCTAGACCATAAGTGAGTAGTGCTCGGGTGATTCAGTGACCTCGCAGTGGCGAGGGAGAAGTAACAAAAATCTTTAGCAGAATATCACTCTTTATACATGGCTTGAGTTCCAAGAGGAGATATTCTGCTAAAGATTTTTGTTACTTCTCCCTCTATCCTTAATTTAAATGGCCAACTTATTTTGTAAATATTTTCTTTTGAAATTAAAAGTCACGCGTGGCTTACATTGTTTTGAACTGATTTTCTACTAATCTGCCGTTAATACTGGAACTCTGTGTCAATGCAAAAAATGTGAAAACTTCTTTTCTATGATTCAGACTAGTGAAACAACAGACAGGCAAGCAGCAGTGAAATTCCACTTTGTCTCCTGGTAATACATCACACAAAACAAATACTTCAGCCATTAAGGCAACATCTGCCAGGTTGCCTTTTGTTTTGCTTAAGTAGATTTGCAGCTGATTGCTGTGTGTTTACGCTTTGCCTTACCGTTCTGCTTTGTGACACTGAACTACAAGAAAAAAATATTCTAATTCCTTTAATAGCCAGATCTGTCAGTGTTTGTTTCTTGCTTCACTTTTTTTCACTCACGACTTTTTTTGTGTGTGTTGATACTGCAAAGGTACATTAAAAGGCATGCAAACTCATCAGTCTGGCAAAAGCCAGAGTGACCTGTGATCAGGTCTCCCTCTCCTCTTTAGAAGCACTGACTTTCCAACAAGTAACTATATTATTTAAACTGAGGCAATTAAGAAGGAAGTGATCTATCTGTATTGTTTGTATTAAAAAATAATAAATCTAATACACAAATTAAAGTATTTTCAAGAGAAAAAAATACACATAAGGAAGCAGCCATTAGAAACCATTTATACTATGTCTAAAAATGTTTGTTATGATATTATTATGTTACTCCTACCTTTTGTAGGTATTCATTTTATATGACCTGGCATACAAAATATAAGCCCTTGCTTAAATTCATTCCTTTCTTTCGATGCAACAAATTTGTTTAACTCTCATTAGCTTAAATATTAAGCTAAAAAGGGACTTAGATCTTTCATAAATGAATCATATGTTATGAGGATAATTGCAAAACTTACTCTGAGAATTGGTTAAGACTCCAGCTTATCACTGTATATTAGATACCTTAAAATACAAGCATCATGCACCAGTTCCTATGTTCAAGTTCAATGGAAGGTCATAATTTAGTTTTGGTTGTTTGCCAGCAAACCTTTCCTAATCAGTGGTTATTTTCTATAAAAATAAAATCATTAGAATTTTATTAGTACATGTTTTTAAGCATAATTTTATTGCCTGCACAGAAAGAGCTTGAGTATTCTGCTGGAGACAGGTTTTCTTAATATATTGTACATATATATCCTAATCATAGAACCATAGAAAATCGGGGGTTGGAAGGACCTCAAAAGGATCATTGAGTCCAACCCTCCTGCCAGAGCAGAGTCACCTACAGGAGGCCACAGGAACACATCCAAGTGGGGTTTGAATGTCTCCAGGGAAGGACACTCCACAACCTCCCTGGGCAGCCTGTGCCTGTGCTCTGTCACCTTCACAGTGAAAAAATTCTTCCTAATATTTTTACGGAACCACCCGTGCTCCAGTTTATAAGTGTTGCCTCTTGTCCTATTATTAGTCACCCCTGGGCCAAGCTTGGCTCCGTCCTCCAAGGGAGAATGTTACTTTGCTTTATGGCACTTGTGGGAGCAATTGCACTTGCATGACAGTTGGATTGCATTCTGGCTAGAAAAACTGCATTTACACATCAGCAACAGCCAGGAGTATGAACTGTGTTAAGTTACACTGAAGAGGTACATTTGGTTTCAGTAGCTAGACCTTTCTGGGAGCCATCTCTGAAGTGCTCATTTGCTCGTGTAGTCTTGGACTGCTGGACTCAAGAAGGAAAGCATTCACAATATGTTTTGCTTCAAAGAACATTCCCATCTTCTTGGTTTTCCAAGAAAACTCAGCCTTTTCCTTTCTGTTCTTCTATTGCTTCTATTGCTTTGAAGGTTGGTCCACATTCCTAAAAGTGGTACAATTCCATGCGTATGAACAGCTATCATAGTCCTTTGTGTAAGTGCTTTTTCTTTGAACATAGTGAAGTAACTAAATTAAAAATATGTGTTCATGAGACCCTTGTTTAAATGGGAAGCTTATTTACATGTCTGTGCCTGCAGCTGTTGTCCTGGCTATAGAGCTGCATTTGTGTGGGTGTGAGCAAGAAATCATTACAAATGAAAGACTTCAGGTGAACATGACAACGGTCAAATGTCATTTTCCTGTGTAATTTATTTTCTCCCAAAGAAGCCAAAAGATTTTTGTTTTCATCATCATGTTGTGGTGATTTATGGATTTTTAAAATAATTTTGCCAGGATCAAGAAAGTAGATAGAGTTTTTTTAGAACCAGCATCTTATACTGAAGCTTGTTATTTACACCACTTTAACAAGAGATACTTATTTAAAATGGCAAAGACAGATGGAAAATATTGCAGTTGTTGCAGTGGCAATTTGTTTTGTGAGAGATGTTGATAATAAACACGTTATCCTTGCCTCTATTATATAAAAAAAGTAAATTTTCAGTCTAAATATTTGTCACATTCTGTCTTTGAGAACGTTGTTGATGACTCTATAAGGTTTCTATGAGGACTTCAGCACTAGCTTAGTCGCTAGAAGTATTCATGTTGAATGAAAGTAAATATCTGCAGTCTCAGGTATCACACCCAATATCATGTAAAGGAGCAGGCGATTTCTTATGTCATAATGTTTTTCTGAATAACCAATGTCAATTCTGTTTACTATTCTTTTGAATGGGAGGAAAAGCCAAATTTTTAAAGCATTTAATTGAGAACTCTTATGGAAAGTCTAAATTTAATGTGGGGTCCTAATTTCTTTTCCATTAGATAAAAGTGTACAAAATCCCTTTAATTTTCATGAAACTAATTTGTCTTACTTTGTCAGTACAACACTCCTTTCTTCTCAGAAGTTACTCTCCAGTAGAGTAGTAACAATTGCAAACTCTAAAACTTTCTTCAGTTCCTGTGATACAAAAATATTAAAGCTTGTATTTAAAATATGGGTATCTTTGAGGTTTCCGATGAGTTGTTTTCAGATAAAGGATTAATGTATTTTTTGTTTTCTTTATCCCATTCTGTTACTATTATTTTAAACAGAGCACCCGGAAAAAGGACTAAAAAAATAGGTTCAAATACTACTCTGTCAGGCTTTTAGATGCTTAATTTGAAAAATGTGTTGGTTTGGAATTTACATGGTTAAGTATCATCCCATAATGTATCCATATGAAAAAGTACACCTCAAAGGCCCTTTGTAGGAGATAAATGCTAGAGTTTTTTTAGGATGATAGATAAAAGAGAGTATTCCTGTTTGAAAGACATTTTACTGACTGCCTACACTTGGAAACAAATATTTATGTACAGAATATACTCTCAACCTTATCAACAATGACACATTGCTTTGTCATTTTTCCTTCCTAAGGCACCTAAAGATGGTGAAATTTCAGTCACATGTAGGGGAAAAAAATATAAAACTACATAAACGCCAGACAAAACAGATTTTGAAAGTTAGCTTAGCTGTTTAGATTCTAATTTTCACCTTTGTTTTCCACTCAGCTGTAATTTTTGTGCAATGGTGTCAGTAGCATCTGGATCCAGGATGAGAAGTCAACTGAGGGTACTGAATATTTGTGGTTTACTTTGTGATAGGATAGTCTTGGAAATCCAATATGTTCAAAATCCTGGTAGGATGAGCTGATAAAGCATTATTACCCAGAATATGATGAGACTCATCATTTTCACCTTTGCGAATGTATTCTTCTGATTTGTGAGAAAAGGGAAAAGTTTTTGAGTTATTTCAGGAAATGGTAGTGCCATTAATACAGTGCTTGCCTAAGAGGCTTTATAGATCCTTGTGACATCAGGGACATGTTTCTTAAAACTCTTAATATCAGTGCAAATAAACATTATGCTTTGATCGCTTATACAATAAATCTGTAGGCTAATAGCTTTGTCACTTACAGAAAGGCAGTGGGTTATCTATAGGTCTGCTAAGTCCTCCCATGGACAAACAAAAATTACCTGCAAGAGAAAACTGCTGCTGTTCTTAAATTAATTGGGTTTTTTTCAGCTTGTTTGTCCCATAAGTGGTTTGCTGTGGTTTTTTAGACACTGTGAATTCAGCTGACTGGTAGTTAAGTGGTTTTTGTTAACTGTAATCCAATAGACATTCTAGATGTTATAGAAATTTTAGTCATTGTCATTATAGACAATTAAGAAGGAGGGCAGCACTGGCATTTTGCAAAGAGGCCTTCAGCTTCCAATACTGAGAATAAGTTAACAATTAAAGCTAACCAGGAAATGTGAAAGTAGAATATCTAAAAGGCCATTCCCTACTGCTTAGACAGTTGTTCTTCCATTTTTCTATTTTTTTTTCCTCATTCTTGGTCTTGAAGGAAAGAGGGTTCTGCTGCTCTTTCCATATTTACCATGCATAAAATGCTGTTTGTTCCTTTCTGATGGAAATGAGAACAGTTCTCAGTGAAATCCAACTGGACAAAATCATTAAATACTTTATGGAACATAATTCTAAAGGAAGAAAGACTTGATGGGCTAACTTGAATAATCAAAGCTTAATATGGACATTTAAAACACTCCCTTTGAGAAATTTTTGCATCTACAGGAAGTGCCGGAGGAGGAAGGTACTAAGAAAAACATAATTAAGCATGATTTTGTGAAAGAAAGAACAGAAATGCCAAGTTTTGTTCTTACTCCATTAGAAGATTAAGATGAATATGTTGGGTTTTTTCTAATGGGTGACGTTTTTTTGAAACAATTTAAGTTTTAGTCTCTATTTGAACAAGAATAGAAGATAATGCTCAGAGCCCTGAAAGTCCAACCTTAAATCTATTTCCTATTAGTTTCCAGATAAACTAACAAACTGTAGCAAACTGATTATTGCTCTTACCCAGAGCTTACTGCAAAAAAATAATATCTTTTCTTTCCACTCAGTAGGCTTCTTATCAGGCTTCATGTCCTTTAAAACAAACAACTGAACAGAACCTGGTGGATTAGCAGAGTGCCAGCAAAAAGAAATTTGGTTGTCATTTTTTTTTGCATTATTATTCTTGTGATAGCCTTTTTTGTTTTCCCACGTGTTTTCTATAGATTTTTTTTTCCTTTTTTACATTTCCTTGCTATTGCAATCTTTGCTGCTTCATGATTACCTAACTTCTGATCAGCTGCTGTGAAGGCAGTGCAGGCTTTCACCTCTCTGGCTTGTCGGTCAAGCTTGAAACTGAGAGGATTATTCAGTCTGTCTATTAAATTTTTTAGCACCCCTTTGGAAGTTACAACTAAATGTTGTCAACTTGACAACAGTGGTGCTTTCCTTTTTTTGTGTGGCTATTTTTTAACTGAACTGTGGTTTTTCAACCACACATTGTTTCTTTCGAAGAAATTGACAAATGACAATGAGTTGTTCTCATTCTGGATGGGGACTGGTTTGGGCACAAGAGGCTGGTGGTGATGACTTGTATTGACCTAGGGAGATGAGCAGATGGGAAAGCAACAGAATTAGCAATATGATTTCTCGCATATCCTAAAGTAGAGGTAATGAGAAATCACTAAGGAAATGTGAGATTAAATTGTTAAGTCTATCTTCTATAGGTACATAGAGTGGAAACGGTAAGTAAGCAAAAAAATTTTGAAAAGGAAAATACTAGTACCTTCATGTTGTTTAGCATCCTGTATCAATCACATTTTGAACAAAATCTGAAATTTATCTATATTGTGCTACATGCCTTGACAAATTTTAAAAACATAGAGCTCTTCCCCAGCTAGTAAGCATTGCATCTCCTGTAAACTATAAGAAATATTATCTCCTGGAAACTATAAGAAATATCTCTTTGAATTATCACTCTAGCTGACGTATCTGCAGCTTCTTTCTTTGGTCAAGAGACATAATCGGTTGTGTATCTGATACATATCTGCTTAAGCAAAAATGGTGTCTTGTGGCAATGAATTACACAGGCCCACTTTTTGCTGGCAAAAAGTATTATTTTTATCTGTTTAAAATGTGCTTCACATTTTTGAGATTCCATTTGCTCATTTGACACAGTATATAGTAGAAACAAATTTCCTGGAATTATGTAAAGTGCCAAGCTTCCAACACCCATTTCCCACTTTCTGCATTGTATCTTCTCAGTAATGCTGGGTGGTTTGTTTTGTTTTCTTAATTTTCTTTTTGTTATTTTCTTTCTTCTTATTTCTGTACTTTCTTCTTTTAAAAATTCATGTCAAGTTAGACTTGAGTCTAATTTATTGGTAATTTTATTTAGAAAATGTAACTTGGATGCATGTTCTGTGCCCCACAAGCTGACTGATATATGCTGATTTTGGTGGTTTTGTTTGGTTTAGAAACTGAAAGAGATGCTTCTGTGTATTGTCATTAATGGTAGACAGTTAAGAAATTTCCATGTATTCTTGGTTCTTAAAGCATGTTTGAGCTTGACACTTCAGCTATGTTAATTAATTACTAAAAGTTTCTATTACTCCATTATGAACCATTTACCTTTACTGATTCAGAGTAGATACATTGTTGTATTAGCCAAATTGTAAGTTCCACAGTGTTGTTTTACTCCAAGGGATGGGAGGCAATTTTTGCAGGGCTGTCTTCTCTGTTCCTGCAGGAACAACAACAGAATAGATTTGTTCAAATAAGAATGCACTAAGAGACCATAGTCCAGATGTGCCTTCGGTGACACCCTTATACTGAGCTGACTCCTTGGAGCTGTGGATGCTTGTCACAGTGACTTCTTTTCGTGTTAGGGAAAATAAGATTCTTTGAACAATATGATCTGGTGGGAGCTTTCTCTGCACATGCAAGGGGGATGAAACTAGATGATATTTAAGGTCCCTTCCAACACAAACCATTGTGCTAGTATGTATTAACATCTTCATTTATCTGTTGGTCTTGATTTTAAATACTGAATTCCTTCAAGGCTACAGCTAGTTCGGAACCCAGCAGTGTATACTGTATTCCTTTTACTGTCTGGTATTTTGGACACATCTGTACTGAATCTTTCTGCTGTCACATTTCTGACATTTTATTCCATCTGAAATTATTCAGAGTCCTTCCTGGGTTTGACTAATCTAAATAAATTAGCCATCTTGCTCTTTACACCTGTTTCCCAATGGCTAATTAATTCACTGAATAATATCTACTGCTGCTCTCTTGGGACAGGCTCCTAATGCTCAAGGTTGAACATTATTTACATTGACTATGGTTCTTAATCCGTTCTCTTTGATTCAAGAGGTTCCTGTAACAAAACTTCACATCCCTGTCATAGTTCTTAAGTAGCGTCTTATGTAGGAGCTTAAGTTACAAATATTAGATTTTATTGGTTCGTGGGGGGTTTTGATGGCTAATATATTATTGTATAGTTTTATCATTAATTTTCATCTTTTGTTTAAGTTAATTCTAAGAAAAAGTTGGCAAATGTATTTTTCTTAAAGACACAGATATTTATTGTACTACAATACACTCATTAAATATGATATGTGCACATGAAAGCAGTAATCTTCTTGGGTACTCATTCCCAATAGAGGTCTTCATTTCTCTCTCTGGTAGAAACACAATACTTTTTTATTTGTATAGATGGATATATAGTCTACAGATATGTGAAGACTAAATATATTTGTTTGTGTACTGTCTGATTATGAAGAGGAAATATTTAGCTAGTCATAAGTATTAAAGATTGTTGAACATAATTACATGCTCATGTGGTGCCATCAGCTGTTTACTATATGTATAATGGGCTTAGCTTGGACTGTGTCAAATGAACTAATCACGTTAAATTTACTAGAATAATGTCACTACTTGATATTTGGGACTACTAAAATTAGTAAGATAAATAAGCTGCTCTTGTTTAGATTGTCATTCTGAATAAACTGCTGAATGGTAAACAATCACAAAGAGATCAGATTAGAATACACAGTTGTCATTAAAAGTACTTAACAATTTTAAGTAATTGAGACAAACTATATTACAAGTATTGGAGAGCAGATGACAGCCCTTTATAGATCAGAAACACAGATAATGAAGCATTACAAAAGTTAATATAAGATATCAAAGTAGCACGTAAACGTATTAAAGACCTGAAAATACAATATCACGGTAATGCTATGTGGATTTCAATATATCTATTTATTTCCTTGACTGTTCAGTATTTTTATCCCTTAGATAAAAGGAGGTTGTACACTATATATAAATCACTTGATAAAGTGTTGAAATATATATATCTGTGGCTACTGCAAAACATGGAATTTATGAGAAAGGCCACTCTAACACTGTATTCGTGCATAACATGATTATGACTAATTTATATGCAGTCTTGTGCGCATACTTCACTCTGCAAAAGCAGAATGGAACTAGGGACATCTAGTAATGTACACTTTTCTTTGTGTTAATGCACTTATACAGTTACTTGTTTGAATCTGTAATAAGAAAGTTAATGAGTTGTCTGTAGTCCACCCATGTTTACCTGATAAATCTGTTAATATCAGCTGAAGTAAAGGGCCTGAGCAAACTGTGCATTTAAATTCCATGGGCATTGAAGGGGTGCCCACGTGACTCTAGAGAGTGCAAAGAGTTCAGGGCCAGGCTCTTTCCAGTGGTGCCTGGTGACAGGACCAGGGGCAATGTGCACAGACTGAAGCATAGGAGGTTCCCTCTGAGCATCAGGAAACTCAGGTTGACTGAGTGGCTGGCACAAGCTGCCCAGGGGAGCCTCTGGAGTCTCCATCTTTGGTGATACTCAAAAGCCGTATGTACTTGGTTCTGGTTACTGGCTCTTAGGGACTTTGCTTGAGGTGATGATGACCTCCAAAGGTCCCTTCTCAGCTCAACCATTCTATGACTCTGTGACCAATTTTTTGAAAATGAGTGGCTGTTGGCATCATTTCATGTGTTCTACTGATTCCTCTCAGAATCAGAAGTTACTATTGTTTCTTTAACCATACCATAATAAAAAGTTAAATTATTTTCTCATTAACATCTAATAAAACTAGAGGCTGGACATTTTTTGAAATTTCCTTTTCAAAAGTATTCACTGGTAAAATGTCTGTAGTTGTGTTCATACTTCTGGAGACTTTTCTGTCTCCAAATGATGAATAAGATTTATTTCTTTCAAGATTTGAGTATGTGTGCAACTTATTTTTTCTTTCAAATCCTATTTACCAGAGATGGTTACATTAAAAAGAAAACGGCTTTCTAGGCAGCATTTTAGAACATATTACCATGTCCTCTCACCTGTGAAGAACTATAAATGCAAACATATTTCCTGGAAGATGAGCTGGGATGCGGTTTTTGAGCTAACTGTAAAAAGCAGAACTAAGTCAAGGACTGCCAACCACATTTCAGTCTTAAGATATGATGATTATTACTCTGTCAAATGCAGCCTTGGGATGACAAGTTGTTTTTAATCAGGCTTTTATTTAGATTTAGGTCTTATATTCATAAATAACAGCAACTAGGTGGTAATAATTGATTTTTATAGGTGAGCTTGGTTCCTCTGCAAGAACAGGAATCCAAATCTCATTGTGTTGCCACATACAAGCCAATTCAGTGCTTTGTTAGCATATCCATTCATACAGGACCATTTAAAATGTATTGTTAGTTAAATAGCAGAAAATATAGGGGACTTTATGGTAGGTGTTACAGATTTCTTAGTGTGAGCTGAAGTAAATCACCTGCATCATCAGTAAGCTGATGTATGCATCAGTTATGCATTCATTTCCATGACTAAAATTTGCAAAGTGGTTTGAGAACAGTTATATGTTTTAAAACATTTTGAGTCAATCTGATCTGTCAGCATCTTTGTGCAATGTGCGTACTGCTTAAGGGGAGGGATGGAAAACTGTGTTTCTCTAACTGCTTATTTAGTGTTACTCTCATTTAAGATGATGCATGGTACAATAATTGCTGCAAGTGCTGCCAGAGAGCTTCCCAGCTTGGAAACTGAGGCTTCTTTCTCTTGCATGGTAGTGAATGACTGTTGTGCTCAGCCTTCAGAGGTTGCAGCTTTAAATAAAAACTACATTAACAGCTGAATAGTATCCTTTGTGAACCATAATACATTTAATTTAATGCCATCAGTGTATTCCACAGTCTTATTCAATTTAGTTGCTCCTACAGCAATTAAGGGTAAGAAAACAAGTGCCTTTATAATATGATTATTTTCATAATCAGATTTAATTACACCTCTCTGTCTTTAGAAAGCAATGATTTTATCTAATTAAATCATATTTGAGCAATTAATATGCTGCTTATTACATGGCATTGTTGAATGCCCTGGAATCTCAAAAGAATGGTATGTTTTGGAATGCAAGGAAAAACTGAATTCTACATATTAGAGACCATGAAGTGTGAAGAGGACTTAAACAGAACAATAATCTTTTTGCTTCTTGTGGTAGAATAAGCGATCATTTCTGTTTGATTTTAGTTCTGTTTTTTTTTTTTCAGTCTTGTTTTTCTGACTTCTTTCTTTAATGGGAATACCAGAATTATTAAGTATTATGTTTCCATGTTTTGTTACTTGAATGATACGGGGGTTAAACTGGAACTTCTTCCATGAGTTCACAGGTTCAGGGCTGATAGTGGTGCTTGTGGGGTTGGTTTGTTGTGTTTTTTTGTTTGTCTGGGGTTTTTCTCTTTGCTTTTTAAGATAGTACTTCTATGCTTTGACTGAGGGCTATTTGGAAAAGCTTCTCGATTGTCTCCATCAGAACATTATTCTGTATCTACAAGTAATTTATAATGATACTTCCTAGGTCTGTGATTGTTGTTTTATCAGGAGATTATAAATCCCAAGTAAACATAACATTTTTTTCAATAACATAGAAGATAACTTGTAATTACTTTCAATTACAAAGGAATTAAAATGATCCACTTAGCTTCATTAATGATTTTTCTGTAGTTCACAATGTGAATACAGTGTAATAATCCATGGTTCTGTTGAACATAGGGAAAATGTACATTTATATTATGGTTTTTTATGTATTCTAGACATATTCCATGGCAAGAAAGAAAAAACATACAAAAGCAGCAGCAGCAAGAAAAGCCTGTTAAAGAAATTCCCTTCTAACTCTCTCTATGCTTGCCATCCCATTAAGAGTGACATTCCATAAGTGAACAGAGTATAGGATGAGACAGAATTTTTATTTTTTTTTAAGACTGATGAGGACTTTTCCTCTCTGGTAACACAGATTCTCTGTGCTTACGTTGGCAGGTGCCTATTTGAAATGAGGTTATTTAAAGGTCCTATACAGAAACCTATGTATGTGATTTTGTGCCCTCACGTGTAATATTTTCTTCGCTCTCAGCAATGCTTCTCAGCCTGACAAATAACAATGAAGTGATGGGAGATAAATATGCAAGCTTGTTTTGAAATTTTACAGATAAACACATTTTTTTCATTTTTTTCTGGTACTTCTCATTAAATATCAATGGTACTTTAGTAAAGAAAAGTAAGGAACAAACAGTCTAAATTTAAAAAATGTGTTTTAAAATTGTTTCTGTTTCTTTAGTATCAAAGAGAACAGGTCAAAGGAAAATGCTTGAGAGGTTGGTGATTTTTGTTATTTTCACACAGGGTCTGGCTATTTTGAGAAGACATACGACAGGTATAAGAATAGAAACAAGACAGCCAATGAACAGTAACAAAAGAAATAGTTTCTCTTTCTGCACCCATTTTTCTAAGTACATAAACAGCAAAAAATATTTTTTAATGCAACTTATTTTTCTAGTTTTGAAGAGTTTCACCACAGGAAAAAACAACTGCATCTTGCGTAGGAGAGTGAAGAGCTACTCTTTGAAGCATTTCCTCTTTTGTGAAAAGAGATTTTTAAGAAGGGATATATTTTATGGGCTTACTACTATGATCAAGACATCTTTAGGATGTCCTAGTTTTATACCTGAAGACTAATAATTTAGGAAACTGTGTTATTATCAGGCAAAGAAAAACATGGCCATATCAACAGATAATCTGAGTTCCAGTTGGAGGATGAGTGGATTGAGGGGTTTTGTTCATCTTTCCAGCAGAGGTTTAGAGAATAAGCAGAGAATCGTCTGTGTGTGTTTATTCTGCAGCAGTCATTGCACTTAGTGTCTCGGTATGCACAATTGCACCTGGAATTTAAAATCATCTCACTGGTTATTCACAAGTAATCAACATGAATAGTGCAGCCAATGCAGCGATGCCCTTCAACTTACCTGAAGACACTGAGTCAGCTTTCAGCCAGTAGATCACATTGTTGAGAAATCGATGTTGGGCAGAGACAAGTACTGCACATAGTAATTTAGAAAGAAGCATACCACTGGTAGGAATCCTTTTCATGTGCCCAAATCAGCAGGGCAGCACTGGTGTTTTCCCGTTGGGCTTCAAAAAAGGCATTTTGCTTGTTTATTCAGAGACCTTTCTGTGACTGGAAGGAAATCTTTCTTTCATTTGTTCATGTCAGCTGTCTTCTGAGAGATAGTAGCAGTGATAAAGAGAAGGCAAAGAGTTCTAGAAAGTTACTGCTGTATTTTCAGAGGTAGCCTTTTTTCCATCAGGTTTCCCCTTTAGTCCTCGCAGGAAGGGACTAAAGCACAAGATGATTAAAAAAAATCTGAAAGCCTGTCTTTAAAATACAAAATTCTGTACCAACACACAAAAGCTTTCCTGATTCTTTACTCAGAAATATAGGAGAATAAAGGCCTGCAGATAAATGTCAGCTACATGTCAGCTACACTGATCTCTGGAGGGGTTCAGAATCTGATAATGTAGCTCTGCATTTAGTTGCACTTTGAGGCTTTGTAATAATTTGCAATATAAAAGTCACCTCAGATGTGGAGTTGCATGCAAGTGAGAAATCTCCATTATTCTAGGATCAACTTGGTGCAGAATGCTTTCCAACAAGCCAGGGAAAATTGTGACCGTAGGACATAGGCATATATATATATACACATACATGTTTGTGTGTATATATATACACATATCATGTATATGTATGTATACAATATGTATGTATACAGTATGTATGTATATAATATTTGAAAAATTGTGGTAGTACAGTGAAGTTCCCACTGACTGAGGGGAAATGTAACCTCCATTTTTAAAAATGGAAACAAAAGAAGTCACAGGGAACTGCAGGCCAGTCAGTCTTGACTGTGCTCAACAAGATCATGGAGCAGATTCTCCTGGAAACTATACTAAGGCATGTGGAAAATAAGGAGGTAATTAGTCACAGCCAACATGGATTCACTGGGAGCAAATCAAGCCTGAAAAATTTGGTGGCCTTCTATGACAGAGTTAGTGTGTTAGTGGACAAGGAAGAGCAACTGACATCAGCTGTCTTGACTTTTGCAAAGCATTTAACACTGTCCTACACAACATCCTTACCTCTAAATTTGGAGACATATGAGCTTGATGAATGGACCACTTAGTGAATAAGAAAGTGGCTGTATTTTTGCAGCCAAAGAGTTGCAGTCAACAGCTTGGTGTTCAAATGGAGACCAGTGGCAAGTGGCATTCCTCAGGGGTCGGTACTGGACCAGAACTGTTTGATATTTTTTTTCAGTAACATGGACATTGGAGTTCAAAGTACACTCAACAGGTTTGCCAGTGACACTGAGCTCTGTGTTGTGGTTAACATGCTGGAGGGAAGAGATACCATTCAGAGGGACCTTAACAGGCTTATAGGTGGGACCAGGCCAACCTCTTGAAGTTCAACAAGGCCAAGTTCAAGGTCCTGACAAGGACTGGGGTAATCCCAAGCATGAACACAGTCCAGGCAGAAAATGGATTAGAACAGCCCTGAGGAAAAGGATATGGGGGTGCCAATTAATGAAAAACTGAACATGAGTTGGCAGTGTACACTTGCAACCCAGAATGCCAACCATTTCCTGAACTGCATCAAAAGAAGCATGGCCAGGGGTGATTCTCCCTCTCTACTCCACTCTTGTGAGACCCCACCTAGAGTATTGCATCTAATTCTAGAGTCCCAGCACGGGAAGAAAAACAGAGCTGTTGAAGTCAGTCCAGAGAAGGACCATGAAATGATCCAAGGGCTGGAATACCTCTGCTATGGAGACAGGCTGAGAAAGTTGGGGTTTTTCAGCCTGAAGAAGACCATGCTCCAGAGAGACCTTATAGTGGCCTCCCAGTATATGAAGGAGGCCTACAGGAAAGCTGGGGAGTGATTTTTACAAGGGCATGTAATGACAGGACAAGGGGTAATGATTTTAAACTGGAAGAGAGTGTATTTACATTGACATTAGGAAGAAATTTTTTAGTGTGAGGATGTTGAGAGACTGGAACAGATTGCCCAGGGAAGCTGTAGCTGCCGCCTCCCTAGAAATGTTCAAAGCCAGGTTGGATGGGACTTCAGCAACCTGGTCAAGTGGGAAGTGTCCCTGTCCATGGCAGGGGAATTGAAAGTAGATGATCTTTATGGTCCCTTCCAACCAGAACTAATCTGTGATTCTATGACATATAAAGATAACTCAAAAAATTCCAATCTAATTTTGCATATCAATGTTCTATGGGAGGAAGAAGATACTAACCTCTGTCAGGATGAGTGAACTGAAATGACCAGTCAATCCAAAGTGTTATTGGAATGATATTATGTGTCCTGTGAGGTGTTGAAAGCAGTACTTAAAATGCTGACTTAGCATTGTTTCCCACATGGTTTATCAGCCACTATGGGTTTCTGTGCAGATTAATCACTTATAGACTTGTATTAATAACTTTAACTGACACTGTAGATTATAGTACCTAGATTCTAGAAGGAAGTTCCACGAAGCAGCATTCCCCCACCCCAAGTGTAATTTATTTTGAATTTTCATTTCACAAGTTTATTAATAATAGTAATTTTAAGAATATTACTAATTTCATGTCTATGAAATTTCCTTGTGTTCTGACTCTACCCGAGGCTAAATGCCTTTCTACCTTTCTGACAGTTTTTTCAGTCCCAGTTAAAGCAGCAGCAGTAGGGTTACCAGTTAGAGCTTAAATTTATTTAGTTTTCAAAATGTAATGTTCCAGTAAAGCTCTGTAGTTATTCCTTTGCCACACTGGCAGAAGGGATATGATCCTTGTGAAAAAGTGTAAGCTATTTCTAGCATTAGCAGGAAGATGTATGTACATCAAATTTTCTTTGTCAGCTGTCTCCAGAAAAGGGAAATTCAGGTAACTATTGTTTTAATTGTATGGAATCATAATGCCAGAAAGGAGAAAATACAGTTATGTAGAGAGAACCACATGAATTATAGGGGTAAAATAATTTACTGACAATTTGTCAGACAGTAGTCTAGGCTATTTTATTTTACATGTCAGTGTGATACCATTGGATAACTTCAGAGTGCTGATAGAAGTATGATTTACTGACCTAGTGAACTCTGAATGATGCAGAAGTTCTCTACTGTTGCTGCCCTTAAATACCCGTGGAACAGGAATTTGTTTGTGCGTCCATTAGGAATATTTTGTGTGCTCACTCTTCACTTTCCTTAAGTGTAGTGTATTCTGTGTTAATACAGTGTAGTGTATTCTGTGTTAATACAGTGTAGTGTACATTGGCCATACTACTGTACACCTACACATGCTACTGTGCTTTTTGTTGTCTGAGCATCTCCAAGTATAATTTAAATACTGACTCTTGTAACCTACCTTCTGATGTGAGGAATTACAATTTCAAATAGATAAACAGATATTCATAAAATGTGAATGATTCAATCAAACTTATGCAGCAAATACTACAATTGAAGAAAAATCTCTTATTCATGCTCATAGAGCCTCTCCAAACACTGTATTCCTTGTGTTGTATGGATCTGGGGAGTGATGAAAGAACTCTTGGAATGTATTTAATGACATCATCATCATTCTCATACCTCACTCTTTTCTCTTCTTGCTAGGTTTTGTAACAAGATACTAAGCTGTATAGATTTTGGTTTTGTTGCATATGTTTATTTTGTTTGTGTATCATGGTATCAACTCCAACTTTTAATTCGCAACACAGTACCTTACTTATGAACTTATAGACAAACAGATTTTGGATAACTTGTTTTCTTCTGCTTTTTTTCCCAAACATTTGTAAACATCTATGTTTTAATATTAGCTTTAAAAGTTCTCAGAATCACAGCAATGTCTTGTAGAAGAGGCTGATTTTTTTTTTTAATGTTTTATTATAAATCTTATAAACTGGTGAATATAAATGTTCACACACACTTTCTCTGATGTGCCTCCATTTTTCTTCAACTTCAAGCATTCAGCTGATGCATTCTTAAGAGACTTTCATAACTTTTGTCTGGTGATGAAGCTCATATGACAACTAGAATTTGTCAGTCCACTGTTCTTATTGTGTCCACTGTCCTTCATCCTGTTCTTATTTTGTAGACTGAAAATGCACTAGGTACTTGCACAAGTCGGTGAATATAGTGTATTCCTATGTGTTTTTTAGGCATTCAGGTAGATTGCAGATAAAAATATACCTTCAATAGTTTGAAAGAACTGCACATGCAAAAAAGTGTTATACCTTATTCTGGATAGGCACTGATAATAGCTTCTACATTGCACACTGAAATTGAATTAGAATAATGCTATAAGGCATATCTTACCATTAAAAACGACTTGGTTATCATGCTGATATTAAACAAATGTGTACAGCTCCTTTTACTCAATTATTTTTGAGTTTATTTTCAGTTACTACTTTTCTGGAGGAAAGATACAAAAGGAACCCTATCTTGCAAACATGCCGTGCAAGTTCTACAGCTAATTTATTTGCAAACTTACCTGGATCAGTACATGAAAATATGTAAAGTGTCTTTGTTGTGTTTTGATTTAATATCTAATATTTGCTTTCTTACTAAAAGTGCTGCATTTGACTATTTGTGCTTGTACAGGGTTTGTGAGCGGGAAGCTGCGCTGGAATCAGCCCTAAGAATGTTGCAGCAATTCTACCTGGATCTTGAAAAGTTCCTTGCTTGGCTTACAGAAGCTGAAACAACTGCTAATGTCCTGCAAGATGCTACACACAAAGAAAAGATACTAGAGGATGCCAAAACAGTTCGAGAGCTCATGAAACAGTGGCAGGTAAGTTAAGTGCTACAATTTAGAGGCATGTCAGGTATCCAGCGTTTTTTTCCCAGTGTGGTTCTACTCAACAAAACTGAAACTGTTTTGAAAAAAGAGAACTGGTTCTACTATTAGCCTTTAAGTGCTGCTTTGGAAATTGTTGCAGGGTCTAATGTGAGTCACATCATGATTCTGACATTTTTTTAGCATGTAACACATTTGAAAAAAGTGTCGTGAAATGTAGCTCTAAAATGTACAGAGAGCTGAAATGGGTGTTTAGACTTTTTCTTTTGATCTCATAAAAATGAATTACTCTACCAAGCTGCAGTCTTGAATTGAGTGCTTGACAGACATGAGACTTTATTAAGCATTTCTCATATTTATTGAAGTTATATAATTTTCATTAAGTTTATTCTCTTTAGCTTAACTGAATTAGCTTTCCTCTATCACTTTCAAATATATGAAAAATATTAATTTGGTATTTTCCTGGCCATTGTCACATGTTCTGTTGCAATACTAAAAAGAGGTAATGTTTATAAACATCATAGTTGACAGCTGGGCACATTCCAGATATACTAGGAAAAGGTGATTATAATATAGATTTATGAAAACACAACAACACAATTTGATAACAAAGTTCACTCTATTACTTACAATGTGGAAGGGATTTGTAGGTGTTGAGATTGGAGTAACTTACAAGCAGATCAGAGGAAATGATTTATAGACATAGGAGAGACTGAGTCAGGATTGGGCTAGAGTGATTTGTACATTGGATAGAAATACTGCTACCTTCTTTTGGGACTACTGTCCTAATATATGGTTTTAACTATTTGACTGAACTGCTGATAAAGTCTGTTGCATTATGCTCTGAAATCTACAGTTTCAGATTTTAACCACATTTTTAGCAGTGAACTGTCTTTATGCTAATTAGATTTCATAGTGATGAGCATTAAGTTTTTGTGTTACTGAGGTGTCAGTTGTATGAACCTGAGCAGTAGATTTGGATGGAAGTATAGTTCTATACCTAGTGGTTAATTTTCAATATAAACTATATTTTTATATTCTCTAGTTTAGGTTTGTGATTTTAATGGTCCTAAAAAAATTGAATTATCAAGTATTTACAGAAGCTATTTTTTATATCATCATTGAAATGTATAATTTGGCAGAACAGAAGTACCTAAAATTTAGGTGAAATGCTTAGTTTTTAACTGTAATTAAGAATTTTAGACCCAGTTAACTTTTCAACTAACATCTAAGTTTGGTTTTGTTGTTTTTGGTTTTGCTTTTTTTTTTACTTCCACATAAGAACCATGCAGAGCTATAGCTATAGACAAGAGGAAAAAATACTTTAGTACTAGTCCTTTCCTCCATAAATAGTGAAAAATATAAAAGTATCCATCATGTGAACAATTGCTTTGAACTGTAAGTTTTCTTCTATAGATTTTTCTGCACTTCAGTTGAGATGTAAGATTAAATTTTTAGTTCTTCTTTCCAGGTTTTTGGGATTTAAATGTCAGATCTTTTAAAAAAGGAGGAATAAAAACTGTTGTACAGTCTGTATTTGTTTCATTTCCAAAAAACAAACCTTGTTCTGTTCACTAATCTTTGCTGTACAAGAAAATTATTCTTATATCTGAAGAAAAAATATTAGTATGAAGAGGCAAAAAGGGGTTATGTTGGTTTGGGTTTTTTTACTCTCAAAAGATTCATACTTGTCCAACAACAGCACAAGAATTTTAGACTTTATTTAAAGTTGATGGTTGGAGGAGGAAATATTTTTTAGTGCATTTTGTGGTGGGCTTTTTTTCTTTTGGATCGGCATGCTGATCTGTCTCTATGCAGAAACACTTGGTTCTCTTCCTGGGCCTATCACTGTTTGTGTCTTCCTATTTATATCAATTTTAAGCCCCCAAAAGAAATCTCATAATACTGCAAGCACAAATTGATTTTCAAATGCTCTTCTCCTGAAGAGGAATTCTGGCAGCATTTCTAAATGCTGGTAGAACTTCTTTGTTGTCCTCAAGTAGAAGAAAATTTCCTAATTTCTATTTTAATAAGGAAATTTCAGTTTAAGTAAACAGAATAAGGCTTGCTTTTTTTTTAGAAATCATAATTGTGAAAGACCATATTTTTTTCCTGTAATGTTTTAAGAACTACAGTAAGGTTGCCATTCAAGGTTTATGTCTTTTTCCATTTCATTAAATTATCATGGATTGGAGACATGGCTATTAACTACAATTAATTTTAAATTATGTATCTTTTTACTGGTGTGTGTTCTTAGAAATTAGATTGTAATGCTTAGTCAGTTCTCTTATTAGAATTGGAGTTTCAGTGAGGACAAATGTTTTAGCTTCAGGAATATCACCAGTCAATTATCTGAACCAAGTGGTGCATTTGTGTGCTCAGGTGACCACCCGAGTGCTCTGAGGGAGCGGGCAGAAGTGCTCATCAAGGTACTTCCCATCATCTCTGAGCAACCCTGGCTAACCAGGGAGCTTAGCATTGACTCCATTTGGCTGGAGGTTAGCAAATGGGATGCCCAGCTACAGGACGGACTGGAAAGGTGATATGGGGAACTACAGGCTTATCAATCTGATCTTGATACCAAGGAAGGGTAGGGAACAGGTCATCTTGAGTGCCATCACAAGGCACATGAAGGACAATAAGGCAATCAAGCACAGTCCCTGTGGGTTTTATGAATGGTAGATCCTGCTTGACTAGCCTGATCTTCTGTGGCAAGGTGACCTGCTTAGTGGACGAGGAAAAGCTTTGGATGGTGTCTACCTAGACTCTAGGAAAGCTCTTACACAGTTTTCCACAGCATTCTCTTGGAGAAACTGTCTGCTCATGCCTTAGGTGGGCAGATGTTTCACTGGGTAAAAAACTGGTGGCATGTCTGAGGCCAAAGAGTTGTGTTGGATGGAGTTCAATCCAGTTTGTGGTGAGTCACAAGTGGTGTTCCACAGGGTTCAGTATTGAGGCCAGTTCTTCCTAATATCTTTATCAATGATCTGGACATGGAGATCAATTACACCCTCAATAAGTTTGTGTATGACACCAAGTTGGGTGGGAGCGTTGATTATCTTGAGGGTAGGAAGGCTCTGCAGAGGGATATGAACAGGTTAAATAGATGGACCAAGGCCAGTTGTCTGAGGTTCAAAAAGGCCAAGTGTTGGGTTCTGCAAAACATTACTTTTGTAGAAATTCACCATTACTGGAGAGACATATGAGTAAAGAAAAATGAAAACTTACACCAGTTTCTCCACTGGTACTTGATAGATTTTTCTGAAGCTATGTATGAGAGTTTCATATAAAGTGAATTAACAATGCCAGTAAGTCCACTGGAAACAAAATGTGAATATTAGGGTATCTGTAGCCATGAACTTAAATAGTGTGAAAACAGCTATTGAGTCCCAAAATGTCACAATTCTTTTTTAATCTATTTTTAGAACACATATTAAACATTTTTTTAATAAAAATTCCCTACACAAATAATGAAAAAAAAAAAAAGAGTTCTGTGTTCAGTTGTAGCTTTATCTCCTTGTCACTAAAAATCTTAATCTCATCTTTAGTGATCCAGCAGTTTTCCGCTTTACACTGTCAAGCTTTTTTTTTTTTTTTTTTTTTTTTTTTTTTTTTTTTTTTTCTCACATTTTTAGGTGTTTCTTTTACTTTTCATATTCAAAAACCTTTAGCTCAAATGGCACTAATAAAGATTAATTTTCTCCTAGTACTTAACAGTTCATTCAGCACAAGGACAAGGGTGAGACTTACATAACTGCACATTTTTATTACCTGATGATATAATTATATTAAACTTGCATTATAAGCACGTTGTTTGTTTGTATAAATATATATTTGCAGGTGTACTTTGTCTGAACTGACAGCAATGTAATAGTTGAGGTGATTCACACAATGGGAATGCTTCCTGGAGAATTTTCAAGGTGTTACGATCCGAGCTATTATTTTATATTTGATAAGGAGGAAAAATCAGCCACTACTCATAGACCTCATGTGAATTTAGAGAAATAACAGGCTTTATGATTTAAGCAAATTACAAAGGTTTATTTCAGGGAAAGGAGACAACACCACCCCTTTAAAAGAAAAAAACACGTTTACAAGAGGAGAAATTTTAAATAAATCAGTCACTCTGTGGAGAGAGTTGTTAAGAGAAGAAAAACAAAAACAAGAGATCAATTAAGTTTTATCACCGGCCCTGGTCTCTGGCTGGGGTGGGGGTGATGGCGCAGGACCCCCCCCCATTCCTGCTTGGCTGATGTTCTCTGCTTTTTTTCTTTTTCTGCTGGTGCTTTCTCCTACCNTTTTTTTTTTTTTTTTTTTTTTTTTTTTTTTTTTTTTTTTTTTAAACAACTAGGAAATTAATGTCTTGCTGTCCAGGAAGTATTTTTTTATATAGCAGAAGCTGCTTGTATGGGAAAGTCTCACATTTTTAGGTGTTTCTTTTACTTTTCATATTCAAAAACCTTTAGCTCAAATGGCACTAATAAAGATTAATTTTCTCCTAGTACTTAACAGTTCATTCAGCACAAGGAGAAGGGTGAGACTTACATAACTGCACAGTTTTATTACCTGATGATATAATTATATTAAACTTGCATTATAAGCACGTTGTTTGTTTGTATAAATATATATTTGCAGGTGTACTTTGTCTGAACTGACAGCAATGTAATAGTTGAGGTGATTCACACAATGAGAATGCTTCCTGGAGAATTTTCAAGGTGTTAGGATCCGAGCTATTATTTTATATTTGATAATGTGTGACTACTGGAGTCCCTCAGGGGTCGGTACTGGGACCGGTGTTGTTCAGTATCTTCATCAACGACTTGGATGAGGGTATAGAACGTACCCTCAGCAAGTTTGCTGATGACACTAAGCTGGGAGGAGTGGCTGACACACCAGAAGGCTGTGCTGCCATTCAGAGAGACTTAGACAGGCTGGAGAGTTGGGCAGGGAGAAACTTGATGAAATTCAACAAGGCGAAGTGTAGAGTTTTGCATTTGGGGAAGAACAACACAATGTCCCAGTATTGGTTGGGGGCTGACCTGCTGGAGAGCAGTGTAGGTGAAAGAGACCTGGGGGTCCTGGTAGACAAGAAGATGACCATGAGCCAGCAATGTGCCCTTGTGGCCAAGAAGGCCAATGGCATCCTGGGGTGCATTAGAAAGGGTGTGGTTAGTAGGTCAAGAGAGGTTCTCCTCCCCCTCTATTCTGCATTGGTGAGGCCGCACCTGGAGTATTGTGTCCAGTTCTGGGCCCCTCAGTTCAAGAAGGACAGGGAAGTGCTTGAAAGAGTCCAGCGCAGAGCTACTAAGATGATTAAGGGAGTGGAACATCTCCCTTATGAGGAAAGGCTGAGGGAGCTGGGTCTCTTTAGTTTGGAGAAAAGGAGACTGAGGGGTGACCTCATCAATGTTTTCAAATATGTAAGGGCTGAGTGTCAGGGAGATGGAGTTAGGCTTTTCTCAGTGGTGACCAGCGATAGGACAAGGGGTAATGGGTATAAATTGGAGCATAGGAGGTTCAAGTTGAATATTCGAAAAAATTTTTTTACTGTAAGGGTGACAGAGCCCTGGAACAGGCTGCCCAGGGGGGTTGTGGAGTCTCCTTCACTGGAGACATTCAAAACCCGCCTGGACACGTTCCTGTGTGATGTGCTCTAGGTGGCCCTGCTCTGGCAGGGGGGGTTGGACTAGATGATCTTTCGAGGTCCCTTCCAACCCCTAGGATTCTAGGATTCTATGATTCTATGATAAGGAGGAAAAATCAGCCACTACTCATAGACGTCACACGAATTTACAGAAATAACAGGCTTTATGATTTAAGCAAATTACAAAGGTTTATTTCAGGGAAAGGAGATAACACCACCACTTTTAAAAGAAAAAAACACGTTTACAAGAGGAGAAATTTTAAATAAATCAGTCACTCTGTGGAGAGAGTTGTTAAGAGAAGAAAAACAAAAACAAGAGATCAATTAAGTTTTATCACCGGCCCTGGTCTCTGGCTGGGGTGGGGGTGATGGCGCAGGACCCCCCCCCATTCCTGCTTGGCTGATGTTCTCTGCTTTTTTTCTTTTTCTGCTGGTGCTTTCTCCTACCTGAAGCCGAAGTGGCGAGAGATGTGGGGGATGGGAAGAGAGAGCCTGCGTCTTCTCCTTTTCTCTTTGAGAAAAGAGGTTTCCGTCTTTTCATAAATCGCTGTCACACAGTGGCAAAGATTTGCCATCCCGAGAACTTCTCTTTAAAATATTGGAATCCTTCAGTCCTTGTTACTTTGCTAAAGTTATTATCTTTGTCTTGACAGGGTACCAGGAGACCACCTGATTAGAATTCTTACCTTTAGGTGCCTGCCAGGCATGATACAAAACAG
The DNA here is from genome assembly GCA_038090715.1 of Florisuga fusca. Lineage (NCBI taxonomy): Eukaryota > Metazoa > Chordata > Aves > Apodiformes > Trochilidae > Florisuga > Florisuga fusca. Next base: position 16,541,299 of record JAAWXA010000004.1, on the reverse strand, counting down.
AAGCTAGTTAAGTTTGGGGTAAAAATGTATTAATTGAGAATAGGTTTGATATATTTTTAAAAGAGTAGAAAAAATGTTGACTCGAGAGACAGTTTCGTATTTTCAGAGTATTTATATCACAGGGATACAAGCCAGTTACTCCAAGGAGCTGAGTAATTATGTGCTGCTTTTTATTGTCTGGTTGAAAAACATCATGTGTCCCCATGAGGCCTCATTTGATAAGTAAACATATGAGGGAGAAGAAAATAATTAATTTTACTTTCTACTTTAATACTTCTAGTGATATGAACTCTCAGCTCTGCTAATTACTCCTCTGGTTTGTCATTTTAGCAATAATTGTATGTGACATTTTCTACAGTTTATGTAGTATTAGAAATTATTTTGAAGCTAGTGCAGACTTATCCTGTTATTTTATGAATGCATTCATTTAATACTAAGCTGTAGATGAGCTTAATTATAGGTTTTTTGCACTGAAATTTGACAAATTTGAATAATAACTTCAGAATGTTTTATGCTATATACACAAGTAACCAAAAGTATCTGAAATAATCTACGATGACTGATGAATTATTGGTAGTGTAGACTGAGTAAAGTATGACAGCATATAATAAATGAAGAAAAAGAATAACTTTGGCATGAAATACATAGCAAATTTATTTTTATTACCACCTTCATGGTCACTTAGCTTACAACTTAAGTAGTTTTCCATTAGATGCAAAAGTTTTGCTGCTAAAAATCTGAAAAATATGTAATTCTTGAAGTTATGCCTAAGAATGTACAGTATGGGCAGTATTTTCTCACAGTGCTTTTTCATCCATAACAAGGAACGTGACCAGTTGGCAAGGCATTCTTGTCTCTTCTGTTCCTGTCTTCAAAAGTCCTCACCTATTTTTAAGGTGTCTAATCAGCTGTTTTCTCAATAGTAAGCAGTTGAGGTAGGTACATGTCCCTGAACCTTCTTGCTTATTTGGCAGTATTGGTTCTTTGAGAACATATAATTTTTTCCAACTTTATTTCAAAGAGAATTTACATATAGTTGCCTGGCACATTTAATTTTTTTACATAATGTATGGATTAGATAATGAACCTGACTAACAGGGAAAAGAGAATCTGTAACATCTTTGATCAGTTCAGTTGACTCTACTAAAAACTGCTTAATGGCAATTAATTTTTCTAGTACTTCCTGTCTCTGTTCTTAAACACTTTCTCACTTCTGCTTGAAGTTTTCTCAGAAAGCTTTAAAAATCAAATATAATATTTTCTCATCTTCTTGTTTTTTTTTTTTAATTTAAGCCTTCAAATTAGCCTTTTTGCACTAACCTGTTATGAATTCTGAAATAAAATCTGTTCTGTAGTATCTGAAATAGGATAACAAATTTCAGATCCATCTTAATCCATTGTGTAATTAATAGAAGAGAAAATCCGAAGTCTAAATTGTGGCACAAGTGCTATTCCAAACTAATGTAAGACAGGGCAAGATGTTATCTCAGTTTGAAAACTTACCATATGGATTTTGCAAAATACTTTGGGGGTGCTCAAGTCATGAAACAGGCTGTCCAGAGAGGTTGTGTCACCTCCATTACTGCAAATCTTCAAACTCTGGCTGGACATGGCTTGCTCTGAGCAAGGGGGTTGGATAAGATTCTCTCCAGAGGTGCCTTCCTGCCTTGATTGTTCTGAGGCTTTCATGATCTCTGATCTGGTCACATAAAAAATGGTAATATAATCTGTAATTTTGTAGCCTAGTTATTTTTTACTTAACTATATACATGAAAAGGTTTTAATATGAGAAAGTAAAAAACTGAAAACTTCCTGGATATTTCTTAAGAAAATTTCATGTGCGTCTCTCAGGTGTTCCTGTGTGATGTGCTAAAGTGAGAATTTAATGGTAAGGAAAAAAAATATGAATTGAGAAGAAAGTAATGCATAGAATTAAATATATATTTTTAGTTACTCTTCTTAGTGGAAACTGATAGGGAGATTGAACGGTCAAATCTACAAGTAAGCAATTAAAGCAATACCTGTATTTTAAGAGCACCATAGAGTGCTCTTAAAAATTGCATTTTCTTTCTCACATAAAGAATTTGAAATCTGCAACCTTTGCCCTCCAGGAGTTTTTTTCTCTTAATCCATTACCCTGAAGAAATCTTTGTTTTAGTTATAAATGGTTACCATGCAAACACGAGTAGTGACTTGCTTGAAGTAATTATTTTTTTAATTGGTATTTAACTTTGTAGAGTATTATCAGATCAATGGTTTTGTTTACACAGAGTGGGAACTGTTAGCACAGTTCTGGATTGAGACCTCCTGCAGACTGTGGTCCTGGTAAGATCTATTCACACTGAATTCCTAGCATGGTGGTAAAACCATGTATTTTGGTAAAAGAATAGGGGTTTCTACAAGGGGTTGTACATCTATTTTTAGGTGAATGCATTGAATGGAGGGGAAAGAAGTACTTTACAACATAAAAAGGTAGCTTCTGATATCTCTGACAACATAGTAGTGTGTGGTGTGTATTAATGTGCCTGAAGCGCAGGTCAAAGTTGGTTATCCATGTTCAGTCAGATTCCATGGTATACTTTCATTTTTATGTTATTAACCATAGATAGATGTGATAGATGCAATAATCCCATAGCATCAAGGGCCAAAGACAATATTAACATAGTTTAATGTCATACCACTCAACTACATTATGGCTAATATGCTGACATAGAAAGCATAAAGGGAAGGATATAGTTGATTCAAAAAGTATATAATCTACAGCCCTATAAAATGAGTAAAATGGGTGAAATCATTTGGGATTGTGATTTAGCTCCATTCAAATAGCAATGCCAATTTTGGTTTCACATATGAGGCAAGAGATTGCAAACAAGAAAAAAGAAATGTCTTCCTTTGATTTCTTATTAGCATATGTTCACATAATCAAGATAAAAGAAAAAATCTCATTTGTCAAGTTTGCTAAATGATACAGTGTAGGCCCACTCGATTGACTTATGTTTTTCCTCTTTAAAAGTTTATTGAGCACAGCAGAAGAATGGTCCTAAATTTCCACTTGCAGATCAGCATTTAAACCCTACTGGCTTGAAACACATTTTTTTCAAACACAGATTAGATGCAGAAAGCTTCTGTAACATTAAATGTGAGGTTATGTTGTATTAAGTAAGATTATTGGAGAAGAGCATGGAAAATCACAAATAAAAGTGAGGCAGAATGTGTGAACTGTTAACCTACACTCCTGAGTAGGTTCCAAATCCTATAATTTCTCCTGACCTTATAATTACTCTAGTATGTCTTGTCCCTGTTTGTGTGGGCTTTTCTAAAACAGGATCTCCCACATCCAAAGTGGATGCATGGGTTTTCTCATCATCTTTCTCAGTATGTTGCATGTTTCACTGTAGCCCATGAACTCGAATTGATAGGAATGAGATTGGGTGGTTACCGAAATTTTGAAGACTTCTGACATTTGATCTTCCTGTGATCACCAGTGTTTACTGATATGGTGTAATCTCCTATGTATTTTTTTTTTCCATTTACATTAAATTGTTCATAGTTGATTTATTTGAAAAGTGAATAACCAATAAAAACTGTTTGCAGAAACACAGTGGTAGTTTTTTAATATTTTATTTTGATGAGTTTGAAGGGTTATCCGTGCCTTTTGCAATTATATCACATACCAGACTATTCCAAACACATGACTGAAGCACATATAATTATATTTTTTTTAGTAATAAAGAAGCAAGCTTGTACTGTGATAATTGACTTGTTAATATAAAAAGGATAAATTACATAGCACATAACTGAGGAACAGTATTAATTTTGGCTTAGGGCAGCTAACTTCCTGAATGCATGAGAAGTCAATGACCTACAAAGAATACATATAAAGAATAAAATAAATTCACAAATGCTTTTCAGAGAAAAGTGCTACTTGTTTTATGAAGGATTTTTAGACTGTACTGAGAAAAATAACAATTTTCTGCTAAATGCTTCAAAATGTTACTTTGTATGAGTATACAGCTGCTGTAGCACAGGTTTTCTGCCTGTGAATTCACACAGTTTACAATACTAACTATTCTGTGCTCCTCACTATACAGCCGTTCTATACTCCTACTACCTAAACTGATAGCATCTTTGACAATAACTTCATCTATAGCATCACCAAATGAGTGCCCTGCTTCATTTCCTGACAGAAGTTTAGACTTTCTGTCATTCAGATGCTGAGAAGAAATTGAATCTCTTCTGTCAGTACAAAGTTCCATATGAGCTTTTATCCTTTTGTGCCACATTTTTCATTTGAATTCTGTATTTTCATTGGATATCATTTCATGTTTGTGTGTTTTCTCTTGGGTGCCTGATTTACTGGTGGTCACCTCACAAGCTGCCATTTATTCTACAGCTGAAATGAAAGACTTACTTTTTTTTTTATTAGAGTGATTAGTATTACAGCAGTATTACTGCAGTCTGGTTTGTAACAATACCAGTGGGTTCCTCACCTGTTATCACTGAAAATATTAGTATCTTTCTGAAGGACCGTTGTCCTGCTTTACAGCAATGATATTATTATGTAAGGAGATTCTAAATTCATATTCAGGATTTCATTTTTGGGTAAAATGTATGTTGTTTGGGAATTCTGGAAAGCCAGCATTCAATTATACTTATTTATCATAGTTTAACTACATTTTGTCTTAGTCAAGGTAACTAGATTTGGGCTTATCTGCTCTGAAATTGTTAGTATAATAATTGAATTTTCAGAATATTGTTATGAAAATGTATACCTACTTGAATATGCATTAGTACCCTTTCTAATATTTATGATTTTTTTGTGTTGTCAATTCTCTTATTTTATGTATACTTTTCTCTGTGAGGAGAATCATCTGATGTTATGATATCTACCAAGTACCTTAAAAGAACAGCACTGAGCTGCTTTGCATGAGATTGATTAACATTATTAGAGCCTATGAGATTGAAAGTCAGATGTAGGCTCGCATAAATTCTAGGTTCTTCTCCTATAAATACTCTATTTTTATACATTCTCTTATCCTTGATATCTGTTCTCGATTTAGGATTATACAGTTTCACCTTTTGGGCTAAACATATTTTTTAAAGAACCTTTGCCACTTGTTGTTTTTTCATCAAGTGTATTTAGGAGGATATGTCCTTAAACACTAGTATGAGCAGCCACAATCTTTTCTGTTGGACTCCAGGTGTCAGTTGTTACATCCTGAGTAACCAGATCATATACATAGAGTCATGTCATCTCTTCAGTGTTTTGTCTGCCTTGACATCTTTGAGGCTATGTAACCAGTCTGGGTTATATCTGTCTCCTGTCTTTACTGGAATACTGTAGGTGGTAGGGTTGGAAAGTCTTCTAACACCCATTTTTGTGTGTCAGCAGTGTTTAAGTTCCCATTAAGGTCAGCAGAATCAGTGGAATCTAGGAAGCCTGGCTGGATGTAGTTATCCCATTGTCTTCTTCTCCCTGGCAATCAAACAGCAGCTCGTGTGTGTATCTCCTCGCACCATGAAGAGTGCCCAAGAGATGTGTCTGAACTTGCATCACTGCAGTGGTTTGTGCCACCCAGTTCAGCTTGGTTGTTCTTCCTACTTCTGCACAAATGACAGGAAGAGAGAATCACTTCCAGAGGGCTGGTTAGCCCAGCTGAACTGGAACTCTTTGCCTTCTAGAGAAGCAGATGTCCTCAGGACTTAGCGAATCATATGAGTAGCTAAATATATAAACGTGTATGTGTACTGGCTTAAACGTTAATAGTGTTTATTTTATTTTATTTTACTTATTTTTAAAATTTATTTTATTTATTCTTAGATATTACAGCTTTTTAGTGGAACATTGCCAACAGAGTAAATATGAGAGTTAACTAGTAACTAGAGCTGGGGCTGTTCAGCCTGAAGAAGAGGCGGCTTTAAAAAACATTTAAAAAAAGACTGGATGTGGCACTCAGTGCCATGGTCTGGCAACTGCACCGGTGGGTCAAGGGTTGGACTTGATGATCTCTGAGGTCCCTTCCAACCCGGCTAATTCTGTGATTCTAACTAGGCAGATTAGAGATATAAATTATACCCTCTCCAGAAATACCGTATTTTTCTTCTATATTAAACATACCTAATTTTAATTTCCACCTCATGCTACTGGGTTAGACACAATTTTAATGACTTTTTTCTGAAACTACTTCATAGTTAGCAAAAATAGTACTTCCTAGAGGACTCAGTAAAAAAAAAAAAATAAAAAGTTATTGATTCACTAAATTTCATTGTTGAACTTCAAAGTTGTTTCGCTAAGGCAAGCTTATAGTTGTAGCACTATTTTCTATACTTTTAAAAGTGTATTTCACTGAACTATAAAGGAAGTGCCAAATCCTTTCTTCCCATAAATTGGAAACCTGCTGGAAACTTCATATCAAAGCTATGAAATAAATCTGTTCTCACTTACATTACACCAGTTACAGGCACAACTGTACATTAAGCTCAATGGACCATCTTTTAACTGTGGTGGTGTAATACCAGACTTCATGAACAAGAGTTCCAAGGGTGTTTCAATTCCAGCTGGTTGATTAGATTTAAAAAGCAGCCATTTTAGCTTTCAGTTTGTGGGACAAGTGATACTGTTGAGGGTTAACACAGCCTGAGCACTAGTGCCAAGAAATGCTATTTCTGCAACAGGAATTACTACATGGCAGCTTTTTATTTCATTATCTTGTATTTCCTGTTTGACACCTAACCTATGTGTTTTACACACAGGTGTTGCTGGGCTGTATGCTGCTTCAGGAAAAAAAAAAAAAAAAAAAAAAAAAAAGGATAATTACCCAGTTTTAATTCAAGTCTGTGACTGGGGCATGAAAGAAAGGCTGCATGTTGTTCTTAGAACAGCTTGCAGCTGCAGTTATGTTTCCACAGTTATGAATTCCTTGCACTAAGCCTAATCCTGGAAGACTCAAATCCTGTTGATATCAAAAGGAATTTTGCAGATCATCAACACCTATTGTAGCTGGCTCAGTATAAAGACTCTGAACCAGGTGTTGGGGTGAGATAGAGGAAAGGGAGAGGAAGTTATTTATTTTGTTTTCTTATTTTATTTCTTTTTAATTTATTTTTTTTAGGCTGGTTATTTTTTTTTTATTTATTTAGATCAACACCAGACTGGCTATTGGTGTTTTCCATACTAAACTAAATGTTTAGAAGAAAGTATATTACTATTAATCAGATTTCCTTAAGTTAAGAGACATTTTTATTCTCAATTTCTTTCTTATAATGTATTTTCTACTTTTTAATTGTTTTGTAACTTTCGCTGTGTTTCCAAACAACTGGGAACAAGTATAGTCAAGGTGGACTTGACAGAAGTAGAAAAAAATATTTTATGAGTTTAGTTAAAAAAACTTTGTAGAAATCTGTCTTTCTTAACATGCTTTTTTGCTGACAATTTCTCTGTTTTCATTCTTGCTTATAGCACTGTATATTAATTTAACATGAAAGGATAAAAATGTTGCTTTTGAAATATTTCTCATTTAATTATGATAAAAATACTACAATAAATAATACAAAAGAATGCCTCTGCTAGAAGCTTCTGTTTGCTCAATTATTGCTGTACCAGGAGTAAATTATTGCAGCTAACTCAGAGGCAATGTTATTGAAGTTATATTTAAAAAAATAAATAAATAAAACTTAAAAAAAACGAACACAAAAAAGAGATCACAGGTTGGATCCTTGGAAAGCTAAATCTCTATTAATACTTCCTTGAGAGGCTTGGGCAAAACATTGAAGGCACTCACATCTCAAGTGTAATAGTAATTAAGTGAAAAGCTCATGTGGCTAATTTCAGTGCTACCCCACATGCAGCAGCTAGAGGTGCTGGCCAGTTGAAGTCTGGCTGTGCTGCAGGGATGGTGCAGGGTGACTGCACAACAGAATATTTTACCTTGAATCTATAAGGCTCATAGGTAAGCAGAGAAGAATTCGCAGAGTTACTCAGGGGCTCTGATTTTATTGTCTTAGTAAAATAACTGTCACTTCACATTACCTGATGAGAACATCTTTTGTTTTGTTTTGGTCTTGGCTTTGTAGTTTGGTCTTCATATTGCAATAGAGGGTATTTTCCATATAGCTCTTTGTTGCCTGGGGTGCTAACAACATTCCAATATCTCGATTCCCTCCCTTTTCAATTATCTGATTTAGCTTCAAGCCTTGGTTTTTCCAAGAAAGAGATGCTATACCATACAGGATGGGTGTTCCAAGCAGTAACTGGCCCTGAAATTACTGATGTTTTGTCATCTTACCCATCAGGAATAAAATGACAGAAAGAAAGTATTTAAAACCATTGACAAGTGAAATATCTTGGAAATTAACACAAAATTTACTGTTTAATACAATATTTACTGTTATGGTAATGACACAGTTGATATTTAATTTAAGGGATGATCTATTAAAATTTAAAAATAAAATAAAAAAGTGGTGCTAAAATAGCCAAGCCATAGAAAGGCAATAAAATTCAATGCAGAATAGCTTCAGTGATACCATTATGGTTTTTTGGGTTGTTTTTTGTTTGGTTGGTTGGGGTTTTGTTGGTTTGGGTTTTTTCTTTTCTTGGAATTGTTATCAGAGAGTTCTGGTCATTATTTTGAAATTAGCAAGATGCCTTAGGTATGTTGATTTATAAAGAAGTAACAGACAGAAAAAATTGTTATTTTCTGNTTGACATCTTTGAGGCTATGTAACCAGTCTGGGTTATATCTGTCTCCTGTCTTTACTGGAATACTGTAGGTGGTAGGGTTGGAAAGTCTTCTAACACCCATTTTTGTGTGTCAGCAGTGTTTAAGTTCCCATTAAGGTCAGCAGAATCAGTGGAATCTAGGAAGCCTGGCTGGATGTAGTTATCCCATTGTCTTCTTCTCCCTGGCAATCAAACAGCAGCTCGTGTGTGTATCTCCTCGCACCATGAAGAGTGCCCAAGAGATGTGTCTGAACTTGCATCACTGCAGTGGTTTGTGCCACCCTGATATGAGATGGTTGTTCTTCCTACCTCTGCACAAATGACAGGAAGAGAGAATCTCTTCCAGAGGGCTGGTTAGCCCAGCTGAACTGGGACTCTTTGCCTTCTAGAGAAGCACATGTCCTCTGGACTTAGAGAGTTATATGAGTAGCTAAATATATAAACGTGTATGTGTACTGGCTTAAACGTTAATAGTGTTTATTTTATTTTACTTATTTTTTTAATTTATTTTATTTTATTCTTAGATATTACAACTTTTTAGTGGAACATTGCCAATTGAGTAAATATGAGAGTTAACTAGTAACTAGGCAGATTAAAGATATAAATTATACCCACTCCAGAAATACCGTACTTTGTCTTCTATATTAAACCTACTTAATTTTAATTTCTACCTCATGCTACTGGGTTAGACACAATTTTAATGACTTTTTTCTGAAACTACTTCACAGTTAGCAAAAATAGTATTTCCTAGAGGACTCAGTAAAAAAAAAAAAGAAAGAAAAAAAAATTATTGATTCACTAAATTTCATTGTTGAACTTCAAAGTTGTTTCGCTAAGGCAAGCTTACAGTTGTAGCACTATTTTCTGTACTTTTTAAAGTGTATTTCACTGAACTATAAAGGAAGTGCCAAATCCTTTCTTCCCATAAATCGGAAACCTGCTGGAAACTTCATATCAAAACTATGAAATAAACCTGTTCTCACTTACATTACACCAGTTACAGGCACAACTGTACATTAAGCTCAATGGACCATCTTTTAACTGTGGTGTTGTAATACCAGACTTCATGAACAAGAGTTCCAAGGGTGTTTCAATTCCAGCTGGTTGATTAGATTTAAAAAGCAGCCATTTTAGCCTTCAGTTTGTGGGACAAGTGATACTGTTGAGGGTTAACACAGCCTGAGCACTAGTGCCAAGAAATGCTATTTCTGCAACAGGAATTACTACATGGCAGCTTTTTATTTCATTATCTTGTATTTCCTGTTTGACACCTAACCTATGTGTTTTACACCCAGGTGTTGCTGGGCTGTATGCTGTTTCAGGAAAAAAAAAAAAAAAAAAAAAAAAAGGATAATTACCCAGTTTTAATTCAAGTCTGTGACTGGGGCATGAAAGAAAGGCTGCATGTTGTTCTTAGAACAGCTTGCAGCTGCAGTTATGTTTCCACAGTTATGAATTCCTTGCACTAAGCCTAATCCTGGAAGACTCAAATCCTGTTGATATCAAAAGGAATTTTGCAGATCATCAACACCTATTGTAGCTGGCTCAGTATAAAGACTCTGAACCAGGTGTTGGGGTGAGATAGAGGAAAGGGAGAGGAAGTTATTTATTTTGTTTTCTTATTTTATTTCTTTTTAATTTATTTTTTTTAGGCTGGTTATTTTTTTTTTTTATTTAGATCAACACCAGACTGGCTATTGGTGTTTTCCATACTAAACTAAATGTTTAGAAGAAAGTATATTACTATTAATCAGATTTCCTTAAGTTAAGAGACATTTTTATTCTCAATTTCTTTCTTATAATGTATTTTCTACTTTTTAATTGTTTTGTAACTTTCGCTGTGTTTCCAAACAACTGGGAACAAGTATAGTCAAGGTGGACTTGACAGAAGTAGAAAAAAATATTTTATGAGTTTAGTTAAAAAAACTTTGTAGAAATCTGTCTTTCTTAACATGCTTTTTTGCTGACAATTTCTCTGTTTTCATTCTTGCTTATAGCACTGTATATTAATTTAACATGAAAGGATAAAAATGTTGCTTTTGAAATATTTCTCATTTAATTATGATAAAAATACTACAATAAATAATACAAAAGAATGCCTCTGCTAGAAGCTTCTGTTTGCTCAATTATTGCTGTACCAGGAGTAAATTATTGCAGCTAACTCGGAGGCAATGTTATTGAAGTTATATTTAAAAAAAAAAAAAAAAAAAAAATTAAAAAAAACTAACACAAAAAAGAGATCACAGGTTGGATCCTTGGAAAGCTAAATCTCTATTAATACTTCCTTGAGAGGCTTGGGCAAAACATTGAAGGCACTCACATCTCAAGTGTAATAGTAATTAAGTGAAAAGCTCATGTGGCTAATTTCAGTGCTACCCCACATGCAGCAGCTAGAGGTGCTGGCCAGTTGAAGTCTGGCTGTGCTGCAGGGATGGTGCAGGGTGACTGTGCACAACAGAATATTTTACCTTGAATCTATAAGGCTCATAGGTAAGCAGAGAAGAATTCTCAGAGTTACTCAGGGGCTCTGATTTTATTGTCTTAGTAAAATAACTGTCACTTCACATTACCTGATGAGAACATCTTTTGTTTTGTTTTGGTCTTGGCTTTGTAGTTTGGTCTTCATATTGCAATAAGAGGGTATTTTCCATATAGCTCTTTATTGCCTGGGGTGCTGACAACATTCCTATATCTCGATTCCCTCCCTTTTCAATTATCTGATTTAGCTTCAAGCCTTGGTTGTTCCAACCTTACTCCTCTGTACTGTCTCTGATTAGACCTTAAATTAATTGAAAGAGATGCTATACCATACAGGATGGGTGTTCCAAGCAGTAACTGGCCCTGAAATTACTGATGTTTTGTCTGTCTTACCCATCAGGAATAAAATGACAGAAAGAAAGTATTTAAAACCATTGACAAGTGAAATATCTTGGAAATTAACACAAAATTTACTGTTTAATACAATATTTACTGTTATGGTAATGACACAGTTGATATTTAATTTAAGGGATGATCTATTAAAATTTAAAAATAAAATAAAAAAGTGGTGCTAAAATAGCCAAGCCATAGAAAGGCAATAAAATACAATGCAGAATAGCTTCAGTGATACCATTATGGTTTTTTGGGTTGTTTTTTGTTTGGTTGGTTGGGGTTTTGTTGGTTTGGGTTCTTTCTTTTCTTGGAATTGTTATCAGAGAGTTCTGGTCATTATTTTGAAATTAGCAAGATGCCTTAGGTATGTTGATTTATAAAGAAGTAACAGACAGAAAAAATTGTTATTTTCTGGAAATTTCAGGGCATTCCTTTGTGATTCTATAGCATTGTGATGTCTTAATTTTCTTCTGCAAGAAAGGTAGAAATGGTATCTTCTGTCTGCTGTCAGAAATATTAAACAGGTCTCACTTATGAATAATTCATTAACATCATCTAGAAAATATATATTGAGCATGCATGTGATAGGTTAAGATGATCCTCAGTGATATGAACCAATGAAGCCAGGAAGTTATTTTAAATTTTTTAATGTATTTAGGGTACCAGAGATACATATATAATAAACGTGCTATAGACTATATATTATTGTAAACTATACTTACAGTCAGTGCATGCATCTATTTGTATACATGTATGCATGTGTGTAATTTTTTAATATTGTTTTTATATTATTTTTATTAAAATAATTCACATTTGTCTGTCAGTCTCCAGAATGTATTTCAGGATACACTTCTAGGATAGTATTTGTAGGATAGTGTGGACACAAAGTAGACTTAAAAATAAATTTACTGAAAGATAAAACAACTTTTGTTCTAAGAAGTTGTGGATACTAGCAGTCTTGAAGATAAAATATTTACAATATTTACAAAATCCTGGATTCAGTCGTGCCTTCCTACAGGCCTGAAGGAGCTGGGAGACCTTGAACGCCTTCCAGAATTTCCAAGCACAGTGCCCCCGTGCCACTTCCCCCCTGTCTTATGAAAGATGGTATTGTAAGAGTTTGCTGTCTGGGTTATTCCCAGTCATTTTAGGTCTGAATATTTTGGGAAACAGGGAAAGTAGAAGTGAAAAAATTGTGTTTTCCTAAAAGTCTGCTATTCTTGCTGACTTACACCTGGACAACCAAGCAATATGTTTGTACTTGACAATCTTCAGCAACATATTTTCTGAAATTAAATGTTTGAAGTTGTTTTATACTTAGGAATACTTCAAGAGCTGCATACACCCACTTGGGCAAAAACAGAGGCAATGCTGTGCAGCCTCTGTGTCAAACTAAGTGATACTGCTCTTGTTAGCAATATTGAATGCTGTTAATTGCTTCAGTATGTTCTACAGAGCAATTATTTGCTAAAATTATTTTATAATTTAAAATGTTTCCTAAATCATAAATGTCTCATGGAATATTAATGAACTGAGAGTGGCTAAATTTTAAGCTATTCCCTGTTCATCACCCTTTACAGACACAGAATACTGTGCTATTTTAAGTTAATTTGTGCTATACTTATGATATCTATTTTGAGTTAAAATAACTATACAAGTAATTTTTTTTTCATACTAATTTTGGTCTTTATTCCTTCAGTTTTGCCCTGGCATTGCCTACTGTTCAGAATGTGTTTCAGTGGTTCAAGTCATAGAGATATTGCTGTCCTGAATCAGTGAATTGCGGAGGTTGTGATGGTTTTAATTGTTTGAATCATTACCAGGTTTGCAGTCAGAGAAGTCTTTACCATAATTGACTGTTTTCCTATGAAATTAGAGATGCAATTAGATTAAGGGCTGTTCTGTGCTGAAGGTGGAGAGAGGTAATTATGATATGCTTTTCAATAATATTGCAGGAAAATTGTTACGATAAGAAGATGAGTTAGCATTGAAGTAATACTAAAACTTCTTTTTTAAGCAGTGAGAAAATGTTTTCTAATGAAGATCACACTTGCATGGATTGGCTTCATGTGGTCTACATGAGCTATTCAAGAGGATTCCTGGCTGTTTAGCTAGATTTTCCTAGCTAACTCTGGATTAATTTGTTTGAAAAATACAAGGAACGTGTTAGTGTTCTATGGTTTAAGATAACGAGATCAAATATCAGAAAATTAACTGCTAGAATATGCATCAAAGTTAAACAGTAGAGAATTATCATCACCTTAGAAAATGATTCTGAAAGCAAACAAAACTCATTGGCTTTAATGCTAGGGTGAGATGAATATAAAGATTAAGATTTTGACTTCTCCAGGCTTAATAGGGCTGCATTCAGTCCCGAAACATATCAGTTAGGGCTAGTTTTAGACCTGGTTGAATTCCTTTGATAGGAATAAATCTTTTCAAAATTACAATTTTTCAGAGCAATTAATTAATTTTGATGTCACTTTTAGAGCAACGTGTTGAACCATTTTGGCTTTCATTACAGCAACTTCTTTTTAGGAAATAAAATATTACTTTTTGATGTGCATACATAGCAAAATATAATTTTGACATGTATATAGTATATTAATATTCTTTTTTATCATTTTGTGATGTTATCAAGATAAAGGGTGGCATAGTTCTGAGTCATAGCTTTCTCCCTCAATCAATGTTATACTGTACTTTTAAGGTTTCAATAATTCAGTATTCAGACACTCAGAAGTCTTATTCAGAGAGCAAGAGTTTTCTTGAAATTCCCAGAATGTGCTTTAAATGAAAGGAAGAAGTCACAACAGCCCAAGAGTAGTGTTTAATATCTTATTATTTATGTGTTCTTTCAAAAGCTGCAGAGAGCTAAGAAGGAGTGAAACAGATGAATGAAGATGGAATATATAAAATTTCAGGCCAGATAAAAGAAAAAGCCACTCTTCATCTGTCTGTATCACTTAATCTTTATGTAGCCACAGGAAAGGCAACGTATTTTATTCTGAATCTACCTGGAAAAGGAGACTAAAAACAACAAAATCATCTGTATTTATCTGAACTTAAAATAGGTTTCAATGTGTAGCTACGGAAACATCCACACATTTTTATTTAAAGTTTTTAACCCGTCCTTAACACAACAGTAATACAACAGCTATGATTTTAGTTACATTTCAGTTAAACTCACTTTTGCATACCTAGATACTGTGCATAAGTCAAACTAACATGAACACAAACATGTAACTACCACTAAGTGCTCTTTCTAGAGTTGCCAGTGTGTGAGTTGTCTTCAGTAGGAACACAATGATTTTTACATCATAAAAACATCATTCTAACTAATCTTCAGTCTAGAATCAAATGCTGTTGTTTACCTACACTATAGTACAGTGTTGGTACTACACTGTGGTTTAGGCAAATCAAAACGCTATATTTGAAATTATAAAGAAACCCTAATGGTTTTTTTCAGGTTTCCAGAATATTTCTTAAAGTTGATAGCTGCAAGTAATATCTGTTTGTGCTGCTTTTTCTTACTTCTGAATTCCATAGCAGAGAGGGTAATAAACAGAACTTGTAAAAGTGTATTTATCAATCCTTTATGTGTATACCAGTCATGTGTGTACCATACCTATCACACTGTTTTCTGAAACTTCTATAAAACCTTGGGGAAATGTGACTTTTAAGAGTAATTCTATTCCTCCTAATAGAGATAATTAACCATGAGAAATACTCTTTTCCCTTGAACTTAGTATAAAGATATTTCTCAGAGTGTAATCCTACTTGAAGTGGTTCTAGCATGGATTATGGCCTCTGCAAGATCCATTCTTTGATGGTTTCTTAACTTCAGTGAGATTCTTCATGAGTGCCTGTGTTTATATTGTTACCATTGAAATTGGTGCTGTAAAATTAATGCTATAACACATAACTGTTTCATGTGTATGATCTGATCTTTTTTTAATTTCTTGCTTGCTTTCAACACTTCTGCAGGAAAAGAAAGATTGAAGTATTTCCATTTCTTTTTCCAAAGGGACCCTGGACATCTTTAGCACTTGGCAAAATGATGCAAGGTGGCTTTTTCTATCACCTCCACCCAACCTTTCTGACTCCTATTTCATCATTAGGACTTTTTTGGGTGATTTCATTCTTTCCTAGTGGTAGTAGACTTAGAGAATTTTACCCACAGTAGAAGGAAATGGGATTTTTAAATGTTAATATAATGAATGCCATTGAAATTCCTGCAAAGTTTAACTGTGACACAAGCTATTTGAAACCTGGAACTCTTTACAACAAATAGGTACTAATTAATGCTGAATCACAGTGGAATTCTTTTTCAGCTATTTATGGTACATACATAAAGTGAAGTGATGCTTTTTGAATTGATGTTATGTAGCCATCTTTTAGTATACTTTTATGATGAGATACTGGTTCTGTTTTATTCAACTGTAATAACATCACCAAAAGAGAGCTTTAGAATGTACATTCTGTGCTGCTGTGAGTTAACATAGAAATTATTCTGTCAAAATAATTTGAATATTTTTGTTTCTATTTTTGTTTTTGCATTTGATAGTACAAATTTGTTTGCTTCATTTGTATTTATTTCTATTAGAAGAGCTGATAGAATGCTCTAAAAGTTGTCAAGATAATATCAAGTGATTTCCTGGTTAATATAAAAATGGAACTTCATTTGATACTCATAGCCTTAGAATATGGAACTAAATATTACTATATGGCTATTTAAGAATGGGACTAAACCTTTCATGTACTGCTTCTAAAGTATAATTAAACAAACAAATATGAATGTGGATAAAAATTCATTCTCTTTCAAGAAAGACAGTTTCCTCATGAAAATACTAGTTTTGAAAATTGCCATAGCAACAGGGCTGTTTCCCAGATTTTGTCATGTTGAAGGGTTGTTACACATGTGTGCAGATTCTAGGGTCTCTGAAATAAAATAGTTAAAAGGAATTGAAGTTCTAAGCCACAAAATGGCTTTGGTTTTTCAGAGGAAGCATGTCTCTGAATAAAACCAGTGGTAATACAGCAGAGAAAAAGCAGAGTAAAATATTAAGATAATTACCCTGATTATCTGATTTAAAAGTATTTAATATAGTTAATCTGCAGGGGTACTCCTTTTCTGATTTTTTATAAAAGGTATTCGCAATAATTTATAGTTTAAAGAGAAGGAAAAAGAAGATTTTGCCATTTAATAGTCTAATTCATTTAGCTCTTCAAACAAAAAATCACTGATCATTGACATATTATGAGCATATACTTTATGTAAGGACAAGCTAGTTTGGTTTATATATCTTATAAATCTTATATATGGTTCTATGTATCTTATACAGTATAAATAAATGAATTTTCCTTCAGTATTAGGAGGATGTGAATTTAACCTTTGCTCTCAAGAAATATTTTCCAAATACATTCTCTCCAATTTTGCCCTCACTCGTGTTTCTATTCCTTCCCTTTGGACTAGCAAGGCTGCTGGTGGAAGACTGCTGGTATGTCCATTCTGTTTACATTATGATTTTTTTTTTTCCAATTTAAAATTGCTCTAGAGATTCCAAGCTGGAATCTTGAAGTGGAGGGGTAGTTAGGGTAAAAGGGGCAGCAAAGACCATCCCTTTTGATGGCCTGTAGGACTGGTTCAACTGTCTTATGAAATGGCACTTTTAAAACAAAGATATGTCTGATTTTTAGCGTTATTTTATCTGGAATTAGGACCTCTTCTGTTAAGTATTAGTTTAATTTTCTTTTAGAGACACCACCAGTAGCAAAGGTAGAATAACTTGAAAATATATCACTGACATTCTCTTTATTTTACTTTTTTTCATTATTTTTAGGAAGTACATGCAAAGGGAAATTCCACAATGGGAAATCCTAAACAGTAATGAGAACCTACTCTATTGTCCACTGAGAATTCTTGTTTCTTAACCAATAAATTAGGTTTCTTCTTTTAAAATCTGTTCTGAAATATGCTAGACCTTGGCTGTTTGCTAGTGTTGGATATTAGATGTTATAAGGATATGACCTTCAAACTCCTGATTTTCTTAGTTTATATTCCACATACAGCTTTTCTGACAATATGTGCTCAGTTCCCCTTTTTGAGCATAAGATGGTTTGAGATCAAAAGCCAAGTCTCCTTTTTTGAGGGTGAAAATTAGACATTTGTAGCCTATATACATTCCCTGTTTCAAACAACTGATACAGTTGTTTTTTGTTACAGTAAACTGCAAAGAATGGAATCAAAGTATTTGTTTGATAGTGTATGCGTATTTCCAGTGCAGGCAACTCATGAGTTTGTAGTTAAAGGGTCACAGAGGATGCCTTATGAAACCTGAAAATGCTTGGGTACCGTACCAGAACTGAACTAAATAAATTTTGTGAATATGGCAAAGAATCCTTTTTGCCTTTGATGAAAATTCACTGGCTACATACACATGCATGAATGCACATTCTTTCTTCCATGTGCTCACACTAAGAATGTTGCCATGGTTTAATCCCAGCCTGTAACTAAGCCCCACACAGCTGCTCAGTCAATCACCAGGCCCACCCTCCCTTCCCTCCTCCCATCCTCCTCCACAATGGGAGAGAATCAGAAGGACAAAAATAAGAAAACTCATGGGTTGAGATAAAGACAGTTCAACAGGTACAACAAAAGCCATACACACAAGCAAAACAAGGAATTAATTCAGCACTTCCCATGTATGGTGTTCAGCCACCTCCAGGACAGCAGGGCTCCATCATGCTTAACAGTTACTTAGGCAGTCAAATGGCATCACTCTAAATGTCCTTCCTTCCTTCTTCTTTCCCCAGGTTTACATGCTCACCATGACATCATAAGGTGTAGAACATCCCTGTGGTCAGTTGGGCTCAGCTGGCCCAGCTGCATCCCCTCCTAACTTCTTGTGCAGTCCCAGCCTACTCATTGGTGGGGTGGGGTGAGAAGCAGAAAACTCTGTGTGAGCACTTCTCATCAGTAACTAAAACATTCCTGTCTTATCAACACTGTTTTAGGCAAAAATCCAGAATGTAGACCCATACAAACTACTGTGGGGGAAATTAACTCTACCCAGTCAAAACCATCACAAATATAATAAAAGCAATTTAAAAGAAATGGAGAGTTGAAAAATCATTTTAAATGATACTATCATAAAGCGTGTTCATTCCTGCTGTGTCACATGAGACAGAAGATAAGTCTTTTGTTATATGTTTGATGTATTCCTGTTTTCATTATCCTCCTCTTACTCTGCATAACACAGCACCATTGCAGCTGTTGTGGAGTTGCAGATATGTCTAATTAATTATAAAATACAGTGCCACCCTAACAGCAGACTTCTACTGTGCCACCAGTTATAGGATCCTGTCACTGCTTGTGCTCTGAGCAGTTGTTTTAGCTGATGTCAAGTGTCAGGGCATTGACCTGCCTCTGAGGCTCTGATGCCATGTGGAAGGGGACAAGCATTTTCAGTTGGTGGACATGAATCAGTGCCACTTACAAATGCCTTGCCAGTTACTGCTTATCTGTGATTCAATCCTGATGTTGAATTTTATGTGTTTACTTGGGTCACTCCTGCTTTTTGAGCATATTTAAAAGTTTTGGTTGCATTTGTACAGGAAATACCATATATTTTGCCATCTGTTTGTATGCCAGGTGCTTATTTTACAGAAATACGTACAGAATATAGAATAAAAGATTTTTCCAGTGAGCCATGATAGGTAGAGCTAAATTAAGCTGTAATGCTCTTTAACTTCCATTTATAATTGTTGTGATTACAGCAGTCAAGCTGTAATCTAGCAATTAGACTTGTTCTGGACCTTATCAATTTCTCAGTTAACTTCCAAAAACCTCTAGTAGCAATATCCAGTAGCCTAGCAACAACAATATCCATAACTTTCAGTTCTAGAAGAAAGCCACCAACCTTCAGTTGTGTCATCTCTTCTCCTTACACTGAAGTGTAGCAGACATTATGGGGAGGTCCTAGAGGAGCTGCAGTTCCTAGGAGGATGGGGCTTTGTTAGCGTGCAGTTCTCTAGGAAACAAGAAAGAGCTTCATCTCCACCTTATCTTTAAATTGGAAAAAGTTGGTTCAGCATGAGACATTTCTAGAAAGTATTTCCAAGTGAGCCAGTTGGTGAATGCCGATAAAAAGCCAGGCTATAAAAGAATTTTTGGTTATAAACTATACTTTTTACTTTGCCAAGCAGACTGTTTTATTCTCTGTCTAATTTGGATGTGTCAAGAAACATTTCTTAATCAGGTAAGTGTATATATACATATTGGCTTTTAGTAAGCATGGTGGAATGGCTGCAGACTAAAGCTAAGTAAACCAGATTTGAGCTCTACATGAGTGACACACATGGATGAAAGGCTGGACAGGATACATGAAACTTTGATTTAAAGATATTCTAGGAGCATTTCAAGAAATATCTGTCCTGCCATCCATTCCCAGACTGCAGGATGCTCAAGTCTGGAGTGCTAGTAAGATTTTTGGTGCTATATTTTCAAAGGCTATGCTTATATAGCACCTTTTAAACTGATCATCTAGGTATTTCTTAATGTAAAGCTAGTGAATCTATATCACACTACACTGCTTTTGTTCATTGGAGAGGGGTTTTTTTTCTCATTCTTTGAGAAGAACTTTTCTCCTCTTTGTTGCCTTTCTGCATTCTGTTGTTTCTTATGCAAAAGCTGTACTACAATACCCTTTTACACAGAATGATATCATTATTGAGCTTATTATCCACATTTTTCTATTTTATTTTAGTAGCAAAACCTTTCTTTTAAAGTAGAATAAAAATATACCCTCTTTTCATAGTTTCATATCTTGAAAAGTGCTTATTTTTAAAATATGAAATGAGGAAAAAAAAAGATTTTTCAGTTCGTGTAGCTGATGACTTAATTATTTCTACCTATTTGTTCTCTAGTTGAACTTGTAAGAAACTTTTACGTGTATATGTGAAACATTAAATCTATGGAGCTTAAAATTACTTTTTGGATGTACGTTAAATGTTTGGATAATAAATAAAATGTATAGTTAGAATACAGTCTTGTTATCTGAAGTTGCCTTGTTTCCCCTAAGTATACCAGCATGTGCAAGATATTTTTTGAAATTACTAATATTGAAAAACAACTCAGCTGTGGTATTTGCCTTATTTAATTCCTGCTGAGATGATTATGCTTCTATTAACTGTGCAATTATATTGCACAGCTCATTTGAAGTATCTAAAGCTGTAGCTTTTTTGATTCTATTTTAGCACTTCACAGAAAACTTCAAAGGTTAAACAACTGTGAATAGATCTCACCAGACAATTTATATTTCTGACTTTGAATTACTTTGGCTAAGTTCTTCACTTGTACTAAGTGTCATGTCATGCTTTAATGTGGTATTTTTGCATGGAAAGAAACACATGAAGACAAATACAGTATTATAGGTTTTAAGTACCTGGAAATGGTCACAGGGCAGTTTGATTTCTATGTATTTCTATAAGAAGCTCTATTTTGAACAAATACTCTTAAGTTAATGGATATATGAAAAATTGTATGTAGAAGTGAGGGTCTCAAAAACTTGGAGTTTGAGAAATTCATGCACAGAAGTGGAGGCTGGAAGATCTTATTAGAACTGTCATTCAAAGAAAGAATAATTTGTGGAAATTCAATTTTGAAATGTTGGTACATTTTTCCTTTGAAAAATAAGATTCCAATTATTAATGTTCAATGAATACTTGGATATAGGTTTTGGATTTGTGTTAATTTTAATTTATGTGAATGTGCCCAAGCTGGAATAATGGTTTGGAGGAAGCTGTCCAATTTGTGTCACAGTCTAGTCTTTTTGTATAAAATAAATGTTAGTCTCCTAACAGAACTATCATTGCAATTTTGAGGGTGTTTTGGTGCTGTGGGTTGCTTTTTCCCAACGGTTGATGTCTTTTCAATCCTTCCATTCCATACTGGGGAGAAAAGTGGGTCTGAGTAAGGAAAAAAAAGGTATTTGAATCTGTATGAGAGGCAGAATCTGCAGAAATTAGTAATTTAGGATACGTTTCAAAAGTAGAATTGATATGAAAAAAAATCTCTAAAAAGTGTTCAAACAGCTTTTAAGAAGGCAGAGTAGGAAGATTCTACTGGTCCATGAGACAGGTGTTTAAATTTTCCGTTTCTGAACTTTTTGTAATGAGAAAGGATTTTAATGAAGGCATTTTATTTATTCTCATTCAACTAGTCAAACGAACTTAAACAGACAACACCTAAACAGAATCAATATAAAAATAAAATACCTGGAGGCCTATTTTTAACATGTACTGATAAAAATGGTCTGTTACAACTGTATTTAACCATCTGAAGTATATGCTCATCTTAATTTGTGGCTTGCATGTAGTTTGCTACCACATGTTGCAACTTACATCTTGAGTGAATCTCGTGTCTGGTAAACTGTTCTCACATTTACAGGGCTTGATTTCATAGTAGAATTGGAGAACACATTGAAGAAAAGTGAGTATAAGCTGGACTAAAGCAACATAACAGCTGATTTTGAACAATGTTTCCTTCAGAGTAGCAAAGTTTCTGAAAGCTTTAGGCTTGAAATTTTAAGTTGCATCTTGTAGGCATAGAAAATGTCAGTGACTTATTTAAAGAATGCATCAAATGGAAAGGTGCTGTATATACATCCATGAGCAAAACATGCAGAAATTTCTACCAGAAGTGACAACTTTGGTGAGACCATGAAACCAACTGTGCAGATTTTATTTTTTGCAGAGACACGAATATGCACTTGTGCATTCTGTCTTCCCATGTTGACTAGAATTGGGAAACTTTTTGGCTGTTTGCGTTATTTTAAAGGGTATAGTGTATATGTGTGTGTGTGTGTGTGTGTGTGCCAGGAACAGTTACGGGGTTTTTGCTTTATTGCCACTTGAGGTTACAAAGGAATTGCTACCATTGGAAAGTTCTCGGAGGAACTCCAGTGGTTTAGAAGCCCTGCTCAACCACCCCCAGGGTTATATGCATCTGGGTAGCAAAAGCCATGGTGCTGGCTTTGAGAGATCTCAAGGAGGAAATCAAAGGGGGAGTCTTCATGTGAGAGAGGCTGAATGACATCCATCCATTCAATCATGAAGCCATTTAAAGTTGTGGAAGTCAGGGAATGAATCTAATCAGTCTCAGCCCTATTCTGATGCTGACTTCAGTGGGTTATGACAGTAGGCATTGTTTCCACATGTAGGAAGATTTTGCTGCTCCATGACACAGGTGACTAAAGGAATAAAGATTTACAATTTGATCTTCACATACTTAACTTACATACAATGTTTTTTATGGGTAAGGAAATTTGGAGAAAAAAAAATCTAAAAGTTCTTCAAAGGTATGTCTAATAAAGCTAAGAGATGAGAAAAGGTGGAAGGCAAAATCTGAGGCCACGAGAGTAGTTGTCAGGCTTGATATGGCAATGTGAGGACAGAAATCTCTGACAAACATATATGAACACTGCTCTGGACCATGAATAATGACAGAGTACTTTGACACATAAGAGGTGGAAGAATCAAGTGAAATATACTAAATCTTGCATTTGCAATGTGTGTCATTTTAAAATAAGCCACATTATGAACTAGCTAAAGGAAAGAAAGCAAAGCAAACATTTTGTGAAGCTGTATGTGGGAGAGTTCCTTGATAAGTCTTATAGTACTGTACCTACTTGCTTGCAACACACCATTTTGAAGTTTTCAGAGTACAACTTCTTGCAGATGCTGAAAAAGAATTCTAATATAAGGAAGCATTTTGTGTATTAGTGAAAAAAAAAAATTAAATGCATAAAAGTAAATTTTATGATTAGGTCCAGAGATTTTTTGGAAATAATTTAAATATCTGAAATATACTATCTTATTTCTGAAGACAGGAGCATGTACTGCTGTTTGATTAAAACTGGCTTGTGGACTTTATACATCATTCAATCTTTCTCACTTTATAAAGTAAGGTCCAAAGAGAAATAGCTGTCTTGTGAAGTCTGAAGCATAAAGCAAGAAGATGGAAGGAAAATTATTTGTATTAAAACAAGAGGTCAGTTGAAACTAAGTGGTTAGATAATAGGAAGAAAAAAAAGAAAAAAAAAAGTAGTTGAATATAAAGAAAAAATAGCACTCTCAGAGTCTTGCCAAGCTACAAATAAATCTTTCTTTAAAGGTGATGACTGCTTGTAACAGGGTATTCTGATGGTTTTATGCTGTGGTGTGGCGCCACAGGATTTATTCAACTTGTTTTTTGTTTTTCACTCTCTCTTTCGCTTCTTTGTGTGGCTTTACTGGTGTGCTGAGCTGTGAATTATATTGTCCAAAGGAGTCAGTTTGTATGCTTCAGTGTAATGTTTCGGTTTTAACTCGTGAGTTTTAAACTTTCCTTCTTGTATATGTATTTTCTTCAGAATCCTTTTTGTATCTGTGCTATTCATGACCATGCTGTTTTCTTTTTAATTTAGATCACTTACATCAGCAAAGGTGTCTGATAAGCTCCCAGATACTGTGACTTAAAACATAGCTTTTAACTGTTGTACATAACATGTATTTGATTTTCTCGTGTCAGTGTACATGTCTAAGTGATTTGGAAAGATAAGAATTCATAAAGTGCAAATATTTTTTCTAAAATTTTTCTGCTGTATAAGTTTCAGCACATTTTTATTGAAAACAGTTTTTAACAAGAAAACAGTCACCCTCCCCTGTAAGAGGACTTTTTGTGTTTGTGATGTTTAAAGCAGAGAAAAACAGAGGCCGATAGTTCTGAGGATACAGTTATGATGGGAGTAAATAATTCCATCTTCTTCATTGTTAGGATAGGTCTGCGTCTCCACTGTATTTTTAAGCA
Organism: Florisuga fusca; assembly: GCA_038090715.1. Lineage (NCBI taxonomy): Eukaryota > Metazoa > Chordata > Aves > Apodiformes > Trochilidae > Florisuga > Florisuga fusca. The sequence goes on along the minus strand of JAAWXA010000004.1, from coordinate 16,516,862 downwards.
AAAAGGCAAAAGTTTATGACTGCTGTAAATTTCATATGTGTAACTAGAATTGTAACTATTTAAAACATCTTTCTTATCCTCCCAAAATGATTCTCTCAAACTGAAAAGCACAGCTGCCTTCTTTCTGGGTTGCAGTTGTTCCCTCTTTTGAAAAACATTTTTATTTCAAAAATATTTTCATTATAGTCTGTACTTTTATTTAATTTTATTGTGTTATTTTTACAGTGGAAATACAAAAGGGTGGATTCATATACATATGCAGGCAATATGTGCATTTCAGTGTGCATGCATACATATTAGAGGGGAAGAAAGGGATGGGTAACATCAGCTTCTCTGGTCAACAATGTCACAGATCAGTTTCCTCACACATTTTTTTCTCAGTATTTTGCAGGAATGCCTTTGGAAAGGTTACCAAAGCTCAGAAACTTAAAACTGAGTTGTTATCACTAGAACAAATTCATGTATCTTGCGTTTATAGATGAAGAAGAAGTAGACATTTGTAGGGTGCATGTCAAGTAGATTAGATAAACAATGCCCTAGATGGGCTGCTTTGTTTTCAGCCTGGAGCACTGGTTATAAACTTAGCTGCAAAATTTAGTGAAATAAATCCCTCCTTTAATGTCTTGAGCATCTGTTAGATAGAATTAATAGTAATAATGTCAAGTCAAACCCTCATGTTAGGGTGTTTAAAGGCTAGCCAGAGGATCTCAGAAGTACATAGCCTAATCTGAAGGATTAAAAAATTAGAAAAAGTATTAAGAGATAATAGAAAATATTTTTTTTATTTTACTGTAAAAAAAAAAACCAAAACAACAAACCCTAAATTTTAAATAGCAAAAGAAGCCCCTGCACTGTATACAGCAGGGAGTGAGTCAAAGTCACTAGAGAAGGAATAAGTTGCAGCCTGTCATGTCGTGTCAGCAATCTAAGATATTTGCTATTTCTTTAGTCCTTTCTATTGCTTGTCTTCATATCCTCTTTTTCTGTGGTACTTAAGTAAAGGTGGCACCTTGAAAGTGTTCTGACCATGACTCTGAGCAAAGTGATCTCAAGAAGTTTCTCTTCACTAGTTCTCACCATTTACTTTTTTCACAGTACAATAGAATGGGAGCAGTTTATTCTTGATCTCTAGTTTATACCCATCACAAGAAATGAAACTCTTAAATGTTATGCAAGTTTGAGAAATGTATCTAATAATCTTTCCACCCTATGCTGTACTATTCATTAACAACAGCCTGCTGCATGAGCTGGGTCTGGTTTTGTAAAATGAAAAAAAATCAGTGGGTGGAAAAGCAGAAAAAGCTACAACAGGAAATGTTGAAAAATTAAGGAAGACTGGGAAAAATAACCAGGATATGGACAGGAATATCTAGAAAACAAAAAGAACTTCCTCATTTTCAGAATTCCAACAGAGCATTACTTAAGCTTAGTGGAAAAGAGCACAATGCACTGGTAACGAGAGCAAATTAACTCTGCCTATTTCGGAACCTAGGCTTCAGAACTTGGTAAAGTAGGAATTATTTTCTGTCTTGGTTATATTTCCTTAGCAAACCATTGGAAAATCATTAAGCCTGTAAAATTAAAGACATCTTTGCAGCAGCTTATCAGAAAAGAGACACTCATATATGAGCTTGCATTTATCCAAAAGGAATTCTTTTTTTAGTGAGACAGACATGGCCTAACTTCTCTTCATGAGAAGTTGCCTAAAGGCATCCTGGTGAAATAGAAATGTTACTTGTCTGATATAACATATTCAGTGATGTTCACTGTCTGGTTTTCTAAAGTAAAAAAAAAAGTATTAATAACTACTGGATGCTGTGAGGCCAACACAATTGGCCATTGCTGGTCTTAATCATAAAATGTTTCAAGTTCAGATCTCTGTTATGGGAAGATGTAACTTCTGTGACATCTTGCATATGATGGCTCATTTTATCACTTTTTCAGACACAAGTGAAAGAAGTCTTCCTTGTGAAACAAATCAGTCACTCACTGGTTGGTGGTTGTGTGTAAGATGAAAAATTGTAGAAATTTAATAGTTCTAAAGCATTCTTTGATTAATTAGCAGAGTTGTTCAGTGCCCATCAAACACTTTCCTTCCTGATCTTACATTCTTTTGAGTAGGCTTTAATAATTCTGATTAGATTGTTTTAGAAACAGGTATTAAAACAGCACTGCTTCATAGAAATCTGATCCAAGTGAGGGGGTACTTTTCTATCCCTGAATTTAGAATGGTGCTCTCTTTGGATCATATTGATCAGCTGATGCTGTTGTTAACTCAGTGCAGGCTGAGATTCAGAGCTTACATATCCCATTTACGTGCAGTTTGGTGTTGTGCTGAATAGACTGTCTGTGTTTGATTCTTGGAATTAACTGTGATAGCAAGATCATTTTGATAGATGGCTGCTGTGACATGTAGAGATGTATTTGAAGAATGATGGTGATATTCTATTTTCTGTTCATCATACCTTTTCTTATGGAAGAGACTTCTTCCCTTAGCTGCTATTTTGATTTTTTCTTTTATTCAAATATGTAAATATATAAATGTATAAATTGTATTTTTTTTCCTTTTTTGATTTCCTTTAATCTAGGGTTAATTTTGCATTCTAAGCATGTCCTTTGGCAAGTAAATGAACATAAGAAGAGGAAATGTAAAATCCTTGCCATTATTCCCTTTTTCAGTGGCTTCTAACGTTTCTTCCCACAGACTACTTTATTTCATTTTGTTTCTTACAAGGCTGCATCCTCTTGAGACATTGTTTAAGCAGCACCTCATGTCGCTGTGCATGCCCATGGCAAACAGACACAATTACAGATTAACAGGCATCAGAACTTCCAATGTCACTGTTTGGTTTTTAGGCTTTCAGCCAGATTGCAAAGGGAACACAGAGGTCCACTGGGAAGCTGAGCATCAGTATCTCATTTAGTTGCACAGTTAGATTATGAAGCCCTGTATGTGCAAGAGTTTTTATTTCAGAAAACTGACTGGTGTGCAAAGAGAATTATGAATTTTCTCCATTAGCAAGTCAAGTGTATAGAAGCTGTTTGAAGAATACAAATTATCCAATGTAAATTTTAGATCAGCTTTTTTAAATTTTTTTTTAAATTACTTTCATAAATGAGGTGAGATAAATAAGAAAGTTCATTTTTCTAAAAGGTTTTAGGGGTTTTATATCTATTAGCTATCTTATTCTCTTTTATTGAGTTGGTCATGTTTAAGAGAGGAAAGTAAGTTTTCCACTGTAAAGCCAAAGTTGTCTTACACTAGTGTTGATCAGAATTTTTGCTTAACTCAGTAGGCATTTGAATTAACAGCAGCTAATGTGAAATCTTGATGAAACCGAGCACTGAATGAGTGCATGATGAAGGTGCACTATTAGCCCTTGCTCAATGAGTATATATTGAACAGTGACATTACTCTTCACAGTTATGAATACATCTATGTCATGAGAATTATTATTGCCCCAAATTGATTAGATGTCAAATGTACTGTAAACAGAAGGTAACAGCAGTAAGTGGCATTACACCGAACAGCATAACAGTGATTATTGCTATGAATGCCTTAAGGGATATTCCACCTCTCCTGTTTCAACTATAGTTTGCCTAATTCCATCTTTGAAATCTTTTTGAGTTCTTATGCTCATTCAACAGCAAACTTCAGCAACTACTTCTAGGATATAAGTAATATTTTTACTTAGTTTCTCCCTCTTCGCTCCTCTCTTGTATAGAATGCTTCTTATCAGGACTTCATATGCAGATATTAGCATATAATCATTATGGTGCTCCATGAGCACTCTCATATTACACAGTAACCCAGATTCATGATGTTGTCTTTATCTACTCACCTTCTTCCTTTTTTATAACTAACCCCTCCTTCAATTTATTATATACATATGTTGTTGGAATCAATGAGTGTTAAAATTTACGGTGTTTTCTACAAATCAGAATGATATCTTTTAGCTGACTTAACTTCATAAAAACATTAATTGCTGTGGATAGCTTAGAAAAAAACAATCTTCAATAATAAGATGATTCCATCATATGCTGTCAAAAATATCTTTGTACCATGGAAGTCACGAGCATTTTACAACTAATTGTTGCACCAAGAATGCAAAGAGGCCAGAAGCTGTCCTGTGGACTGCATAGTGATGTGTTGATGTGCAAGAGGACAGGACAGCAATACCAGCTGAAGCAACTGTCCTCAGCACATCACAGTCTTTCAATCAAAAAGAAGTCTTGAGACAAATGACACCAGCCAAATCTCTAGCCATTTTATGGTTCCTGATGTGTCTTCTGGGGCTGGAGACAACAACACAGTTACCTGTGGCAGATATGAAGTGGTTGCAGGAGTTTGCAGAAAGTGGTGAACAGACTGTGCATCATCTAGGGAAGACAAACAGGAGATCAATAGGGTCTTCATGGAGGGATGAACATTAACAGCAACATAAAATACTTCAGTCTAATTCGGTAGAGAGAGAATGATAAACCAAAGTACAGCTGGAGAATCATCATAAGAAAGGGCTTATGATTGTAACAATTCCATTAAATCACCCTTTAGCAGATAGCAACCATTAAAGTTCCCAGGAAATATTGAAGGAAACATTTTGTGGAAAAGAACAGAAACAGATGAAGAAAGCTATGAAGTTGCCTTTTACAGAGTAAGAATAGTGAGTGTTCTCCAGGGAATGCAAAGAAAACTAGGTATGAAAAGACTGAGAAAATCTCTATTAAATCCAAAATAGTCTTTTGGTTAAAATTATGGTTTGTATTTATCTGAATCTGATACAGATAGATGTGACAACTAATAGGTGTGTATAAACAAAGCATATTTTTTTCAGAAAGAAATTAAATGTGGTGTTGGTTAGGGTTTGTGTGTCTGTGTGCGCTAGCACAATCTGATTGAATCTGAAAAGTCTGATTTCTGATGGTAACAGCCATGTTTAAACTGATCTTATAGTTCTAGTCTTACCACTGTAGGAGGGTTCATACAAAAGTAGCTTCAGTCAGTATATTCAAGTATGTTGTATGAATGCCATTCACAGACTTTGGTATATACAGTTGCTGCAAAAGCTGCTGTGAGAATAAAACAAGTATGGCAAGCCAAGTTTCCCTAATAATTGCTTCTTACATTTCTTTTTTTTTCATTTAAAGTTTTACTTCCACTCTTAAGTTAGCATTTATCTTGAATAATAAACTGATAGCCAGTTCTTTTTTGTTGAAATCTATTTGTTTTGACAATGTCTCTTCAACAATTGCCTGTGGTGCTGTGCAGTGTTCATTTGCACATGACTTTTTAGCTATGGGTGGTGTTACTGATGTGGCTGGACTGTATACTTGAGTAAAGTCTTTATTTTTCTGAGATATTTGAGTACAGTTTCTGAATGTATGCATAAATTTTAGGAGTGTATATTAAACTGGGATATTTTGTGAGCTGGTTCCTGAAAAGGTGTCTATCAGCCCCATATTTGTGTCACATTTAGTGTATTGTCAAGATTAATGAGAGCAGTATATTAAAAATTTCTGGATATATGAGCAACTTTGATGCAATTAGTATTGAAGTCAAGTACTTGCAATGTCCTATGTCAGCAATTTGTAAAGTGTTTTGATAAGTTATCTTGATTGAAATGCTAGAAAAGCAATTCCAGGGTATAAACTTGGGTCGGCGTGGCATATTTTGGAGTGACAGTAGGAGAAGATGACACATTTGATCTCTACAGGAACTTAAGTAGAAGCATATAACTTCCTTACCATGTTTAAGATCTGCTTAATATATTGATTTACTGACAAGAGTGTACTCTGTCTGCTGACAGAGAGTACTAAACTCTGATTTCTTTAAGTTTAAAGGAAGAGAGTCTGATTCTAGGAAAAAAAGGATTTTTTCTTTTCAATTCCATGCGCATTTGTACGTGACTTCTATTACTGTACACTCATCAGACCCACCTCGATTCCTCCTTTAGTACTGGGTATACTTTATTTTTAAAGGTGTGTATTTCACTTTGCTTCTTGGATATGGTTTTGGGGGTTTCTTTGAGAGAGAAAACTGAATAGATTAGTATATCACCTACTTTAGCCTTTATTTTTGTAAAAGTATCTACATTTGTCTGTTTGTGGCCTTTCTATTCTTGGTTGTTAGAAATGTTTTTGAGTGAAAAAGCATAAATAATGGTTCTAGGTGGCTGTCTTGATGTGCATCTGTACTTCAGAGTGCATTGTTCCTATCTAGATTTAAACACTTACATGCCTTTAGCAATACATCCTCAAAATTAAAAGTATCTCATTTTTATTATGATGATGGAATTAGTCCTCTTTTAGCAGAATTGAAGATTGAAAGAACGAGTGTGGTTTTTCAGTTGTTAAATTTGAGAAAGTCAGTGACCCCAAATAATTGGGTTTTCATTATCATACTGAAAAACATGAGCAGAAGTTGATTTTCTCCCCAAAACAGCATCTCTCTCTCAAAAAAAAAAAAAAAAAAAAAAAAAAAAAAAAAAAAAAAAAAAAATTAAAAACCAAGTTTATTTGTATGTTACAATTGACTAGTGATTATACTATTTTTTCAGTTATATTTGTTATTTTATCCTGAGACTATTTACTGTGGGACTGCATTTATCTTGGTAGAAAATCCAAGAAAATACCAAATAATTATTTTCAGGCTGTAAATCTTATTCAGAAAATCCTTTATACAAGCATCCTATTCACCTCCGCTTTTGATTTTTGGATGCAATAAAACATGATTAGACTTCACCACAGAGACATGAATTAATATGATGGCTACAATTGCTATTTGGAAGGATTTTGTTTAAAATACCTTCCTTGTTCAGACTTTGAACTTTTGCTGGGTATTCACTTATTTTGAGGCAGCTAATACACATTATTGTATCATCTGAATTAACTCATAGCAAAACATACTTCTGGTTGGTTTGTTTGTTTGTTTGTTTGTTTTTTTGGAAGAGCCTCTTTTTTTCTGGAAGAGCCAAAAGTAATGGCAGTTCTTTGAGCTGAAAACTGATGAGGATGAAACCATTCGTCTCACATCCAATTCCTCACAAATGCAATTCCCCAGTGCAGCAGAATACTGAGTGGTTAAACAGCTCAGTGTGCAGGTTAGCAGTAACGAGTTAACAGACCAGAAGTAATGCCATGCATTTTAATTCAGCTGTTGGGTTTCAGGCATTCACAGAAGCACGGTACTGGTTTAAAAGTGCAAGTCCTGGTGTTGGGATTGGTGCTGGTGGGAAGGGGCAGCTGAGGATTTTGGGTTGGAGGTTAGAAACCACTGAGGGAGGCTGTAGCACCATGATCCCCTCAGGACCTCCCAATGAGCTGCAGTTGGTGGCAGCCCCTTTCTGCAGCCACCCTGGTCCTGACCCTGACAGCTTTTTTAGTCACCAAATCAGCATTTTTGGCACCAGCATTTCAGAGCTACCTGAACCTCTATGGCTGTGCCAATCTTTGCATTTAGAGGGGGATCCATTGACACAGGCAGATGCCATAACCACATAGATGGCAGCTTTGGTCCAATTGCTTCTCACGGGTTACCTGAGCTTGTGGTACCCCTCATACTGAGCAGGCTTGCAGAGGGTAAAACTCATGGCAGTCTAAACTCAGGTCTTGTTCCTTTTTAATGGATGAAGTAACTGATCAACACCTGGTGAACCTGCTTTCTGCTGGCAGGAAAAGGGTTGAAGTAACTTCTCTTGTACACGATTGGCAAAGGGTTTTTGCTCTCTGGTAACTTTTCTGACACCTCTTCCTTAAAACCTAGAAAGTCAGAGTATTCTGAAGCCTCACTGGTGTGGCCTGTATTCCAGCTGAAAATCAAGATTAAGTGTAGTGTTTGCCCTTTATACTGCCCAAGTTTCTGTCCTCTCTGGGTGTGCTGCAGGACACCTCAGGAGGGAGGATTTGGCACAAGTATGTGCAGAAGCACAGGAGCTTTTTCAGCATTCACTCTGCATAAAGCCCCCTGGGTCTCACTTAACCTGCCCTTGATTAAGAAGTTGGCTGCAGCAGATCTTGCACTTCAGTAATGCCTGAAGTGATATAAAGTCCTAATTGAAATCTCAGGGTCTTTGGAACAATGCTAACTTCTAAAAGGAGCCCTAAAACCACTTCAGTTATTTTTCTGCTTGAACCAGTTATAATAACGTGTAATGTATCAATCTTGTATTTCTTCTCTATCTTCTCTGCTGTTCTCTACAGAGTTTTTAATAAGATTTTATGTTGTTTTAATTAATCGAACATCATGTTATGAAATTGATGTACCAATTATTTTTCCCCAGGCATCAAAGATTTTACCAACATAAATATGAAATGTCAAAATTTCTTAAAAAAAAAAAAAAAAAAAAAAAAGCTTGCAAAAATTATTTATGACAGAAGTACTGGATAATGTATAGAACCAAAACAGTTTCTTGTAATTATAAAATGCTCTTAAATTTTATTTTAAAAGAGTTTGTAAGAGGGTTGCATATGTTTGTGTGTTTGAAGAATTGTTGTGTTGGTTCATTGAAACCTTAGGTGCCTTTCTGTGAAACAAATATCCAGCCTTGTATGTACAAATAATTTATCACCTAGGAATGGTCATTTGTAATTGACAAAGCTCAGGTATATTCCAGTATGGGTTGGTGACAGAGAAAAAAACTTTATCCCTTCTTCTTTTTTAAGTTGTTTTTTTTTTCTCCAGGCTTTAAGAAAATTGTGCAGTTCAACCTTTCTGGTTGCTTGTTGTAAGAGAAAATCAGTATTAATTTGAAGTACTGGAATGTCAGTAGAACTAATAGAGGTAAAATGCTCTTCAAATTATGTAGCAGGGCTTTCAGACCTTGCCTGAGTAACTGAGTGGAAGTAAATGTTCCTGCAGAGGATGGTGCTGCCTTTATGCTGCTACTGTTTCACCTCTGGCAAATGGGGAGAGGGCAAAATTAGACATGTTGAAAGTAGCAGCATAATTATTCTGCCGCAGAAAGATTGCCTGAAGATTGACAGAATGACTATGCTGAGAGAATGTGCAGGTGTAATGGGATTAAATGTTTATTGAAGTAAGGGGGTCAGGGCCTGCATATTTGTTGGGAGCAGATTACCTTCTCAAATCTAGAAAACTTTCCTTGTTTTTAAGAGGTCTAATGGTTTTACTTCTAGAAAATTGTGTGTATGGCTACATGCACCTTTATGTTATTTCTCCTCTGCTTACCCAGTCCTCAAACATAGAGTCAAATATCCAAGCCAAATATCCAAGTCCATTCTTAGAAATCTCAGTGGAGGTGACTGATTTTCTGACATACAGAACACTGCCAACTCCCACTTTAAAACATACACTTTGCATTTGCTTACTTGAAAGGCTGTAGTTGATAGTGGCAAAATAAATAAAACATAGTTACAACATACAGTAGTTCTGAATTGCTGTGGCTGTTAGGAAAATTAATTGTGGCTATAAGGAATTTTTCTGTCTTAGTGTAACCTCAATCTAACCTGATGATTCTTCCTAGTTAAGGTTTTCATCCTAGATGAAACCCTAGATTCCCTCCTAGCCGAATAGATGAACAGTAAAATAACAATTTCAATTACAGTTTTTACCAGAGAGTTTATACTTCTATAATCTAATGGAAACTATTTAACAGAACAAAATTTTATGTGAAACTACCTCTAAAAATGTGGAAAGCATTCATCAACCTCTTATTCTCTTTTAGAGAACTAACTCTTCTTCTTTGTTATCTTGAAAAATGTGTTGGGAACATAGAAATGCTTTAATGATATTCATAAGCTAACTCCCCAATAGAAAAGACCTTTTTATCTTTCTTTTTAATCAAGTCATTAGCATGAAACTGAGAGATGTAATCATACCAGACTGGAATTGGGGTCATGCCATAGGCTAGCTGAATAGGAAGTTTCGTGGCATGATGATGTATAGCCATCTCACAACAATGCTTTTAAGTCAGTAAGTCTGCCCTTTAATTACATTTTAAATCTCACTTGAGTAGCTTTTATCATTATGCAAATTGCTAAGTAAATGTTCTAATTCTAAGACTCCATAAAAGTTCTGCTTATGGGCTGGGAGAAAAAAACACAAGCCAACCAACCCAAACCAAAACAAAAAAACAACAAACAAAACAACCCAAAAGAAAATAAGAGTAGGAGGGAAGGAAATCCCAGCTCCAACAACCAATTCTATGAAGAACTATGATGCTTAGAAGAGGGAGCTACAGCTGGAGCAGTAGTGTCTTGCAAAGCAGAAAACACTTCACTGTTCCATCACTAATCTAAATCACATTATTTTCAATCTAGAATAAGTGATTTCTTTTTTTGTTTTTTTTTTTTTTACAGAAAGAAATAACAAACCCAAAACCAAATGCCATTTATTTATGTTCAAATACTTTGAAGATAATGACTAGCTCACAGTAACAGACTGTCATAAAGAGTAGTACAAATTGGCTTTCTATTGCCAGAAACAAAAGTAATAGATCAAGATCATTGAATTGACGACTCGTGTTTAAAATAGATTGGGCTTGCTGCACTGTAGCAAATAATTCAACATCTCCATAACTCTACCACCTACAAAACCATTCCTCTATCTAGCAGAGAGAAGAATAAAGTGTGATCCTAAAAGTGGTGCCATACACATGCATCTTTGTGCCTCCAACGTCTGCTGGATTCTGCAAGGACATAAACCAAGAATTCTTAAACTATGGACCTTAACACAGAGTTTAATACTTCAGGCAAAATCATAATTTTACAGGAGTTTAGATGTAATTAAGTAAAAGTAGGATTTGAATTGGAAAGCCAGTCCCTAAACTGTTCTGGGCAGAGCATCAACATACATAGAGTGATTCCAGTTCTTCTATCTCTAGGAGCCACAAGGTGTTATAAAAAAACTTTGAACCTTTTTTGGTTATACCAGCTGAACTCTTTGGCTGGTAAAGTAAATGGACTATGCCAAGCCTTAAGAACTACTCTGCCCTTCAAGTCCTCAGAGCAGAGGTGTGTTCTTAATAGATGTGTTTTCACCAGCAGTATGGTTAGAACAACAATAACAAAAACAAATACTGGTATGAAATAAGTTTGTAAGTTCTGCCTTCTCCAGGCACCTGAAATGATGTAAAATGAATGTGAAAAATGAAGGCAGAAAGAAACCCACATTATTTCTGAGTTTTGAGATCACCACAAAAGAACATAAAAATTAGTCTTTACTACTACAGAAGGTAGTATTTTAAAGAGAGGAAGGGAGGAAAGGTAGGGAAGGGGCAGGGGGAAGAGAGGAAAGGAATGGAGAACAGGAGAAGATGCAGAAAAGGAAGCAGAAGAAGAAAGAAGGAAAAAAAAGAAAGAAAGAAGAGAGGCGGAAGTAAAGGAGAAAAGAGGGAAAGACAGGAAAGAAAGGGAGGAGAATGGAAAAGAAAGGAAAAAGGGGAAAAAAGAAAGGGGAAGGAAAAGGGGAAAGAAAATAGAAAGGGAGGAAAAGAGAAGGAAAAGAAGGTAAGCAAAGAAGGAAAGGAGAGAAGGTCTAAAGGGAAAGGAAGAAAAAAGGGTAGGAAAAGAGGAAAAAAATGAAAAATGGGGAAAAGAAGGATTACATAATTCATACTGTGTACAGTATAAAAGGTTTAAGTAAATATTCTACTAATTCAAGCTTTTTAAAATGTTTACTTGGTTTTGGTATTTTTTTCCTAGAAATTATTTAGGGGAAATGTAAATAAGTAAAATTAAGTCTAGTTGTTGCTCAGTAATATTATCCCAGGACTGATTTTCATCCTCTGCTGCTTGTCCATTTGTTGGACACTGGAAAAGTTGAAAATGCAGTTAAGTAGTCGACATTTGGTCTATATTTTATGCTTCTTGGTATGATGTACAAAGATGGCATACTTTTACAGATATCTTAGCAGTTTATGAGATAAAAAAGATGTTCCTGCTTAATTCTTGTCAATGAAAAGAATCTAGTTTATACTGATCCTTTGCTTCTGGTTTTGAGATATGTAAATTACTTATTTCAGAAAACAGACAAAAGGTGTTTAGATCTTTTTCATATATGTATTCTTCTTCCCTTGGGATGTGAAGGAGTCCCAAAGAAAGGGTCTAAAATGCACTAATCAAAATTGAATAAATACATTGGCTGTTTTCTTGCTTTCTTGTATAGCAGGCTTCCTGTATATCTGGAATAAATTACTTAAAGGAGCATTAGAAGATGTCCAGTTTACGCAAGAAATGTGTAATAAGGAGAAACGTACTGAATACCAAGCTTTTGATAAGAGTGCTACGCTTACCAAGTTTTTTGCCCATTTCACTAACTGTTCAGTATCATTTTGATGCGATATAATATCCTGTGGGGAAAAAAAAAAAAAAGGAGGATATGGCTTGGTTTTATTTTCAGAAATACATCTGTGTCAGGAGCAAAGCAGCGAATGTGTAGGTTATGAGCCACTTTTTCTAAAAACAAGAAAAATGGGGAAATGCATTTTCTTCAAAATTTTGTGTTATAAAATACTATGAGTGCATGTGTAGTAAAACAACAAGGGGACATAGCTGCCTGCTGTGAATGGTTGTTCTACATACAAGTCTTACAGCACGTGTTCTTGATGCGGAAAAAGGCAGCTGTTTCCATAACCACCCTAAAAAGTAAGCTTTTTGAGCAACAGTCAGTGCATACGATCATTCTTTCACTCAGCAATAGATTTATGAGTTTTTAAATACAAACATAAATATAATATTGCAGCTGGAAGCTGAAGCTAGCAATATTGGGACTTGAAACACAGTACAAATTTTTAAGTTAGGGCATTCATACCTGTAGTATTGTACCTAGTTAATAATGGCATTTTTAAAATCTAAATTGCCTACCAGAAATAAATAAATACTTTTTTTATAATACATTTGCATCCTGCAGAGTTACATCTGGTATATTCCAAACTCACTCATAAGTACTTTACTTCTAGCATTGCTTTAAAGTAAAACAGTTGGAAAAGAATTCCTATTCCTGTAGCAAAGATGTTCCTAACCCTCCTTGAATTTTCTCCAAAAACAGTGACAGTTGTTACTGTGCAAGAAATAGGTATCCAACAAAGGAAGGCAAATGACATTTGGAACAGCAGTAGGTGAACAAGGACAATCTACTTGTGATTCGATGCAGCTAACGTTGCACTTAAAATATCAAATGAAACCAATTCATTTAGGGTTGCGTATACCAAGCTGTGTGCTCCCCTCCTTCAAAGTCATTCATCTAAAGAAAATTCCAACAGATGTTCACTGGGGACTATCTGTGATGCTCAGTTAGCTTGGGTCTTGCTCTCAGATGCCATAAATCATTCCCCTTTCCCAGTTCATATCCAGCACTCCCATTGCAGGCAGAAAGAAAACACCACCAGAAATCTCAGTGCTCAAGCACCATCCCAGGAGAAAAAGCAGAGCTTTATTCAGTAGACCATTTTCATTGTTTCTTTGTGTGCTTTTCTGTTTGAAAGTAGAAGTACCTTTGTGCAGATGTGGCTACATATAGTGCGTGTGTGCTCATGTATGCACGTGTTTAAATTATTATTATTATTATTCTGTTTAAAGAGCTTGATTCTACCACTGTTCGCTGCAAATGAATTTATGACCTTGTGGAGCTGCTGCATGCTAACGTCTTGGAGAAGGGCAGCCAACATACAAAGGCTGCATTGAGTGTGTGGGCAGGCAGGAATGCGGGTACCAGGCAGCTCTCTAAAGAATGTTCTTTTGGCAGAAACTGCCGTGCTAAAAATGAGGGGGAAAAGCGAATTCAAAATGTAGAGCTGGCCTGCAGTTATGAAGTGATAAGAAAAGTTGGCTGTTCGACATGAGCCGCTAGTTGCATATTCTAGGTCTTTGCTATTCTCAGGCCCTCCTACAGCCGTGGCCCTGACCAGTGTTTTGATATAGCACAAAGTGGCTGTTTATTGCTATTGACTGCTGAAGCCTGTGATCCAAAATGCATTCTGTCAACAGAATGTAAGTGAACTTGGCATTTTAAAGCTCGGCTGCTGCAGACGCTTAGATTTCTTGGAACTGCCATGCAGCAGGACCAGTGTTGCAGTCCCCAGCTCACACTGAAAATGTTACACAGGAAGACTTACCATGTGAAGGTCAGATTTACCTGAGAATCCAAGGATTTTGTGGGGTTTTTCTTTCTCATCAGTGTCATAAATGTATCACGTTCCTGCTTTGTTGCCTGACAAAGACTAGACCTGCAGCTTTCTAAATTTTGTGTCTTCTGCATGGAAAAACATTGTTATCCAATGCATACAGTCTTCACATGAAAGGGAAAATATGACTCTGTATACAGTACATGATATTGCCATAAAAGGAGTAATCAAAATCTGTTCTAACTCTGTGTAACACTGAGGATTTTTCTACTGTTTTGAGAAGTGATAGTTACTATGATTTTGTAAGAAATCACATGTATTGTTTTCTGTTTCTTCCATAGGAACTACAGGCAGAAATTGATGCTCATACTGACATATTCCACAACCTGGATGAAAATGGGCAGAAAATACTGAGATCCCTAGAAGGCTCTGAGGATGCAGTCCTATTGCAGAGACGTCTTGATAACATGAACCTCAGATGGAGTGAACTTAGGAAGAAATCTCTAAACATAAGGTAGGATCTGAACATAAGCTAAAGCCTACAGTGAATGTGTAAGGTGGATGGACTGCTGCATTTTGCCAGTAAAAGAGTAGTGGTTTTGGGGGTTTTTTCACAATTTCTGTCCATTTTGAAATTATTTATTCTATTTTGAATGTTGGCTTAATTTTGTATGAATGATTCACATAATTAATTTTTGTGTGAAAATGATAGTAGGAGATTAGGATTTGAGGCATATGAATAGGTTTTGGGATTACAGAAGGAGAGATTAGCATGTTTAAACAGTAGCTGTACCCCTGTAAATGTAGGCTTTTTCTGGAACTGGGTATGATTTATCAATGAATCATGGAAGAAAGTGGTTAAAGAACCTTTTGCTATGATAAGCTTTGTTTCTAAGGGTACTATTTCCAGTGCAAAACTAAGAATAGCCTTGAAATGAGAAACCATGTTATTTAAGATTTTAGCTGTTGTCTGGACAGTGGATGGAACTACCAAATAAAATCCGGGAGTAAAAAGAAATCCATAGGTACTATTATGGGAGGAAAAACTTGCAAGGGAAACTATAATAAATTATAATGACGTGAAGGTACAGGCTTCAATGGGCTGAAGATTTCTTTTCAGGATAAATTGTCCAGGAAAGTTCTATTCAAAAGTCAGATTTTTGCAATAGTCAACCCATCTCTGTTTTGTTCAGTCTCAGGCATCTTTTCCTTGCTTGCTGTGTGTTGGTAGTAGATCTGAGGGCAGCAAAAGGCAGAAGTGTTTTTTTAAAAGTAATGTATGAAATATTAGCTTTTTCCAGCTCAGGCCCTGAGGGAGGTCGGTCTGTGTAATGATAAAAACCATCCTCATAACATCAATCATTAAAAATAAATGCAGGATGTGAGGTTGAAAAGATATTAGTAGATTAAGAAAGAGAGAGACAAATTCTTCCTTTTTTCCTGCGGAGCCAAAGAAGAGACATATAGCCCTTCAAGGTATCTTTTTTCTTTAACCCATGAACTTGCCCAAATATAGTAATGTTTGAGATAAGAAAAACAGTCAGTTGGCTGACTATCAGTAGTTACATATATGGGACGTTGTCTTATTTCTGTTTGACTTTGTCAAACTGTTCAATGCATTGCTGCCGATAGTCAAGCCAGAAGTAGTAACCTTAATTATATCACAGACACTTCTTGCATTAAACATTCAAAGCAACAGACCTCCCCTCTAAAATATTTGTTTTCAGTAAAAGACTCAAGATGTTCAACAACTTATTGATTAGGATAAGAAACAATTCATAACGTCTAAAGACATTAAATAACTCTTGCTGGCCACCACACTGAACGAACGGGTTATTCTCAGTCTGTCTGCTTGGAGCTGTTTGTTTCCATCACACACTATGGAATGGATTTCATCATAACTAGGAATTCTTACGCAAAAGTGGTATAACAGCAGAAATATGAAATGTTCCCTGGGCAGCAGTCCCTTGTGTCTCCTTATTTAGCCTAAATGTTAGACTAAAGAAGACGCATGCTGCCTCTCAGCTTAGGTGGACATTCTTTTTTGAAGCCATTAGGTAAAATACATAGTAACTAACAATAGAAGCCAAGGTAATTTCCATTACATTTTATTAGTTTTCGTTAGGTAATAGTAATAGTAATACTGCTTTTGGTTTGAACTACTAAGGAATTCTAATGTTACCTGAAAGTCACTTAGGAAATTTCTTCCCAACAAGCAATTAAAAAAATAGTATATCCATAAGCCTAGAAAAACAAAACTTTAGTGTGCTTTATGTATAGGACACACAAAACTGAAGATTTGATTAGTCCAGTTTCAGTCACATATTTCCTCCCCAAATAAAACAGTGGCTGGAAACTAGTACTTGATCCCAATATTTAAAAAAAACCACCACATATTTACACCAACATAGAGGAAATATTAGAATGTCCTTCTTAACTCAAAGTAGTATTCTATCTTCTAGTTTTTAAACAGTGATTCAATTAGTTTCATTCACACCTCTGTTCAATGGCGTACACACATTTTGGTAGTGTAAAATGATTGTCTTGGCTTTGGCAGCTTCCCCATTGCTTTTTTTGGAAATGATGGCATTTATTCTCTTAACTTAAAAATGAGCAACCACATGAATTTTGTATTAATTTGAATGGTTTATGTAGTGTTTTAGAGAAATGCTTCCTTTTCTCTGACTTGAAACTTCTCTCTACGTTTTAGAAAATTAATCTCCTAGTAATCCTAGGTGGTGACTAAGTTTCTTTCATGCTAGTCCTGCATAATATTTATGCACATGTAGTGAGACTGACAATTCAACACAGCTATTACTCACTCCTGGGGGGAAAAGAAAAAAAAAATGGGAAAAGAACAAATGTTTCAGGCCAGGACTATAGAACCAAATTTAAATCACTGCCAAAATCTCACGCAAAGCTCCTGAAGCTATTTAAAAAACATTAAATTAATGAAACACAAGAATATTTCTGAGTAAATAAGCTTGTTCGATTTGTTTTTTTATTTTTATTGTGTCTGGATAAATTTTATATTGACCATATTATTTCAGATCCCATTTGGAAGCCAGCACAGACCAGTGGAAGCGTTTACATCTCTCTCTTCAGGAACACTTGGCATGGCTGCAATTGAAAGAGGATGAATTAAAACAGCAAGGACCCATTGGTGGAGATCTTCCCACTGTGCAGAAGCAGAATGATATTCATAGGGTATGATTTTTTTTTTTAATTATCTTTTGTTCATTGCTTTTTATTTTACAGGTTTAGGGCTATGTGTAACAGTCCTTGTTGGAAAAAGGTAGATGTCCTTTAAGACAGGTTTTAGAGACAATGAAAACTGAACTGTCACCAGAGTTCTAGCTTCAGTTTTCAAAGACATTTTAGAAAATCAGACTTTTTGAGAAGAGAGTCTTCACTACTAGCTTCTTGATGTTTTTGAAAAGCACACACCATTTGCACAGACCTCTCAAAACAGCTATTTTTCAAGTCCAGAAAAAATACTAATATAATATTATTTGAGAATTAAATAAGTAGTTCTGAAATTGTCTCCAGATTAGGCATTTAAACTTAATGTGTACTTTGTCAAATGCTATTTTGCTATTGATTTTTGGGAATGTTTGTGAAAGGAGTAGCTGATATCAGCCCTAATGAACAGCAGTCTGCATCGTGAAATTATTGCAAAACTAATGGACTGTAGCTGTCTATGGCTCATACTGGTTTCATCAGGGAATTGTTATGGGAAGGCAATATAGCAGAGCATCATATGGAGACTGTTCTAGCTTAAGCTTTTTAGTGAAAAAGAACCTAGATCCAGCAATTGTATGGGAAGTTGTTTTTTATTAAATCCGCCACATGAACAACCCTAAAATAACACAGTCCTGATGGGTAATTCTTCAAAGATTCACACAGGGTTTATCTGTGGTAAAGCTGTGCTGTAAGGATGTGGAATCTGTCTTCTTTTGGCTAAAGAGCTTTTAATTTGCTATGCCACTGAAGTCGACTCAGGTCTGAATGTGAAATCACAGTTCTAGTATCTCAGCAGTACTTTTTTAGCAGTGCCATTAGGAAACTAGTTCCCTGCTAAAATAAAGATGAAGAATTGCTGAATGAAGCAGTAAATGGGGAAACTGTTGTTCTGAGAAGGGATGTAGTACCATGTAAAAGGTAACTGGGATAGCACACTCAGCTTCAGCAACTCGTTTGCTTATGAACTCCATTAAATTGTGTCTAGCCCTTATCATAAGATTTCAGGTTTTTATGTGTTAGCTTCTGATGGCAACTTCAATCTGGGAAGTAACTGTTAATAAGGGAGTTCCATAATAGAAACCAGACCTCAACCCATTAGGAAAAATCATGAATCAGGAGGAAGTTGTGAATAAAGTGTCAGGTGGAACAGTATAAGATCAAGGGCAAGTAACCTTACTTACATAGAGAAATTTTCCTCTCATGTATAAGAAGTTATATGTATGCAGTGATTGAACAAACCATTTAAATACTTACAATCATAACACTATTCCATCTCTTGGAGTGGAATTGGATACAATATTTTACCTCACCTCTTCTTCATCTGCCTGTGTCTTTAGTTAAAATAACATCATTATAGGAGGTTTTTTCCTGCTGTGCACAGCAAAAAATATACATTTTTATTGATTAATTTCATTTTTCAGTCATATAGCTTGATACCATGAGAAGAGAACATTGCAAAACCAGTGATTATCCTCTTAAAAGATTGTATTACATATATGTAACTTCCGTTTGTAAAACTTACCACAAAAGCTATTGTTTCTTAAGTACCTAAATCTCTGATTTTATTGCTTAATGGAGAAATGCAAAATGGTACAAAAAATTAAACAGGATCTGGAATACCTGTATTTTCCCTATTCATCAGGTAGTTATACTGTATTCTTCTAAGAGTTCTACCTCATGCTGAAGGACACAAATAAGAACAAATGGTGAAAAAAGTGAAGTTAAAGAGAACATGTCATATCTCGTAGTTACTGGGAACCCTGAGTCTGAGAAGAATCACAAAATACTGTATACAGCCACACTTGGCTTGTGGCATAGGCTAACAGGCATTTGTCTACAGTAGCAGACTGATGGGAAGTAGTGATAGTATTGTTTCTCAAGGGCCTATCTTTACCAAATAGCCAAGAAAGCCAAAGAGAGGAACAAAACCATCTCACTGTCAATGCACAATGCTTTTCTAAGATAATTCAATACTTTGCTGCAAGGGGTTGGCTGGTCACATTTCCTTGGTTTTGCTTCTGGAGAGCTGATATGTCTTTCTCACAAAACTTCACTTGAGACTCGAAGCATTATCACAGAAATAAGAAGGCCAAAGCATCCATGACTGTATGGAGCACCACCATCCCTTTTCATATTTCCCTCTGTGAAAGTCGAGATCTATGAAATGCCTGAGGACTGGTCCAGCCAGCTGTCTGTAACAGCTTCCATAATGTAGTTTTAAAGCCCATCCAAAACGTTAGGATGAAAGGAACAATATAGATGTTGAATAAAAGTAAGGTATGGTGAATAGGGACAAATAGGGCTTCACAAAATTCATTTACTTCTCACTTCTTGATTTTTCTTATCTGCTACATGCAGAAACATACAAACATTAATATTTGGTCATCATGTCCGTCAAAGCTGGAACATTATAATTCCTTTTAGAAATATGTCCTCTTTTCCTGTCCACTTTCTGCAGCTTTTTGGTTGAAGGTATTCTGATTCCCTGTGGAAAAAACAAAAGCCAAAACATAATCCTTGAGATTAGGCTACTCTCTCTGCTCTTCAAAGATGTCTTAAAGAGGAGGAAAAATCAATTAGTGCAGAACTCTGTTAACTTCAGGTTGTCTTCGACAAAAGCAGTTTGCGCCTTGGAGTTTTTCTACTGTACTTTTTTCCCCCTGGACACTATGGATTTCCTGTTACTCTAAAAGTTTCTTAAATTTTTAGAGAAGCAGATATACAAAGGCTATGTCTGAATTAACATCTTAGCTAATTTCTAGACATAAGGAAAATACTTTTTAAAAGGCTTGCACCACAAGTGTACAAGTATTTATTTTAAAACTGGAGCACAGTACTGGAAAGCTGTTTTTCTCAAGAGTTTTGAGGCCCAACTTATGAACAAGACTTAGCATTCAGAGTATTGGATGTGAAAACAAGTAGTAGTTAAATTTTGGTCTTGAGAAAAAGAATCTGCTCATTGATCATTTTGTTCTCCTGAATGTCAGTTCTGCAATTCAGTCTTCAGTAAACAAGATAAGTCTCTATCTGATCTGACCAATCTTTTAAGTGACCCAAACTTTCAGCTTTTGTCTTCCTATATCAAAACAATGTCTTTATTTCTGTGAAGAATTGTTTTTGCCAGGTAAAGCCAAAAGTGAACAGGTAAGTTCTTCATTGGAGAAGACAAAGCCTCAGCAAGGAAACATTATTTACAAGCAGTTTAACTGCTTACCATTGAGTAATGTCATCATGAATGCAAACACAATTTTATGCCTGAATCCTTTTTCTAAAGTTGTCTTGCAAGCTGATTTAATTATTTTTTCCCTTAAGGATGTAAGAAACTACAAACATTTAACCTCTCTATCATTTAGAAGATCGTATGGAATACCTCAGACATTCATAGCAGAGATGAAAAGAAGTTTCTCCTGATTGTTAGAATGCTCCTCATTGCCAAGATTTGCATTTAAGGGTAGGATTCAGATGAACACTTAGAAAGCTGGAGTCTATGCCAGAGAGCCTGAACTCAACAGAAACAAAAGATATCCACGCAGTCAAAATATTGTTGCATTATAAACATAAGGTGCTTTTTAGCTAAGACAGTTTGGAATTTATCCCAAATGCACCCACATAACTTCTATTTGTTCAAATTTATATATACAGTGGGTCATTTTGTCGATTTTTGGCATCTGAAGAAATTGTATCTATGTCAAAATCTTAGAATGGGTGTGTGTAGGGGAAGCAGGAGGGCTATTCAATGATTAAAAAAGTGGTGTTCATCAAAACATTACTTATCTTTATTTTTCATAAGTGTCAATGTTTTATTAAAATCTTACTAACTGTACATTACTGATACTCAGTTAACTAACTTAGATACCATGCAGATGGCCTGCTCTTTCTTTCATTCTTTTAAGAGTTGCCACATCTGTGTAGTGATTGTAGTGACAGCATAAATAAAACTTACGAATATAGAAGTTAATTATTAACTGTTCCTTGGAAAACCTTTCACAGGAAATCTAGAGCAACCTTGCCTAAGAACGAGTACAATTCCTGCTTTAACATATTAACCTTTTTTAGTTGCACAGTTAATATTTATTTTTGAAAACTGAGGTCAAAACTCACTCTTAAAAGTGAGCATTTTGGTTAAAAAACATTGTGAATTCATTTCATTGTATTCTTTCTCTTTAAAATTAATTATATATATTCAGGTTATCTGTTTTTCTAATGGAAGAAATTGTTAGTTTTACTAGTGCAACTCGCTTCTCATCATATTTTCATCTTTCAATTTAAACAATCTATGTTTCTGCATCTAAAGGAATTTAAGGACACCTCTGAGAAGGTAGTGAAGGCCTGAGATAAACTAATCAATACATGCATTATTAAAATGGTGGAGAGAATGCCATTGCTGCTGTATTGTCGATGACAAATAGAGATGCTTAAATAAAGTAGTTTACTTGGTTTTCTGTCAGGTCATACATTATGCACATTCGATTTCCTCTACAGTCACCATGAAGTGTGGAGGAAGTTAAGAAATTCAATGAAATTAGCCTGAAATCATTAGCTGTAAATCAGACATTCATTTAGACTAATTCTGCTTTCAATGATGGTCTGCTTATTATAAAGATGTATTTGTCAAGGCTCTGGATAGATTAGATAAATAGAATTAGTTTCTTCTTTTCTTTTTTTTTTTCTCTTTTTTTTTTTCTTTTTTTCCCAAGAGAAGGTAAAATGTCATTTATTGCTACTTACAGTTTGTCTTGTCTTGTACGTATTTCACAACAAACCTTTAATCAGAAAAGCTGACTTTATGATCATATGGTAGGAACATTTTTTTTTAATAGGGTAGTATGAAATGAGCATTCATTATTTTCAATGCTGTTCTATGTTACTGCTTCAGTCTCATGTTTTTTTCATTCTCTCCTTTTTAAATTTCTAATATCAAAACACAATCACTCAGTAGAAATATACAGATCAAAACTAGGAAAGGCAGTGAGAATTGTAAATAGATCTTAACACCGGAGTATTTACTATAGTACAACTCAGGATTTACAGACTATAAATGGATCCACTTGCTGAAAAATCCAGAATGGAAAATCTGGGAAAGAAAACATTTATCACCTTGGCTTACTGTTTCCCTTCAATAAAAGAGAAAGAGACTCTCTTTATATTACAGTACAAAATCAGGAAGTTGCCATTAACATTACTCTGTTGTTTCAAGAAGATAGATACAATGATTCCTGCTTTCACACTTCATGGGGTGAATTATGCGAATCTGATTGTTATCCTTGTTCTGCTGCCCGAGATATTGGAGGAATGTAGCTTTAATCTTCTTTTGGAAATATTATGCTACCAGGTATATTTGGTTGGTATGTTTTTTTGCAAAAGCAGGACAAGTTGAAATATGGTATTTTGTTTCTTTCTCATTGTACCTGCACAGAGCTAAGGGCTCACCTGACTACAGCAGCAGCATGCTTCAGATATTGGAAAGTCTCTCTAAGGTCACCTTGGAGCCTCCTCTTCTCCAGGCTGAACAACCCCAACTTCTTCAGCCTGTCTTCACAGGGGAGGTGCTCTAGTTAGTGGCTCTATTTTAGTGTCTCTCCTCTGGACACATTCCAGGAGCTCTGTGTCCTTCTTGTGTTGGGGACTCCAGAACTGGACACAGTGCTCCAGGTGGGATCTCACAAGAGCAGAGTAGAGGGGGAGAATCACCCTCAGCCAGCTGTCTCTGCTTCTTTTGATGCAGCCCAGGACCTGGTTGGCTTTCTGAGTGAGCTGCCAGTGATTTAAGCAACTAGGAATTAATTCACAAGGGCTACTTTCTGCACTTTAATTTTTACTCACGAGTGCCTACATCCAGGCTAGATTGTATTTCTGAATTTTCATCTTGGCCTTGATTCTACATTTCATTACAGTTCATGTAGTTTTGGAAGAGATGCATCTACACTGCTATTAGAAGCTGTTGTGATGTAATATATTGGAATTTTTCTCATTACTGTTTTTCAGAGGTTTAAATGTTAATATCTGTAGGTCTTCCTCTTTTTTTTTTTTATTTTTTTTATTTTTATTCATGTGATGGAACAGTTGTCAGCAGCAGTAATGAAGTGGTAGAAGTGAGATTTTCCTTTGCATTCTGCAAATCTTGCTTTCAGGAACTGTTAGCTGTGCTGGTGCAGTCCAGTGCAGAGACAGTCAAAGCCTTACCCTTTTGCAGCCCAGTTTTGGAGCTGACCTTGATGTTAATCAACAAAAGGGATTCCCCTCACAGTGAAAATTTGATAAGCAACCTTGGGTACTTTTCAGCATGCTGGCAGTATGTTTGTTCCTTTGATTGCAGTATATCAGGTTAAGCAAAGGCTGATTATCTCTTACTTTCTTTTTTTATTACTACTTGTAACATACAAATGGAAGCTGATGATGGAAATTTTGTTCTTGCATTGATGAAAACAAGGGCTAGAACTCAATATTTCATTATATATCCACTTACAATAATTTTGTTTCATCTCTCAGGCTTTCAAGAGGGAGCTGAAAACTAAAGAACCTGTTATCAGGAGTGCGCTTGAGACTGTGCGAATCTTCTTAGTTGAGCAGCCAGTGGAGGGACTGGAGAAGATCTACCCAGAACCAAGAGGTAATTGATGAAAGAACAAGGTAATAAGACATTGCTGGAAAGATCAGTGATGATCAGTAATGATTAAATAAATTCTGCCAGCCACTGTGAAAGTATTCCTTTCACGCTCTGAGTTGAATGTCGGTATTCAGAAGCTAAGCTAAAAATATAGATGAAAGAAACCCTTAGCAATCCTTCTGAACACTGTGGGATTAAATAGACATGCATATTTATAAGTAGGTTTTGAAACTGGCTTTAAACCTTCAGGACTTGTCTATAACTGTAGGCCCATTTGAGGTCTGAAAGCTGCAATTTAACCTAAAATTCAACTTTTAGTCTCAATACTACAAAAGCTTCCAAATCCACTCCATTGCAAGCAAACAACTGATACTAATATATGTGCAGAACTATTTTGATGAATCAAGACACAGCTGATAAAATTTTAGCTATGCACTGCATGCTTAAAAATGCCTTCATGTACTTATATGTGTATTTTGGTGAACTGTATTGTGGCAAGATTTAAATTTGTTGTAAAGTTTTCAAACAAGAATATAGCAATAAAATAAATTTCACAAGTGTCTTTAGTTATGAGTAACTCTTTACTGAATTTTAAGCTCACTCAGATGTCAATTAATTTTCTTTTAAGCCAGAATATGCCTTAAAAGCTTCTTGACTTTCACTCTTAGAGCTGTCACCTGAGGAAAGGGCCCACAATGTCACTAAACTTCTGCAAAGACAAGCAGATGATGTCAGAACTGAGTGGGATAAGCTGAATCTACAGTCTGCTGATTGGCAAAAGAAGATAGATGATGCTCTTGAAAGACTGCAGGGCCTTCAAGAGGCTATGGATGAACTGGACCTGAAACTGCGCCAGGCTGAAGTTTTCAAGGCATCCTGGCAGCCAGTAGGGGATCTGCTAATTGACTCTCTGCAGGATCACCTAGAAAAAGTCAAGGTATGTGTTAGTATAGCAGTATTTCTAAGTATAAAATAATGGGCTCATTCACTGTATCAGTAAGTAAATAAATAAATAAGGAATTAACATTTAAAATGAGAAATTGATAGGTTTGTATCATAGGGATCTGTAAATTTTTTTTTTTTTTTAAGAAAAGTACCCATTAAGAGTTTTATAATTTCAAGTCAAAATAGAATCAAATGAACACTGATAATGTATATTCTTAATGTGTAAAAAGCACTATGTAAATATCTTTGCCATACTCAGTGTTGAATCAGGAGATGAGTTAACACTCAAGAAAGCAAAATAGAATAGATGACTATATAATTAGAGTATAGAAAATTAATTCTATTCTCAGTATGCTTCCGTAAGTATGCTGAGTAGACAATTGTGTGTATACTTCTAGAGTGGAATTTAAATAATTTGAAGTATATGGTTTTGCTATTTTGTCATGATGGTGGTATTTGCTATCTGCCTTATTTGATAACTAGGCCTCATAAGGTTAGGATTTTTTTTTAAAAAAGTCATTATTTTTTACTTAACGCCTAACTGTTTTCAAGGGTTGCTTAATAAAACTCTTGAGGGTTTGTCCTCTTTTAGCATGACTGCCATGGGCAGACTTTATAAGTACTACAGGATTCCTTCAGCTAAAGCACAATAGAGACAGTTGCCATTTTGATAAGAACAAAGTGCCTCTGTTCCATTCGCATAAATGGGAATCATCAGTCATTTTGAAAGAGACCTGATCTGACTGTTATTTTCCCTGGTAGAACATTGGGATCTAAGGGAGAGAAAATAGAATGACTAATGGCAAGAAAAAATGCCTTTAAAGTCATACATAGCTTATTTAAAAAGTCCATGAGTCTTAATCACACAGAAAATTTAATAAATGTGCTGTACAAATGTTATACAAGACAAATGAAACACTTGGTAGCTAATGAAGAGTTAGCTGCAAAATTTGTTTATCTTCATTTAAATTCATAATTGAACATAAGACATCTAATTATAAATTCTTAGGAGGTGCCTTCTACTATAGCCATGATTTTTTTTTGTAATCTTGAAGAAGGTATTCTGAGCAGAAACACTGAATCCCTGATATTACTGGAAAACAAAGCAAGTTGCTTAATTCTAAACCTGCAACGATAACTATTGACTCCGTAATTACAGTGCTGAATTCCATTAGTTTAAAAAAAAAAAAAAAAAAAAAAAAAAAAAAAAAAAAAAAAAAAAAGTTTGAAAGAACATAGTGAAATTCTAAGAACAGCCATGACAAAATAGAAATCTTAGCACATAAAAAATCCAGGTGTTATCAGTCGTTAGATGTCTGTTTACTCCTTCTGAAGTCTTAAAACAAAGGCCAGACAGAAAATGAGGCTTTTGTTTAAAGATTTAAAATGAGATGCTACCACCTACCCCCTGATTTTTATCTTAATTTTTCCATATTTACTTTAAAAATATGAATATGGTTGGCTATAAGACCATGCTGTAAGACTATCAGTGAAATGGTAAATGAAAAAAACACAATATGTTCATATCATTATAAGCTTTAAGTTTTCATTTCATGCATGGCAGTGGTCTGCTAGATACACGTGGCAATATTGTGCTTTCATAACCTTCTAAATTGTCATAATTGGCTTAGGTAATATAAGAACACAGTAGGCTGAAAGCTGAATGATATTAACTGTGTAAGTAGCACAAAAATTGTCCTAAAATGTACCCTCTAGAAAGTATGTAGTGCTCTAACAAAATCTAATTCCACCATAGATACTGAAGATAAATGCATGTACTAACTAGGCAGTGCAAGCATTTTTATGATACTGTTAACCACCAAGAAAGCTACAATTGTGTCTGCTGTTAAGAGATCTATATAAAACTAAGGGGTTTTATTTTGTAGTTTTTACCTCACTTATTCATATTTATGACATTCATATTTTTTCTTAGAGTGAAATCCATTTTACAAAAATTTTAAATCAAGACCAATATAATTTATTTAAAGCTAAAGCAGAGTATGTAAATCCTTAAGAAGTTTTCATGTATTTGCTGCACGTGCACTAGCTAGACTGTAGAAACTCTGTCCTGATCCTTCATACCCTTACCGTATCTACCTAAACTGTACAAATATTTGTGACTGACCATCCTAGCCATAATTTCTGGGTTTAATTTTTCAAAGCCTAAAAAGAGGTTTTAATGTAAATAAATATTACTTGTGACAGCAGTAATAAGACATGATTTAAGCCCATTTTTTTGTTGAATACGGTTTTTTGATAGTAAGTTCATTTCTCCATGTTTTGATAGGTTTAGATGTAACCATTATTACTATCTCAGTAATAATGATAAAATTCAGTCAGTGTTTCTCCTCCTTCCTCTCCCCTCCACCCCATTTGGTTTAAATGAAACCCAAAC
Organism: Florisuga fusca; assembly: GCA_038090715.1. Classification (NCBI taxonomy): domain Eukaryota; kingdom Metazoa; phylum Chordata; class Aves; order Apodiformes; family Trochilidae; genus Florisuga; species Florisuga fusca. Next base: position 16,489,591 of record JAAWXA010000004.1, on the reverse strand, counting down.
AGTTGGAAAGCTATTTTTTGCAGTGTTTCGTTTCCACAGCTATCAAAGATGAAAGAAAAGGCATATTTTGGCTACTTTTGAACAAGAAATTAAAGCAAAATTCTGCAAAAGGTGATGCATTAATTTTCTCCGTAAGACTTTAACTGCATAAACTAAACCTTCAATGACAGTATTATGTTCATAGCTATTGCTTTGTGAAGAGATCAGTTACTGAAAGAATTGCTAGTCTAATACCTAAAAGCCTTAAGACTAAGAAAGTTAATATGAGGGCATTTGAACAAAAGATTACTTATAATTGACTCAAAGCATTAGCCAGGTGAACAGCAGTGTCTACTTTGTGTGTGCTATGGAAATAAGAGCATTATTCCTAATCTAAAATGGAAGCCTAATGATGGGATGCTCAAAGTGACAAGTGAGATTTCTGGTGGAGGAACAAGTGGACAGTGGGGAAAGGAAGCTTCAGCTGGCTCAGCACTGAACTGATTCCTCCTAAATCCTAGTTACCTCTTTCTGTCTATAGGATAAGTCCTTAGCTGCAAAACTGCAGTAATCCCCCAAAATGCCATATGCATATGTGAACAGAAAATTAGATAAAAGTTGTTATGTAATTCCTAATGTGCAATTGAAAACTTATAATATTCAAGACTGGGAGTATCACTGAGACATTTTACTGATTGTAAATGCCTTTGATGCCTGCTATTTGCCCTGGATAAGCTGATTTAATATGTGCCTGCTTACTACTGTTTTTTCTTGCTCCCCTTAGTCACTGGTTCACCTACAGGTTAAACACTTTTCCTTTGCAAATGTTTCATCTAAAAGGTAAATGTATTGAAGACACAAGTTATTAAGGGTGTTTTTTCCTGCATAATTTAAATTGTGGGAAATTAATGGAAGATTAGCAAGGAGCACTGTACACATGCTCAAGTCCCTTGCAGCTGACGTGTCAAAAAACACATATATCATACTAAACATTGTTTAGTCTTGTCTGTTTAACATGTAGAACATCTGTGATAGACTTAGAGGCACCTTATTAAACATGCATGAGATTCCTGCACTGCTGTGGGAAAAATCAAAGCACAGTGGTAAACTGCACCTGTGTGAACCCCTGATACACAAGCGAAAACAGCAGGTGCTATGATCCTCTAGCAAGGACCAAACCCCGCAGTGCCTATGTCCTTGCTTGTCTATCTCTGCCCAGATGCTGCTTTAAGGATTGGCGAGGTAATGAAAAAGAATTTACTCTTTGCATTTCATCCATGGTTTTGTGGTTGTTCCTACCTGTCCCTGCTCCCTGCTCTCACATATACTATCAGCCAAACATCATCACATTGATATATTATACATCTCTCATCCTGTCTCCGTTTTTTATGATTTGTATCACAATGACTGATGATACTAAAGTGTGAGAGAGACTACCTATTACTCTCTGCACATCTAAGCATCTTGAGTACCTTCTGGGTAGATCTTCAACATATCTGTCACATGTGATTGCATTTTTTGCATATCCTTTTCCTAACTGGGATCAAAGTAGCATTCCCAAACCTAAGCTGATGAATAACTTCCTAGGGAATGATTTTATCCTCTGCCATTTGTCACTGGTTTTAGTTATAGTGGGTGGAGGTCTTAAGGTCTGTGGGGCTGAACACTGAACTCACAGAAAGTAACTGATCATTGATCATTATTAACTCAGATGCTTGATCTGTATTAATGTACCAATTTGTATTAATCTCTGATTCTGAAGGCAAGAGAGATTTTCAAACATCTATTCCAAAGAATGCAACGTTATGACCTATAACCAAAATATTCTTCAGATATCTCTTCTGGCCTTTTGGTTTCTCCCTTTATGCTTCTCTTATGAGTGATCTTATCTGCAGACTGAAATATAATTTACTTTCTTAATAATGCACATTCTTTCCATTCCAAGTATATCTTTCTGTTTGTTAAAATCTAAGCCATCATTGAACTGTCTTAAATTCAGTTCCAGCCCAAATGAATCTATGAAAAGTTCCCTAATATTGATCGCTGATAATGTTGGTTGACATTTTACACAACACTTGAGATTTCTAATTCTCTCTGCAGCAAATTCAACAGATATTTCTTCTTGAAATCGCAAAAAAAAAAAATCTCCTTTTCATTGTAATGCCTATATTAAGCTTTTACTGATGTGCACTAGATTTGGAATGATACCTTCCTCATCCTTTGGCTGTCCTATTCAAAGATCCATTCCAGGTATTGGCAGGAGAATGACCTTGTCTCTCTTTTTTCCCAAAAAAATTCTCTTTTCTCCATACCAACCAAAACTTTGTTAATGGTTATGCTGCTAGTGTGGAAGAATCATTAAAAGCCATATTAATATTTTCTCATTGTTTTATTTTGTCTGTAGACAACTGCTGAGAAATACTAATATGAATAAGTACCCTTAATAAGTTTTAGATTTTGATGCTTCTACACTCTAAAAAATTCTTTTTTCAACTAGAAGCCTTTAGGGAAAAAAACTAAACTAGAAACTCTTTAGGGTTTTTGAGCACAGAAGTTGCTGACTGAAAAAGGCAATTATAATGGTGTAGTTTATATGTTACTAAAGGTAGTTCAGCTACTCCAACACACTTAGGAGAGCATAATGCAAAGGACTTTCTTTTGCCAAAGATATTCCACCATATAACCAGTGGCATATAACTGCTTTAATTTTCTGTCACACAGACTGTACAGCAGAGCCTCTAGAGTCCATGGGGAATGTAATTAATTTCTGATATTTTTTTAAGCACTGTAAAGTAAAAAAATTAATAATAATAATCAAAACCAAGCAGTAGTGTCTGTGGTTTCTTTAGTTCAAAATAGGAAGGACATTTCTCAACAACTGCCAAATAAAAGCTGAATTGTTTAGTCCTATTTTCAGTCAACTCCATTCTGTTTAAGAAATTTTTTTTTTTGTCTTCATTGTCCCACAGAGGGCACCTTGACTAAATTTAATTGTTAACTGTAAAAACCAGAGCAGAATTTTGTGATGTATCTTGTATTTTCCTCTGAGAAGTTTTTACAAAAGTCTTAATCTTGCTTCATAAGAACTGGTGGTTGTTCTTGCAGATTCTCTTGTTAGGGTTATGAAAAAAGCAGTTACATGGGAAGACTATGAACTTTGCATTTAGAATATGGATTTTAATGTTTTTAATGTAAAAAATGTATTCACAAAGGTTGTAAGTATCCTTTTAAATTCTTTTGTCACAGCCTATTTACAATTTCACAATTTTAATACAATCTCTATTAATTATTTTCTACAAAACTGTGAAACAGAAAGCAATAAAAAATTCACAAGTACTGCACAAGTTACCCTTTTGTTCTGAGATTTCAGGCCTTAGTTATATGCTGTTTATTTCAAATTTTCTTCATCATAATTGACAGTTGTCACCAATTGTATGTCACTGATAAATGTTCACTGGAAAGTGTCAACCTAAAACTTCTTTCTGATTTGTAAACTGAGTGGTGTTTACAGTTGTGTATAAATGAGAAATTAACTGATCTGCTCATCATCTACTCCAAAATTACTGTCTATGTAGATTCAATCCCTTTCTCCCTAGTACCTCTTCTCCAAATGAGACAAAAAGTAAGTACTCTAATACTAAATCAGCAAATACAGGAAAAAAATAATAAAAAAGGGTACAGACATTCTTCTGTACTTCATTTTGGTACTGTTCAACCACCTCTGTGCCAAAAAGAGGTATTGCAAAAAAGTGAACTCTTACAGTGCTATTATGAGGGAACTGTGCTGAAAACTGCAAACAATGGAGCAAACAAGTTGTTGAATTTCTAATATGTATTCTCATTCATAGAAAAAAAATGTTCCAAAACTATTTAAAATACTTAGATAATTGATAGTTTTCTATCCTTCCTGAAGAAGGAAGGATTTTTATAAGGAATTATTAAGGGTACCATACAGAAAATCCATACAGAGTGACACCTAAGAAACAAACAATGACCATAAAGGATGACACCTAAGAAAAAAAAACAATGGTCCACATCCATCCCTTCCTAATAATGGAATTGTATGCTGGACATGGAGGTATCAGTTTTAAAGAGATCCATGGAAGCTATGCAAGAAATAATTACTGAGAAGATGTATTTAACAACCAGAATTTAAATCTAGCTAGTTAGCAACAGCAGTACTAGATCCATGTTAGCCAAATTGTGGTGAGATTGTAACCTGATGCTCATGCTCCTTTTAATTTTTTCAGCCTGGAAAGTAAAATGACATCACACATAAAATGTCTTCTGGATCTTTTTAACTCTTCTTCTTTACTGATGGAATCTATGTTCCTTAGAAAAAAAAAACAAAGAACAAAAACCAGTATTTTTCATATGGAGGTCTGAATTTATATCAACAGCAAATGACTGTGATTTGGAAGTAAATTGACTTTCTGGGTATTCTGAACAAGCTTACTTGGAGGCAAGCTTAATTTTCTAAGGTTTGTTTTAAATATGAAATTGAGTTAAAAACCATGAAATACTTCATCACAGAGTTGTACCAGCTGAAGTTAGTTCTGCTATGCTTCTTAGCTTCTAGGAGATGAAAGCTTCTCATTTGTGTCCTGTGCTCTCTTAATCTCATTCTAACACTTTATGAATCAATTTATTTTCTCACATGAAAAGAAATATATTCACAAGTGTTTATTAAATATGTAATAGTCATGTATTTTCAACGGATACAAATTTAATCTAAAAGTCTCATCTGCCTTATGTTGTTGCTATTTAATCAGTCACATAAGACTGGAGAGTTTGTTAAGGCAATAGCCCATCTCTAAGCCCATTTTAAATACCTGAAGCAAACGATCTTTCCTTTTGCTGACTCCTTTTGCAATAAGCTATGCATTTCTGATCTCATTTTTAGATGCCATGACTTTAATTATTGGGAATGTTTTATTGAGTCTAGATTTCTTAGTGCCTTTTGTCTATATTAAGATACCTATTTTAAAGGAGACTACAAAATCTTGTTTACATAAGGTTAACACAAAATGCTGAGCAAGCAGGGAAGTGAAATCTTGGTCTTTCAAAATTAAGACTGCTAATGACCATACTACTTATAGGGAAACTAGCATAATTGAGATGCAGAAACATTTACATTGCTCTTCTAACAAAGAAAAATTTAAAAATAGTATTCTTCAATTATCTTTTCTGAGAATCTCAACAGCTAGTGTGAGAAACACACTAGACCTTGGTCTAGTGGTCTAGTAGATCATCTTGCACCATGGACAGAGCTACAGCAGATTTCACCTGATGTGCACCGTATTTGTGTTAACACAATTAACACAATCATTAACAGACCAAATTAACTATTTTCAATTAAGGATCCTTGGGCTAAATAATACTTTAAAATTTTCTCTGCTAGTAAGTGCAGAAAAATTCCTAGCTCTAAAGAAGGAAAAAAGTTACCAGTAAAAAATGGAAATCTTTTCTACCTCCAACCCAGTTTGGCAGAACATGCTATTATTAGATCAACAGATTCCATTTAAAGCCATTTTTTTCTTGCATGAACCCACCCTGCTGATTTCATTGGGAGCTCACCATGCACATCTGCAGGCAGAATTTGACTTTTTAAGTACTGGTAATCTCTGATCTTGGTTTCTGACAGCCTGCTGAGAGAGATGACTAATACATGTATAAAGACTTGTCTGTCATTTTATGCCTCAGAAGTTCAGAATTGAGGTCAGACCAGAACATTTTTAAGAGATTGCTATTTATCATTTTATTAGAAGTAAGAATGGATCGTGGACTTCTAGAGGGAGCATTCAGCATTAATGTTTAAGTACCTTAGTGGCATGGTTATTACAGAGACTCTAGCATTTAGCATTTTTGTTTTAAGTGTGCCGTATAAAAGGAATACAGAGTGATATTAGTCTGGTGATTGAGTATTAACATTCCTGGACATTACATTAAATCAAAGATACTCTGGGACTTTTGAGATTCTGCTCAAAAGTCATCTTTCACTAAAAACCTGGAAATGTAAATATCCAAGTAAAAAGAAAAATACAATGCAAGTGAAATTTTTTTTTTTTTTACTCTGGGACCATTTTATTCAGGCTTTCTCTAAGCAAGTGTGGGTGGCTTAAGGGAGAAGCACAGCCAAGGAATATTTATAACAGAAATCTGAACTGCCAAATATAGTCTGCTACTGAAACATTTCTACATAAAGCAAAAGGACATACCAGACGTGAATATATAACTAGAGATGCATCTGTTCAGTGGGACACAAGAGATAAAAGGGAGAAGGAGTGATAGAAACTAATTTTCATTTTGTTTTCTTTCTGCGAGGAGGTATTTTTTTTCCATTAAGAGAAATCTGCCAATATAATGGTATTAATGATTTTTTTTTTTTTCCTTGAAACATTGACTCTTCTGTTCCCTGGAATGTATTTCAGGGTTTAACTATCAAGTGTTCAGATTTTGTAATTATAATGTTACTTTGGTACAGCCAAATCAATGAACAAAATAAAATCAATTTATCAAGCTCGTATGCTGATACACAGTAATTATTTAGGGACTGCTTCAAGTAGAAGTGCAATGAATGCTAGATTGCTTAGGCTGTATATCAGTGCCCACTTGCACTATACTTTTCTCATTTTAATATTTATAGATTTAAAGCCTAATAATTTTTTGTTTGTTTGTTTGTTTTCCAAGGTTAACTCATCATAAAACCTGATAATTGCTACTTAACACTTTTACAGTGTTTCTTATGTTCCAGTTAGTATGAGTTAATCTTCTCAGCTTCTTTGTGAGACTGCAATACAAGTAGTATTACCCCCAATTTACAATTAGGGCAATTGAATTAGTGAAACTAATGTGTTGAGACAGCAATGACACTCAAATTATTTTTCTCTCTAGTTTTTACCTGCAAATTGTTTTATTTTAGTTGGCTTTGATTATCCAGAGGATAAAGAATGAGAAATTTTTTCAGCTTCAGCAGGAGCCACAGCTACTCATTTCACAGAGCTACAGCCTGCTATCCTTCAGGACGTGGTTGGGCAGGCTGCCACCCAGAAGTGTTTCAGCCTGAATGTCTAAGAAAGGTGGGCACTGCTCCTGATGCAGCTTCCTAGCCTGTGTCTGGTACTGCTATAAAAACCCTGGGTATATTTAATTTTTATGGTTTTTTTAACTGTCTCCTTTTCAGCATTTTGTTTTAGTAGCCTCTCCTCCTAAATTAACTTAAAAAGTAAATTCGTCTTCCTTATGGTCTAGTAAAACCTAGTAACCTCCTTATGGCCTAGTAAAATCTACTGTTAGAACTGAGTTCTCTTGTCTGGCATTATTGAAGATGTTCTTATTAAATATAAGAAGTCTAGGAATTTCCACCTGAAGGTTTGGACTTGGTGCTTGATCCATGCTCACTCCCTACATATCAGTGGTGGTAAAAAGGTGAAGATGTGGATTACAATATTAAATCAAGAATGCAAAACCTTAACTCTTGAACTGTCCATCTAACCAGAATTCTTCTGGGAATTAGAGATTGGATTGAACTGCAAAAATTCCTTTTGGCCTTAAGCTCAATGAAAAACTGTTCTTATTTCTTTACTAACTTTATGAGGCTAAATATTGTGAAATATTTACATAGTAAATTTAAAGACATGTTGACATATTGTAAGTAAACATGATCTTTAATATTAGGGAGAGGAGAGAGTAAAGATTTGTTATAAAATTGAATAAAGACCTAGGGATGTGTTTTGTTAGGAAAGACAAGAGGAGGCTTCAAAGCTTCTTGCCCGATTTTAGTGCTGGTTGAGTGTCAGAATACAATCTGTGTCTCAGTATTTTCTAAACTAAGCTTTTGTATGGCCACACAAGAAATCTGTGTTCTTCCTCCTGAGCTACAGGTTCTGTCTGCTGATGTCTGGGAGCTTGGGGTGTATTGTAATATCATGATACAGTTATTGAAATCTTCCTGGTTTCAACTGCTTTCTTTATTTTGGGGCACTGAAGTACTATTTGGCCTTTAAAATATTGTGCTGTTTTACAACGCAATAGCGATTCACTTTGTAGTAACTATTTTCTGAGGGCCAGGGGAACTCCTGTGAGTCTCTTATTTTCTGAAGAGCTTTTGCTAAGAAACACAGGTTATTCAACTTTTTATGTTTGTATTTATCTAATGTACATTGTTCACAAGTTAACTGAAAGAGGTGGATAATTAATGGTTTAAAAACAGGTTTAGCTGTAGCTCTACAGCTTAAGCATATACATTTTTTTTCAAGTGCTTTTAGCATTAATAATGCTGAATGAAGCCACACTAAAGGAGAAATTTCCCTTGCAAAAATTCGTTTATGTTTTCTGTGCACTACATATACTTACCCATATACTTCATGTACTTCTGGCATCCTGGCTTGTATTGGGAACAGGGACCAGCAGGAATAGGGAGCTGATCATTCTCTGTACTCAGCTCTGGTGGGGCCACATCTTGAGTCCTGTGTTCAGTTCTGGGCACCTCACTGTAAGAGGGACACAGAAGTGCTGGAGAGTGTCCAGAGAAGGGCAACAAAGCTCTGAAGGGCACAATCCCTGTGAGGAGAGGCTGAGGGAGCTGGGGGTGTTCAGTCTGGGGAAGAGGAGGCTGAGAGGAGACCTTAGAGCTCTCTGCAGCTGCCTCAAGGGAGTTTGGAGCAAGGAGGGAAACAGCCTCTGCTCCTTAGTAAACTATAATAGGATCAGAGGAAAGGGATGGAAGCTGTGCCAGGGGAGGTTTAGGCTGGATGTTAGGAAACATTTTTTTCACTGAGAGAGTTGTCAGGCATTGGAATGTCCTGCCCAGTCACCATCCCTGAAGGCATTTAAAAGGTGTTTGGACCTTGTCCTTAGATTATGGTGTTGGTCAAAGGTTGGGCTGGATGACCTTGGAAGTCTCTTCCATCCTAAAACATTCTGTGGTTCTGTGATGTAGTGTATGTTAGACCTTCAAACTACAATGAAATGCTTCAAGCTACTTACAGTTTCTAGACACTTCATCTCTTGATTTTTAGATTGGTTTCTTGCTCGCAAAACTGAGTAACTGACTTTAATTATGTGGAAAAATTGGTGCAGAACTGTTTATGAACACTTCAATAGTTATAGGCTCTGCCATGTCATGGCTATGGTTGTTATAGTAGAGTGAATTACAAGCTAAATTTGCTCATTTACTTTTTCCCCTCAAAGAAGGAGAACAATTTCAGAATAAACAGCAAGACAGTGGGATAAGTTGTGTCTGCTCAAGGATAATAAAACTGCATATCAGCTGTTGATTTAAAAAATAAAATCAAGAATATGCAGTAACAAAGTGATATGTGTTTCAGGATATATGCTTCTATTTATTACTGTGCTTCTGTTTATTAAATTAGATATACTAATCATTAAATATTTTTTTCTAGATGTAACTGCTGCAAATCATAGCTTTATGCCTCGGGAGCTCAGAAAAGGAGAAAATTATTAATTGGCATTATTTCATTTTGTATTTAGTCTATTCAAATTTTAATATCTTTATTCTTATGGAAATACTGAGTTAGTCTTCCAAATTGTAGGCAATAATTTCTGAAAAATGTAATGTTTTATCAGATTCAGAAACACAAAATTCAGAATGGCATAGAACTTAAAGGGCATTTGATTTTATTTCTCCTCTGATGTCTTCTATTTGAACTATTTTTATCCCAGAAGATGATTTATATTCTACTCTAGTGCATTCTTGCTTGGATATTTCTGAGCTTATAAAAATATATAGGATGGAAAATCAAATCAGCTAAAATTCATTTTATTTCAACACTGCCTGTCCCCAGGAGCACTAGAATCAAATAAAAATACAGTGTGAGTTTAAAGGGAAGCTAAGTGTAGCGTATTGAGCTAGCAGCTGACAATTCAAGGTTTCAATGAAATTTGAATCAGGAAACACTAAACCCATCAGAGAAGAAAAGGACTCATTTTGAGTGAAAAAATACAAAAACTGTGAAACTGTCCTAGGTAGAATTTGTCACTTTGTTCAACCTAATATGTTTTTTAATATAAAACCTGAAGATACCCTCTGGCCCATGAATACTTCTGCCCTTGGACACTCAGGGAGCTGAGGTAGAGAAACATCAGTGCTGGTGTAAGACAGCCACTCACCTTACTGGGCAATTGGATCCTGCTCTGATTTAGCTGCAGCTGCTGCTGGTATAAAGGAACTCCACAACACAAAAATCATCTGACACAGGAGGGCTTTTTTTTTTTTTTTTTTTTTTTTCCCCTAAGCCATGTCATATTTTCATCACAGTGCCAGATGTCCTTTTCTGCCTCTTTCACTGGTTATGAGAATTGAGGTTTAACATAGACTCTGATAGTAGGAGGGAATTTTTCAAGAAAATGCCAGGCATTTCAAGAAATGCCGCTGCCCTCACAGACCAGGGAAGCAGTCTTTCTTTGTAGCTGGCCTTTTGAAATCTGCTGGAATATTCCCTGGTGGAATATGTAAGGGGACGAACTTTTCATGCATATACTTCTGGATGTATATGAGTCCTGACGTGATGCAGCCAGAAGTGCTAAACCAGTTGGCAGATGTTACTGCAAGGCCACTATCAATTACCTTTGGAAGGACTTGGCAAGTGGGAGAGATTCCTAAATATTGGAAGAGAGCAAGTGTCACTCGCATCTTCAAGAAAGGCAGGAAGAGGAGATCCAAGGAACAACATATCAGTCATCTTCACCTCAGTCCTTGGGAAACTGATAGAGCAGCTAATCCTTGAAACCATCTCCAGCCATGTGAAGACCAAGAAAGTTTTTTTGGAGGCAAGTCATGAGTGGTGTGCCACAGTGGGTGATATTGAAGCAATATCATTTAGCACCTGCATTAATGAACTGGACCCTGGGACAGGGCACAGGTAGATGATACAAAAGTGGGAGGAAATGCCAATACATCAGATAGTTGTGCTGCCATTCAGAGGGACCTTGACAGAATGGAGAATTACACTGAGAGAAATCTCATCAAGTCCAGCAAGGAGAAATGCCAAGTCCTGTGAGATATAACACCAGGCAACAGTACACATTGGGGCCTCATTGCCCAGAAAGCAGCTCTGCAGAGAAGGGCCTTAGGCTTCCAATAGACAGAAAGTAGGTTTGGGTTTTTTAATTATTATTTATTTATTTATTTATTTTTACTCTCTTTCTAAAAGTATATTAAGAAATTCTTAAAATTCCTTGGGCTGAGGCTTGTAAAAAAATCAACTTTAAGGAAAGAGGATACTGTGTACTAAAATTCTTGCATTTACTATGTCTGGGAGACACCCCAACAGTCTCAGTCTGTGTTATAGGACAGGTGCTCCAGCCCTCTGATCATCTTCGTGGCCCTCCTCTTGAGTTACTGTAAGAGCTCCATGTCCTTGTATTGGGAAAAACACAGAAGGTCCTCAAATGGATAAATAACTAATTATCTGGTTATTTCCTGTAAAAGACAGAAAACAATGGGCAGAAGTCAATTTTCCCGATGAGGGAGGTAATTATTTGTGCTTCAAAAGGGTTGTTCTGTCCAGCATGTAGATAAATAAGTTGGAAAAGAAAGTTACTAATGCAGTGACACCTATCTTGATGATAGAAGCCTATTATTCAAAGTATTTAAGATGAGGACAGATTGCAAACAGCTATAGAGAAATGTCTCCTTACTGACTGGCAGCAAAGGGATGGCAGATGAAATTGAGTGCTGATAAATCTCAAGCAAAGCCTGTGGAAAAAACTGTCACAACTGTATGTGCACTGTAATGAGATGTCCTGTATCCCTTTTAAGCATTGCTTTAGCACTCGTGAAAGATCATGGAGTCATAACACAGTCCTCTGAAAAGAGCACATCAATACTCAGGACTGTTCCTAAAGTCAAAAGAAGTGCTAGAAATTACTGAAAAAGCAGAGAATATCATTATACAATGGTGTAAGTCCCTGTCCTTCCTATATCATGTACATTGTACTCAGTGTTTTGCATCCCCTATCAAAAAAAAATATTATAGCAGATTAGACAAAAGATATGGAAAACTCCTCTACAAGGACAAACTAAATGGAGTAGGATTTGTCTTGTCTAAGGTAGCTGTCTGCTAGCTGCCTGTTCTTCCAATATAGTAAATGAAAATGTGCTCAGTTTTGCTGTTGAAATTCAAAATGTGACATGTCATCCTATTTTAAACCTGATAATATGTTCAACTCCTGGTTTTGATTAACCACTGAATAAGAAGGGACCATATGGGGATGTATATATGTATATAGCTTACAGATATCCACATTTAATCATATACATCTCAGTCTTTGTATCTCAAACATGAGAAAAGGAAAAAAATATGATGGAGAGTGTGTAAAATCTGCAACAGCACAAAAAAAAGTCCATTAGGAATGGTTGATCATTGTCTCTCATGAGGTAAGAATTAGGGATGGTCTCAGATGGGTCTCAAGCAATAGATTTTTTTTTAAAAGGTATTTCTTCAACCTAAAGGTTGAGCTTACCATAGCATATTTTGTGAATTCAAAAGTCAAGTAGATAATTTCATGCAAGACAAATCCTTCAAGATCTGATTGACAAACAAATACAGCTCCTGGCACTCTGCTTGCCGAACTAGAAGAGCACAGTAAGGAGCAGGGAAGCTGATGCCTTCCCTTACTGTCTTCTCTAAGCACTTGTGTTGGCTGCTATCAGACAAGGGACTGGACAAGGTGAGCTTTTCATCTGACTGATTATGGTCACTGTGTGTTAAAAACTTTTAATATACAGCAGGATAGNTTTTTCCCCTAAGCCATGTCATATTTTCATCACAGTGCCAGATGTCCTTTTCTGCCTCTTTCACTGGTTATGAGAATTGAGGTTTAACATAGACTCTGATAGTAGGAGGGAATTTTTCAAGAAAATGCCAGGCATTTCAAGAAATGCCGCTGCCCTCACAGACCAGGGAAGCAGTCTTTCTTTGTAGTTGGCCTTTTGAAATCTGCTGGTATATTCCCTCGTGGAATATGTAAGGGGACAAACTTTTCATGCATATACTTCTGGATGTATATGAGTCCTGATGTGATGCAGCCAGAAGTGCTAAACCAGCTGGCAGATGTTACTGCAAGGCCACTATCAATTACCTTTGGAAGGTCTTGGCAAGTGGGAGAGATTCCTAAATATTGGAAGAGAGCAAGTGTCACTCGCATCTTCAAGAAAGGCAGGAAGAGGAGATCCAAGGAACAACATATCAGTCATCTTCACCTCAGTCCTTGGGAATCTGATAGAGCAGCTAATCCTTGAAACCATCTCCAGCCACGTGAAAACCAAGAAAGTTTTTTTGGAGGCAAGTCATGAGTGGTGTGCCACAGTGGTTGATATTGAAGCAATATCATTTAGCACCTGCATTAATGAACTGGACCCTGGGACAGGGCGCAGGTAGATGATACAAAAGTGGGAGGAAATGCCAATACATCAGATAGTTGTGCTGCCATTCAGAGGGCCCTTGACAGAGTGGAGAATTACACTGAGAGAAATCTCATGAAGTCCAGCAAGGAGAAATGCCAAGTCCTGTGAGATATAACACCAGGCAACAGTACACACTGGGGCCTCATTGCCCAGAAAGCAGCTCTGCAGAGAAGGGCCTTAGGCTTCCAATAGACAGAAAGCTGCCTGTAACCCAGAAATACACCCTCATGGTCAAGTAGACCAGCAGCACCCTGGGCAATGACAGGAGATTGAGGGAGGTGATCATTCCCCTTTGCTCAGCTCCAGTGAAGCCACATCCCAAGTACTGGGTCCAGTGCTGGTTTCCCTGGTACAAGGGAGATATGGACATCACTGGTACAGGTCCAGTGCAGGACCAGAAATACGATTACAGAACTGAAACATCTTTCCTATGAGGTGAGGCTGACAGAACTGCAACTGCTCAGCCTTGAGAAAAGGCAGCTTGGGATTGTATGAATGTGTATAAACACCTGATGGTATGAAGAAGAGAAAGTCAGGCTCTTTTCAGTACTGTCCACTGACAGAAGAAAAGGCAATGGGCATAAATGAAAAAAAAAAAAAAAGAAATTCTGCCTGAATACAAGACACCTATGGGTGGTCAAACACTGAAGCAGGTTGCCCAGAGAGGCCATGGAGTCTTCATCCTTGGAGATACTCAAAACCTGACAGGACAAAGTCCTGGCCAACCTGCTTCTCACCAGCCCTGGGCTGGATTCAGTGATCTCAGGAGGTACCTTCCAACATCAGCCATTCTGTGATTCTGTGTCTCTGCAATAGCAATGCTAACTATTTTTAGTTCTGGATCTGGCATTTGATTTATCATTTCCTTTTAGAGATAATTAAAGGTACTAGTATGTTTAAGTGAAATTATATGCTACAATAATTGATTTAATCTTCTTAGGTTATAAACAATAAAGCCATATTACCCACCCACAACAGGACACTGATGGCAAATCAATTTGCTGAATACTCATTAGTCTTTTCTTCTTAGAATATTTTTCTTTTTTTCCCATTTTTTCCTTTTTTTTCTTCTTATTCTCACCTTTAATGCTAAATTTTCATGTTCCAGCCTTCATTTCTCATACCTCTCCAAACCTGCATGCTCTTGAAAAATTTATTAGGAAGTGCAAAACATACAATTTCTAAATATAGCTGCTATGATGCTTAGCCCTATAGATAGTGTAGACTAGATATGTTATTATTTGTCAAATAGTTATTTTTATTTGGTTTGGGGGTTTTAATATTTATTTATTTATTTATTTATTTATTTATACTCCCTTTCTAAAAGGATATTAAGAAATTCTTAAAATTCCTTGGGCTGAGGCTTGTAAAAAAATCAACCTTAATGAAAGAGGATACTATCTACTAAAAGTCTTGCATTTACTATGTCTGGGAGACACCCCAACAGTCTCAGTCTGTGTTATAGGAGAGGTGCTCCAGCCCTCTGATCATCTTCGTGGCCCTCCTCTTGAGTTACTGTAAGAGCTCCATGTCCTTGTATTGGGGAAAACACAGAAGGTCCTCAAATGGATAAATAACTAATTATCTGGTTATTTCCTGTAAAAGACAGAAAACAATGGGCAGAAGTCAATTTTCCTGATGAGGGAGGTAATTATTTGTGCTTCAAAAGGGTTGTTCTGTCCAGCATGTAGATAAATAAGTTGGAAAAGAAAGTTCCTAATGCAGTGGCACCTATCTTGATGATAGAAGCCTATTATTCAAAGTATTTACGATGAGGACAGATTGCAAACAGCTATAGAGAAATGTCTCCTTACTGACTGGCAGCAAAGGGATGGCAGATGAAATTGAGTGCTGATAAATCTCAAAGCCTGTGGAAAAAACTATCACAACTATATGTGCACTGTAATGAGATGTCTTGTATTCCTTTTAAGCATTGCTTTAGCACTCCTGAAAGATCATGGAGTCATAGCAGACAGTCCTCTGAAAAGAGCACATCAATACTCAGGACTGTTCCTAAAGTCAAAAGAAGTGCTAGAAATTTCTGAAAAAGCAGAAAATATCATTATACAATGGTGTAAGTCCCTGTCCTTCCTATATCATGTACATTGTACTCAGTGTTTTGCATCCCCTATCAAAAAAAAATATTATAGCAGATTAGACAAAAGATATGGAAAACTCCTCTACAAGGACAAACTAAATGGAGTAGGATTTGTCTAAGGTAGCTGTCTGCTAGCTGCCTGTTCTTCCAATATAGTAAATGAAAATGTGCTCAGTTTTGCTGTTAAAATTCAAAATGTGACATGTCATCCTATATTAAAACCTGATAATATGTTCAACTCCTGGTTTTGATTAACCACTGAATAAGAAGGGACCATATGGGGATGTATATATGTATATACCTTACAGATATCCACATTTAATCATATACATCTCAGTCTTTGTATCTCAAACATGAGAAAAGGAAAAAAATATGATGGAGAGTGTGTAAAATCTGCAACAGCACAAAAAAAAGTCCATTAGGAATGGTTGATCATTGTCTCTCATGAGGTAAGAATTAGGGATGGTCTCAGATGGGTCTCAAGCAATAGATTTTTTTTTAAAAGGTATTTCTTCAACCTAAAGGTTGAGCTTACCATAGCATATTTTGTGAATTCAAAAGTCAAGTAGATAATTTCATGCAAGACAAATCCTTCAAGATCTGATTGACAAACAAATACAGCTCCTGGCACTCTGCTTGCTGAACTAGAAGAGCACAGTAAGGAGCAGGGAAGCTGATGCCTTCCCTTACCATCTTTTCTAAGCACTTGTGTTGGCTGCTATCAGACAAGGGACTGGACAAGGTGAGCTTTTCATCTGACTGATTATGGTCACTGTGTGTTAAAAACTTTTAATATACAGCAGGATAGGCTGCCTGTGGTATGTCTTCTAGAAGTCCTGCTAATTTTCAAAGGCATTTTAAAATATTTACTATCAGGACTGTACAGATCATTTGAAATCTAATCTACCACACAGAGCATCACACGCTATTGAAAGTCTTTCTTGCATGAGGACAGTTACAATGAAGGTCATTTGGGACTGTTTCGCCTGTCACTGTTCACACTGAGAAGTCATTTACATCCTGAGCAATTTAATTGGATCAGATAGGTCTCGTTGTGGTAGTGGTACACTGCTTACTACATAAATTTGTTTTCTAAAGAGCCACGAATATAGTTCTCTATTTTTTTCTGATATAAACCATGTTCCACATAGTGTTTTTTATACAGAGGGGAAAAAAATGAAAAATTAATCAGCCACACTATACATACTGATTATTAAAAACATAAATACTTCTGTAAAACTTTTCAGTCATACTGATAAAAATGACAATTCAGTAAAAATTCTAAATTTCTGCTTCTGCAGATGATGAATACTGTAGAAAATTTTTTATTACTATTTATTAAACTTGTTTGAACACTTGTTGAAAAAAACTCACATTGAATTTTGCTTACCCCAAAAGAAAAAAACTAGTTCTAGCCTCATGTATTTTGACAGATTTTCTGTGATAAACTGTTGCATAACCACAGTCCTATAGTCACTGACCTTTTAAATCATAGTGACATATCTCAAGTCTTTCTATGGATTTTCTCTCCTCTGAAGTTTTTAATTCTAAGCTTACTGGCATGAATTGGATAGCTCTGTATTCATTACCACTCTTTTCATGTTGTTGCTGTTTTTTATGTCTGGATTTGTTTAACTAATAAAAATGCTTATAAAAATTCAGGCTGAGTAACAATAATCTACAGAATATTGAATTCAAATATGTTGAAAAAGCTGTTGTATTTTGTAAATTGGAAAATTAACATAATGGTGCAAAAATCAGAGTCCTTGCAACTGAAAAAAGAAAGCCCCAAACCATTAATAAAGATATCAATTGAAGAGAGGGTGGAAGTTTTATTTTTCACTTCCATGTCTATTTCCATTATTTGATTTCTTTTATTGTGATTTGCTTCTGTATCTAAGCCTTTCTGCTCTGTAAAATAACTATCAAAAAACATACTGACTAAATATGAAGGATTTTCTGTTTCATCTTGATTCATGTATAATGATTGTGTGATTTACCTAATGTGAATCTTCAAAAGAGACTAGTACCTTCAAGTCACCATTGCAGTTACAAATAATTATCTGATATCAGACACTTAATTGTGTGTTTAAAACCAAGTTGTTTATAAACAGGCCTGTGTGCTTTGCCTAAGCAATTAAATTTTCAATCAAAGCCTTGTCCTATTGCAATACAAATTAATAGAATACTAACTTAATTTAATTGAGGAACTGCACTGAAGTTCATTGTAATATTGGAACTGATCTATGCAGGTGATCTGCATTTATTCTAGTGGGATTTTTCATTTTATAGAGACATATGTAATTGTGGATTTTTACTTTTTAGTATGTATTATATACTGTACATAATAATATATGAAATATATATTTATGTATGGTTTGATAACTGGTAAAATTAGCTGAGAAGTGTTCTCTCATATTGGAAATGAAGTAACATTGGAGAAATTGAGTTCACCATCCCAAGTATAAGCCAGAGTCATGGCCAAGGTTCTTGTGCCGTGGAAGCTAACAAATCACAGCAAAAAATCACTATTTGCAAGTGGGGTGTTCACAGAATGGTATATATATCTCTGCAGCCTTTGAGGCCTTTACCTTATGAGAACAAATGTCTATTTTTAAAGCATGTTTCTTTGTTCTCTGAATTCAATTACTAACTAAAATGATCAAGGAAAGGGTGTGTATAACTCTGTGGGATAAAATCAAGCATGCAGGCTCTTTACTTTGTATTGTGAACCTCAGTCTACACTACAGTGTAAATCAGTATTCCCACCAGTAATGTCAGTTGTTCCAGTGGAATAAAACTAGTGAAACTGAGAAGCCAACTGTTATGGCATTGAACTTGATGTATGCGTTTTCACTCACATTGTGTCACTTGCATAGTTCTCTGCACTTTGCTTTACAAAATACACATCACTTCTGACTGTGTATTTTACAGATTTGTCATTAGAGTAATTCACTGTACATGAGTGCCACTTAAATCAGACTAACTCCTTATGTTGCAGGGTAATCTAACATAATTAGTGGGAGTCAAATCTGGTTTTGAAAGACATTTGAGGAGCAATTTTTCAATTATGTTTATCTTTAGTGCAGTTCATGGCATTCTAGTGCCTATGAATGTCTTCATACCATTTACTCTTAAGGTTCATAGAGATACTGAATGGGGGTTTTTTTGACCTTTTATGGATTACATGTTGATGAAATGATTACTAGGCAATAATTTCAGGTTATTTTATGATCTAAAATGAGATGCAGACCACATGTGGTCTGTATTAAAAATGCCAAGAGAAAGCAAGATTAATACAGCGAGTAAATTATACTGCCTTTGTGAGCAGACATCATGCGGCAATAAAAAGTGCTCCTGAAAATGACAGAATGTGTCCCTTAGAAATGATTCATTGTTACATTTAGACATATTTTATCATGTTAAAGACTCATAAATGTCTCACTGTAAAAGATAGATATGGAACAGTGGAATATCTGCATAGAGATTCCCCTTTTTGATATAGTCATGGTGCCCTAAATTTGCCTGAATTTATGCATATTCATCATGGAAGCATCATCATGAGGCTATTGCTTTTAAAATCAGGAATCTTGCAACTAGCATCTTTTTTTTTCTACCTACATTACTGAAATTATTAGCTAGACTTCTCTAATATATAGTTTAAACATTATCTTACAAGGTAATTTTTTTTATTTTTTTCTGAAATATGAGTCACGTATGTGCCAGTTTGGGGTTTGTAGCAAAAAGAATTTGTACATATACTTCCTGTTACTAACCTTTTATTTGTAATACACAACATATTTTGGGGAAGATCATAGCCTTAGTGAGTTCTGTAGTAGTTTTAATATTGCTTCTCTTTTTTTCATTTGTTATAGTTGGAAACAGCAGTTTTCCTCTGTTCATGTGTTAAACATCACTGGTCCCTCCCACCCACCCTAAGGAAAA
>JAAWXA010000004.1:16305529-16470128 GCA_038090715.1 Florisuga fusca | reverse complement strand
AAGGAAAATGAGCTGCACACACATAAAGGATGAGGCAGAGAGAACATACCCTGCAGCCCACATCCCAGTGGGTGTGCTGGTTAGAGATTTGGCTTAACTGGACAAACGTTGATATGAACATTTCAACTTTATGTCACTTTATGAAATGCTTAATCTTGAGATCTAAAACCCATATGAAGTTATATAAAAAGACTCGACTGTGTCATGATCAGTACATTTTTCCTTTCAGCTTGATGTGAGATACCTTGACATTACTAATCATCCATTATTTTTGTAGTACTTATCTTTATTTATATTTAATTCACACAGGTTTATCGAGCAGAAATTGTACCCCTTAAAGAAAAGGTGCATCAAATCAATGAGCTCGCTCACCAGTTCACTCCTCCAGATATTCAACTCTCCCAGTACAATCTCAGCTGTGTGGAGGACCTGAACACTAGGTGGAAGGTGCTACAGGTATGTTTCCTATGACTTTTTTCTTTATGCTACATTTAAGAGATTATTATTTTTTTGTTACTGTGTGCTTGTTTTTTCCCTGTGGAATACCACCGAAAATATACTGAGGATTGAAAGAGGAAGCAGACTTTCAGTAATGTTACCTATGTGAGAAAATAGGAATTAAAGCTGAATGCTCCATTTTCATGTGCTTCTGAATACTTCAGCAAGTAAAAGTAGAAGTTCAGCACTGGGCTGGATGAGACTTGGGGCAATCTGGTCTAGTGAAAGGGAGGGTTGGAACTTTCTGTGCCGGGGGGTTGGAACTTTCCAACTTTTAAGTTCCTTTCCGACCCAAATCACTCTGATTCTATGAAATCTGGTTTTTGTTCATACAGTTAAAGTTCTCAGACAGATAAAATACCTAACCGTATTCTCACCTTTTAATATAAATATTTAGAATTTTTGCTGCCAAATATATCATAGGATCATTTATTTTAACTTCATTGTATATGGGTTTTTTAATATTTTTTGGTGTATATAGAAGATTAACTTAAGACAGCGTACTTCTACTACTTCATTACTTTTACTATTGTTTAAAAAAATTTCAGGAGCAGCAATTTTAAATAAATTGCAGACAGATTAATGGTTTTGTGCAGTGAAACCTTTACAGTCATACCTATAGAATCAGTTATAAAAATTACAAGGCATTTCATGTGTTCGGGTAATTGTCGAAGCTTAATACTGCATTTAAAGTTTTTCAGAGAGGGTTATAAACCGAGCTCTAATGCAGGAAAAGTATTAAGATACATTATGAAATTAAGATGAACATCAATTGTAAGTTATAAATACTGAAAAATTACAAATTCTTAGGACTTTTTTTTTGTTTGCATATATATATATGTATGTATCACTTAAATTTTGGATTATTTTGTTTTGTCTTTTGGTAAAAACTTCAAATATGTATATTTTTTCCAAAATTCACAATAACTTAGCTGATAATTTTATGAACAGTGTGCAGGCCATACACATGTGGCGATGCAGGTCCCATAGCAGTGGAGAATGTTAACAATTAAATGAAGAGAAATTCGGTTAAATTAATTTCACTGGGGGCTGAATTTTGGTCACTGTTTTATTTTTTTGCTACATCACTGCTTCACATTTAGAAATTTTGTCATTGTATTTACCTCAGTATATTGCAAAAATAGAGAAGTATAGAGGTTTTAATAAATAGTTTCACCTTCATTGTAAAAACCAAACATTGGCAATGAACAAAAAATGTACCAATTCCCTCTGGTCCTACACACCGATAAAAGATCATGGTGCTGTTAAATCTGATAGTCAATAAGAGGTTATTGACGCTTTTTGAGATCTCATAGCTCTGTGACGTCTCCACTTCACCACCATTCATGCAAATATTAATGTTTTTTTTGTCTTACTTTGTCTTCCTAAATCAAAAGTTTGCAGTGAGAGTGCTAGTTTAAGTTAAAGATCATTAGTCCAAGATCTTTGGCCACTAGTATCCATTTTTCCTGGCTCCTCAGCCTAGAGTCCAGATTATATTATTAAAGAAGACTGATAGAAATCTGGACAATAAAATCAGTATTCCCTAAATATTTATCCCATGTAGGAGAGCAATCACATCTGCTTAGTTTTTTTAAAAAAACAATAACTGGTTTAGTTAACAAACTTGCTATGATTCATTTCAGTAATAAAACAATAAACTAGGTCCCAGTCTTTTGCTGAAGTATACTTCATTACTTCAGCAGGAAAAAAGGCAAACCAGGAAAAAATTTCAGAATGTAACTATTCATGATATGAAAAAGTCAATTCTGAGAGAAAGCCTGAGATAAAAGTTTTGTTGTTCTCATTCATGGAAGAATTGGACAGGGGGACAGCTTGACATTGTAGACCGTTTAAAAATATATGGGCAAATCACATTTTCACACAAATTTCAAAGATAATATGTTCTTTTTCCAGGGAGCATAAGAAACGCTGAGAACAATTCACTTTTCCTTGTAAATTACTGTCTCGATTGATCAAATCCAGAATCTTTGGAAAACAATGTTTCATCTTCTATGAAGATACATACTTGGTGACAGTATGTTAGAGAGAGATGATAGAGTTGATAGAGCAGATATTTAGTTGGAATATTATGTTTTACTGTCTTTTTTTCATATTTACCTAAATGTCATCTGTAAGATACTGTGAGCAAAGGGAAACATATCCTGAGGGGAAAAGGCATAAGTAACTTTGAAACATTGTCCTGTACAAAAGGCCAAGATGTGACCCCTAGGAAGGAGCAGAGCACATCTGTTACTATGATATAATTTTTCTATACAAATGGAGCAAAGTTTGAGACATCTTGACAGGCAGAGTTCATTTTTGTTAGAACAGCATAGCATTGTTCATTTGGAGGGGACATAGAATAGTTACCTAGTCCAATTTTTCTACATATGAGGTTTGCAGGGCCTGAACAGCACTTCTTAGTATTTATTGTTCTGTGTTACAGTTAGACTTACTTATGTATAACCAGCATTCCAGTTAGGTGTGATACTATTTATAAAAAACTGAAATTTTTATCACACAATAGGGAAACCAAATTATTGTTATTATTATTATTAACCAAATTAACCAAAATTCAATTAACAAAATTCTTCTTATTATTAAGCATATTATTATCTCATTATTAGTAAACAAATTGTCACATAAATTATCTCCCTAATATTTTTGTCATTTCATCATTTTTTCTATTGATTTCAGCCTCCCGTGTATTGTCATGTGTCTTTCTCTTATATTACACATATTTCTTCTTTGCCTTCCATTAATTATTTTTTAAGTCTGTCTTTCTGTGTTCCTATTCTTCTCTGCCATTCGTCATCTTATTTCCCCCATTTCTATGATTTTTTTTGTTGTTGTTCTTCCCCTCCTTCTGCAGCTATAATTCTTCTTAGTTGTCATATTTTTCTCCTCAAAGGCTAGATCTCTCCTTTACCTATTTCTAGTGGGGAAATTATTTCTTACCCAATTATCCCATTTCATAGGAAATATCACTGCAGCAAATCATACAATGGCAACTTCTATGCTATTCATTGCCAGAAAAATATCAATTTTTGGTTATGTGTGGGAAAAATACGTATGGACACCAGGTTTATCAGACCTGAAATAATAGTGAATTCTAGTTTTATGAGAAAGTTGCAGAGCATTGTGTAGAGGATAAAACATCCCCTTGTTTGTTGCTTTATCAACATAGGGACTTTTGTAAGATCAAAGGAAGAAATGTATCATTTTAAGCTATAACTTACATGTTTAAGCTAAAACTTACATTGTACTTCACTGTACTGTGAAATTAGTACTATTAATGAATAATGCAAACTATTACTGCAGAATCTTCTTAGAACTTCATTTATATTTCTGCAATAATAATAATAATGTTTGCTACCTAGTTTGTGATCAATTTTGGCCAGAATATACTGGAGTATTACTGGAAGAAAAATACATGCAAAGCACTCAACCAATTACTGACTCAAGCAGTTCTGGTTCTGAAGTGCTATATGTAGGTGTGTTTCATTAATGAAAGCTAATGCACTTAGCACAGTCACTGAAAACTGTACTATCATTTGAGGAGTTCAAGAAAAGTGAAAATAATTAGCTTCATGCCTTTTTAAAAGAGCACTTTTGAGGAAAATATGCTGTTTATTTTTTCTTTTTTTTTTTTCAAACGTGAAAGAAGATGAAATCTCTAGAGAGCTATTTGTTATGAATTTCACAAAGAGCTCTCGTGTTCAGAGGCCGTGTGCTTCAAACAGTATATTTAATGAGATCATCCTGGGGCAAAACATGTCTACAAACTCTTGCTTACTTGCAGTCAATTTTTGAGGACCCAGGGAGACCTGAGTGGCTGGAATTATATCCACTTCACTTTGCTCAGAGATCCAGTTGGTATAATTCTGGTCAAAAAGTATCTTGTAAAAGAATTTACAAATATCCCATGGGGAACATAGCCTTCAGTTATCAAGAAAGATTTTTTTGGCTTAAGTCAAATTGTACCTACTCTTATTTGGAACAGCACCTTTTATAAGCTGAAAAATAGAAGACCTGTCACTTATATGAAATATATATAGAGAGAGAGATTTTGTAATGGTATTTATATTCCAGTGCTTTTAGTTTACCAAGTTGTAATGAACTGCTGTCATTTGTGAGTGGGTGTCTCTGCCCATAATAGTGAGCCCAGCCAGTCTAGTTTGTAAAACTTATTAGGCTAGCACTAAGTAGCCCATACCCTGCATATATAGCTAAATACAGAGAGAGAGAGAGATGATAGAGATAGAGATAGAGTGGAGATGGAGAAGAGAGATACACATGACACTCACAGACATACACACACACACATATATGCAAATTTACAGTTGGGCCTGATGATCTTCAAGGTCTTTTCCAACGTAAACAAATCCATGATTCTGTGATTTCTATATATCAAGTGTGACTGTACAGAATCATTAGCCCTAATTTCAGTATTGTTCCTAACTGAGGGAACTGGGGCTGTTCATCTTGGATAAGAGAAGGCTGAGGGGAGACTTCATTGCTCTCTTCAACTACCTGAAAGTTAGGTTGTAGGTTGAAAGGAGGTTGTAGTGAGACAGATGTTGTCCTCTTCTCCTCGGTGACCAGTGACAAGACAAGAGGAAATGGGGTCGTGCTCCTCCAGAGGAGGCTCAGGTTGGATATTAGAAAAAATTTCTTCAGAGAAGGTGTGGTTAAACACTGGAACAGGCTGCCTAGGGAGGTGGTGGAGGCACCATCCCTGTAGGTGTTCAAAAGACAGGTAGATGAGGTAGATGGTTTAGTGGCTATGGGTTGTAGGGAGGACAGTTGAACTTGATGATCTTAGAGTTCTTTTCCAGCCTTGATGATTCTATGATTCTATTCTATGATTCCTCTGAACCAGTAGCAAAGATTTTCCAGCACATGGGGATTTGAAGATTGATATGGCACAAAAGTGTGCTGCCTCTTTTTAAGGGGTCCAGCCACAGCTACTGCTCTGTTCCCTCAAACATCACTCTCTGCTTACAGGAGCTGCTGAAGAAAGAGCAAGCTTTTAATACCACTGCAAGTAGTTGCCTGAAGTTATACCATCATTTTATTTGCATTCTACTGAGGATGAGTTCTTCACACATTGCAGTATCACAGCAATTAATTATTTTAAAAACTAGCATCTTCTGGCACTTTATTATTATTAGCTAGTTCTTTCAATCCATGATGGGAAATAGTAGTGAATCTTATGAGCTATGTTTGCAGAGGAAATAACATTGAGAATATAATAGGAAATACCTTCTTTTCTGAAATGAATGTGAATTTGTGACTATGCATCAGTCTTGCTAGCCTCCATATGTAATTGTCCCACTAAATGATAGGTGTTTTAAAATATTTTTTCAGATTCAGTGACTCTATCAAAACTGAGTCACAAAGCATTCTAGGCAGCAGTCCTCAGCTCACACCCCATTTTTGGTAGGGCATGGGCACCAGGGCAAATAAATTTTATAGGCACTGATCCATTATAGTAGCTTTTATGTTTGGGTTGTGGTTTTTAAATTCATCTTCTATCTGCCATGTCTTCTTCAAGGAAAAAAATCCTCAGAAAATAAGTGGAATAACAATAAAAATACATATATAAAATAAATGTTTATTGAGACCTCTCACAGTTTTATTGAAATAAGTTTACTAGATTCTCACATCCTTTTTTATTTTTACATGTATGGTGCAGTAATGATTTCAGGAAGCATGCTTGAGGTCCATAACATGTAATTAAGATTTGAATGTGATCAAGGATATTCTCTTAAATGATTTTTCCTGAAGAAAACCTCTTCTGGACCTTTATAGTTCAGTTGTTCAGTCGTTAGTGCGTTGGAATCTCACAAAGGAAATCTCTACTCATATAAATAAATAGAAAATCTGCCCTAACTTTTTTAATATCTTATAAGAGAAGTTATTCTAAGTTAAACTGTAGTGGTAAACTGGGAGTATGCTAACAGTTGTTAGATTGACAGATGATGCAGCAGTGGCAAGAAAGATGCTCCTTCCTCTTCAAGAGACAGAGTATTATGCCATATGAATTTGCCATATAAAAGGCAGATTTTTATATTTGAGCATTATTTCCTTTCTGTTATCTTAGCAGTTTCTCCTTCCATTGTGTAACTTCATTAATTTTAATCATTAGTTTGTTTCTATTTATTTGCTTTTGTCCTTTTTTTACACTAGATTTTGATTTATGTCGTCTGTAACAGACAAAACAGGAGACAACTTTTCCAAATGTGTGAAGCCAAAATTCTAGCTCTTCCATAATAATGCTAATTAGGGCATTTCTTAAATCATAGTTCTTTGCAACCTTGAAATCTGAAATTACTTTAGTAGATTCAGATTTCATCCTCTCAGCAGAGGGAGATTTTGATCCCCTTTGGAAGCTGAGTTTACCCATCAGACTCTTTAGTTAAACTGTTGTTTTGTTTATGCTGTGAGAACTCGAACTTCTGCCAAAAGCACAGTTGTCATGACTGGCTCTGCCAGTTGGCTAAAGAAGTCATATACCCATGTATTTTTCTTCATTTTTGTTAGCTTAAGCCTCAGTTTTTCTAAACATTTGCAAAGGTCTGCATATAGATTTATTTACAGTCATTCATTCTTTAGAGATCCTATTTATTTATTTCTGTAAGCTAGTGGAAGGAGGCCAGCTATCTGGACTGGCATTCAATTCTTCTAATGAAGTGTGTGTCAGAAATTGGAAGGATTCCTTCCTAAATGAGAAGGTCATCTTTATTGTACTTTGTGGCATGTTTAGGGCAGTCAGGGAAAGGAAGTTTATGTGTAAGTATAACAGGTATGGTTACCATCAACAGCCATGCCAGCAGGAAAACTAATAAGACCACGCTGAAGTTACGATGGTCTGTTTGATAAACCTCAGTTTGTGGAAACTTAGACTAAAGCATTTATTTATTTTTAAATTTTTTTTATAGAGGTGGTACTTTCATTTTAGAGTTTTGTTATCTTTTCTGACTTCCTTTACTTTAAAATTTGTCCTCTATGAACATTTATTTCAAAGAACCATGTAGAAGAACAGCAATTTACCCTACTTTATATTCTCATTTAAATATGCATAGATAGATCTCTCTGAACGTATTTACTTTGTTTCTCATATATGCGCATGTGTATATGGGATTATGAAAAATCTGACTTACATTGCTTGTAAGAATTTTAAATTTAGAAACTGTAGGAAAATGCTACACATGCAACTTGAATTTAGCACTCTACAATCTTTGCACATACAATATATTCAGTAAGAACACTGATTTATCTGGGTAGTGGGTAAAGGAGGTGGATGGGCATGTTAGTTTATATATGCTAGTCCTTTTTCTTTATAAAACAAGACTTGCACAATTTACTTCCACCTGTCAACACTTACAGATTAAGTTTGTCAGCACACATATCTATGAGTCAGAGCAAACTATCTTTAGGATACTGTGGAAAGTAGAGGTTATGATGCTATTGAAAATAAATTCACTGCAATCAACATACACTAGTAGAGTTGCTTTTCAGTCATGCAGGTTTAGGAAACCATTCAATTCATAACTCTTTAACTAATTTACTATCCAAAATTAAAACTGTACTGAAGATGCAATCATTACTATTGTTTCATGTTTATGATCCATAATATCTGAGCAACTCAAAAGCTTTCACTGAATGTAGAAGTCCCCTTGACAAGGAAAGTGGAAGTTACATTTGGAGAAATAAAGATCTGATACAATCCTACAAGGAAGAGTAGACTATGGGACTTAGCAGTTTTTACTGTAAGTGCTAAAATTGCACCAATAACTTCATTCTCTTCTTTGTCCAGATTGAGAGACGATGGCCTGATTTTTTTTCAAAAACTTTTTAGGTCTGTGACTGGATCCCAATACAATATATTTAGGCTGTTCATTAAGAGAATTAGGATTTTTTTAAAGTAAGAACGTGTGAAGGTGGAAAGCTGGGACGTACAGAAAGTGAGCAGCAGTCAGAAGTGTAAAGCAAACAAGGACAAAATAAAAATAAACCTTGCAATTATAAGTCATTCCCCAATCCTGAATACCTTGGTTTCCTTGCCAAACTGTTACCAGCTATCAGACCTCATAATTCATGGTGTAGATTTAAAAATGTGACAGAACAGGACAGGATTGCATAGGGTAGAGTAGAGTAGGATACATTTTCAGCTATATGCTGACAATAGAAGAATGATGACTCTTAGCAGTTTCTGGTTTTGCTCCATACCCTGAAGGGGATATAGTCTGCTGACACAGATTGTCTGTCCATTCATCTCCACTTGATTTGAGAAGAGGTTAGAGCAGATGTAGAAGGTTTGCTTTGGATGTGGAACACGTTCGTTGCAGATAAAGTGTTCACAGAATTTAAGAGCTGTCCTGTAAAGGAGCTCTCTAATGTGATTTTCAGAGCCTCGTAACTCAATGAAACCTTAATGAATATCTTTGGAAGCAGTATAAAACCTCTTAGATAACAAGACCCAGTGCCAAAGTATTGTTAAAGATTTTTAGAAGGGAGAGACTGTAAAACTGGAAAAAATACTGCTCTTTCTCTACATTTTTGCTAATACTTTTTTATTTCTGAAATCCTGTGAATTTTTTTGGAAGAAACTTCCCTTAAAGTTATAAAAAATCACAAGGTAGAGAAATAATATGCAAGTCTCCATTGAGTTATTTTGTCTTTCTGACATATCAATTGCATGTTGCATATATTACAACATTGCATATTTTTACATGTCTACTTTCAAATTACAGAAAGCTTTCACAGCCTGTAGGCTATGCAATACTCTGTGTTATATTTTCTAAATCATTTTGTCTCAGTAAGACTTTAAGATAAGATATTTTTTCCATTTCAGAAAGCACAGTTAAATATACTTGTTAAAATACTAAAAATGTCAGTAGCATTGTGACACTATTTTAAAACCAGCCTTTGTAGATCATTATGTGGGTCGTTTTCACAAGGTGCTCTCTAAAAATCCCTTTGTAGTTTTCATCGCACCTGAGTAAAGCTGAACATTGTGTCCTTCTGTGGAAAATTCTGGGCAGTTTACAAGTTACATAATTGTACATTAACTGTATAGGAAGCACTTTGAAATGGCTCAGCTCCCGGTGTTTTGTGTGTAATTTTTTTTTTTATAAAATGCTAATTTGGATCCACCTGGGATGACCCAAGCAAAAGGAGTTATTTCAAGATGCTTGATGCTTCCTGTTCTCATCTCAGCTATTCAATTTTTGTGCTTGGTGTTATTTTGTCATGCTATGATACTGAAATAACCTTCAGAAATGCACCCCTTTGTTGCAGAACAAACATAGTATAACTTATGGTTCTTGACTCAGAGCTTACAATTTATATTTTTATTCCTATTAGTTTGTTATTTGTTTTGTACCT
Organism: Florisuga fusca; assembly: GCA_038090715.1. NCBI lineage: Eukaryota > Metazoa > Chordata > Aves > Apodiformes > Trochilidae > Florisuga > Florisuga fusca. The sequence continues at coordinate 16,460,234 of JAAWXA010000004.1, read as the reverse complement.
GGAGCATCATAGCAACATCCAAATCCTATGTTATAAAAATCAGTTCTTTAGGATGTGCCATTTCATTTGGAAATCCTCAAGTACATAGGTTGAAGACTCAATTAGTCACTTCATTTTTTTAGGTGTTCACAGTTGATTCTCTGCCATAGCACAGTTTGTTTTAAACCGAATTAATAGTATGACCAATTAACATAAATCATTCTAGGAAAATAAGCCAAAGTCTTTGTTTGTAGACTGTATATTCATTGTGTTGGATATTTTCCCCTTCATCTCTCTGATTTCTTATATTGATCTCAAGTGTTTTGCATCCTTTTCCCCCCAAAAAAACTCACTTTTTTTTTTTTTTTTCCCTTCCCTGATAAAAACAGTGAGTTCTATTCTACTTAGCTAACATATAGCTGATAATGCAGTGCTGTTTCAGCAGGGCTGGGATTTTTTTAGGGTATTCAGAAGGAACAGAGGAATGTGTCTTCCATAAAATAGCTTGCAGTTTCTTTTATGTCCTAGTATTCCAGTTCCATATCTCCAAGCATCACACTTAAAATCCTGAACTGACTTTGTCTGTACTCTTGCCAGCCAAAGAGCTAAGATAACTGAATCTGGTTTGCACATAAAGCTGCAATGTATCTCTGAATCTCTGTATCTTTAAAGAGAATGGGTACATTTTTCTCACAAAACCTTCATAACTTCATAATTCACCTGTGAATGACATGTGAAATGCTGTGAGACCAGTATGGTCTGCTGCAGAAATCAAAAAAGTCAAGTTCTTTCAAAAGTCAAGTTCTAATACTATTTTTTTTCACCAGTGAAGAGCAAAAAAATGTTTCTGAAAGACAGAAAAACCCAGTCTTATAATCACCAATTTTCTGTCCCCACATCATTAGACTGCTCAGCAGCCCCTAAAGCTGATGAGATAAGCCCATGATGTTTGACAGTGCCACATCCTGGTGACTATTTTAGCTTTGCCAATGACACCCTGCACAATTTTTCAAATTAATTTAACTACCTTGTGCATAAATTTACATGGCTTTAGTTAAGTATCCATTTTTGGATCAGAAAAGGATGTTATGAAACTTAGTTAAATTAAAATGAAATTGTACTTAACTGGTGTAATTCATTGTGGTCTTTTAATATTACTTTAGTTCTGATGCTTTACACAACCTCAGGGTCTGTCCCATTCCCTAGAAAAGTGGGACAGAAAAAACCCACCTCTTTCATGTAGATTTGTGTTTATAATTATTTAATGTTATATAGGCCAAGACCCCTGATCACAACTAATGGTGTATATGTGATGCGAGCTGCACTACAGTATGTTGAAAGGGCTTTGCAAACAACTGTCTTAAATATTTCAGTATGTATTTTGAAAGCATTGTATTTAGAGAAAACATGGGTATTGTAAAATCAGCTTCTGTTGTTCTGTGAACCTATTCCAGAAAGCAAATCACTTATTCCTCAGTATTACATTTACATGATACTGTATGGTATGCCATGGTAACACTGCTCTGTAAAGAAAGAAATATGAAGCAGACTTCAAACTGTTATGTTAGCAATTAAGCTGTCATGGGCCATTTGCTTTGTCTGCTCTGCCATCCCTCACAACTGTGTTGCTATCCCTCTTGAGTTCGTGTAGCTCAGATATCCTGGTATGACCCAAGAGCAACATTTGTGCCTTTGTGTGCCAGAAGAAAAATTCTTTGTTGTACCATTTATGAAAGAACATCCTAGTAAAGATGTAAAAGATCAAAGAATGAAAAGCATGATTTGCAGTTTTCGGTTCTGATTCAGTTCTAATCAGTTCTTAAACCTTCATGTAGGTTTGTTCCTGATCTTTCTAGCTCTTTGGATGAGTAGTCCAGAAAAGATGTATTCACAGATGTCCAAAAGGAGATTTCATGAGCTCCTGGGCTATATTATTTACATGGTCAGTGTATTCATACATCAGTGTTACTGCTTAGAGATACTGTATCTCGCAGTCTTTCTCATATTCAGACAGGTTTTAGCTTGCAAGAAATGTTTAATTTATTTTTTTTTTTCTGAATGAGCGTATAACTAACAGATGTTTGGTTTTGGCTCCATGTCTGCATTCTTTGAAAGCTGGAGAATTAAATTGCTGACATTCAGACAACACTAATTCACATATCCAGGGAGCCTAATTTGCCGTCCCTGAGATCCTGATTCCTGGTGTTCATGGGTTTAAAAACCATTTCAGTGACACAATATAAGAATAGGCTGGGGAGTTTCAATAGTGTGATCCCACTAAACATAATTACATTTTATAAACATCTGCGTCATTACTGATGTGATTCATCTCTAAGCTGTATACAGCTGTGTTTCCAGTTTCAATTAACAGTATCTTAATTGCATATCCATCTCATGTTACTGATTTAGTTAATTTATTCATAATTAAGAGTATTCTATTTTCTATGAAGGTTTGTTGAGCTTAGTACATTATAAAAAATTAAAAACCTAAGGCTGAGGGATTTTAGTTCTCACAATACTAGCTTCAGAACAAAAATGTCCTTCACGGACCTGGAGAGGAAGACAAGATATGACAAGAACTGTTTTCTTTTCGGAAAATATCTTTTGTATATCAGCAGAAGACTACTGTGTGCAAAATGTTTTAGAAACCCTAGAGAAAAACCTGTCCACAAGCTAATGGTTTTTCATTTACCATTCTAGCAGGATTGTTTGCAGCTCTCCAGTACTTTGTCAATACACAAATACTGTCTTCTGCTATCTATTCAAGCCCCTTTGGAATATTCATTCTAGGAAATATCTATAATATTAAGTCATTGTATGTTTAAATGGCCCTATAAAAGAAAAAAATAAATCAACTTTTTTATAGCTTTGGCATGAAAAATATTTTCATACTTGTATGTTATCAGTGAGCAGGTGTTTAGCATCCCTTTCTGGAAAAGGAGAGAGAGATAAGGGACAGTATTCCTTCTTTTAAGCAGCCTTCCTTCTTTTAGTACAAAAAATATTTGTTAGTTGTTAGAGATTGTTTCCCGAGCAGACTATCACATTCCTATAATTTGAAGTAGACAGGAATCTGTAAGATGTACAGAAAACATTTAAATAATCTGATCAATAAGTCTCAAGCAGAGCTGCAGGTTTTTATTGATGGCTGCTGAATCCCTTCTAGCTCAAAATCACAGTTGTCTGCTGCTTTTTCCTTTAATCTTCCCCTTTCTCCAATCTCCTTGATGCACTTTTTAGTTTCTCTCATTTCCCTTTTTTTCCTTAAGGCTTCCTTTCTTCCTCTTTATATAAGCTTCTCCTTGTCTATCATACCATCTATGATCATACCACTACTTTTTACAAAAAGGCTGGGAAGAAAATCATTAAACAAATGGAGAACACAAACAGAAAATTGATAACACAAAAAGAAAATTTATAATCTAACTGGGGAAGAAAAGAAAGGAATGGAGAGAGGAAAAGTGGAATGTAAGGTGCAGGTGAAGTGGGCTTTTAGCAATAGCAGTTTTATGAATCACAACTTTTTCTTTTCCCAAGGAATCTCTTAAGATCAGAGTTAGTTAAAGATAGAGCCATTCTTTAAACAGACTTCTAAAGCTCTTCAAAGCAGTCAATCTCATTACTTTCTTTTCTTTTACTTGTCAAATATTAATGCTGGAATGTAATCTTGTGAAGGCAATAAATATTTGAGCCATTTCAACCTTTTAGCTGCACACTCTTGTATTTGGCAAATAGAATGACAGTTGCAGCATTAACCTCGCTGTATGAATTCCAGGCTGCCCCACCTTTTTTGATTAAAATGGTGATTAGGGTTAAAGGAGATTATAGCAATTTGCCAGGGTCCTGTTTCACTGCAAGCTCAAGGTAAGAGAGGGTGATGCCAGTGCCTGCGGAAAGATAGATTATCATAAGTTGATCCATCTTCAAGCTTCTGTGGATTTTGCTACCTTTGTTTACTTGTGTACACTCTCCAGGTTTTATTATGCAAGAAGGGAAATGCATTCATTTTCTGCACACAGAAAAGTTAATACTTATCTTTCTCCAAAGAGAGAGAGCTTTTAGAAAAGGGAATGCCTGAGCCTTCTAAATTTTATCATATAATTATTGTCCTCTGGAGGTTTGTTGGTTTTCCTTTTCTTTTTTCTTACTATATGTGGGAGGATAGGACAATTCTACTTTGTACTTCCAATGGTAGGTTTAAACTTTATGAAGTCTATATGCATGTAAACTTACATGAATTTGTATTTAAAGAGATTTTCACTTGATTTTCTTTTTTTTCTAGAGACATTCCTGACCCACAAGTTGGAAATAAATATAATATCCAGATCTTGAATCATATTTCTGCTTAAGTTAGGTTTTTTAGATCAAGGTTTTTGGTTCAGATCATTAAGATCAGGTTTCGGTTCTGAATCATCAATTTCATGTTCTTAGAAATGAGACTTCTCTCCATGTTTTTCCCAGAAGGCAACTTTGTGTTCATAGAAAAAAAATGGCTGATGTTTATGTTCTGCATACTTCATTGACAGAACAGAAAAGAAACGCCTGTATTAAAATATTGGTACATTTTTGAGTTTTTAAATTTTGTGTCTTTAACCTCAGAGGACAATTTTACTTTCACTATCCTCTGAGAGACCTGGAACAAAAAGAATATGACAAAGTAGTAGTAATCTCAATAGCGTATGAGTGTTACTGTGCTCCTGGTTGCAGCCAGAATGCAGTAAGCCTTTGAATTCACCAACTCTAAATTTCAGTTCTGAATGCCCCATTGGCTTAGTTGTAATTTATTCCATTACAGAGTATGCAAGTATAATAGAGAAATGTCTTTTGAAATAAATATGTCTTAAACTTACTCCAATTACTTACTTTTCCCCTGCATTAACTCCTCTCTGATCCCGAGTAATGCCATATCATTCTTCTCAGCTGTGGTGACATGCCTTTCTCTGGATCAGCCAATGCCTATAATGTTTACTTTAAACGTTTACTTGTTATGTAAACAAGTGTAGTGATTTTGAGCAACTCTCAGGTCAGAAATAGATCGGTATTTAACTGACTATTCACACAGCCAAGCCAGGAAAGAAGGAAATCAGTCAGTAAAGATCAAGAAAAGGAGAGGGATTGTCTAGGCCATCAGAAGATGAGAGGTATTCCAGTTACGAAACAGCAAGTTGCCCCCCTTATAGGATGCCCACATCTCCTCCTGAATATAAGTGCAAATGCTACATGCCCTACCTATGCTGGTCCTGTTCACTTCTCTGGAAGGCACATAAAATATAGGCATGATTTATTTCCCTGGTTTCTGGCCATGTCAACACATTATCCTTCAGTGGTGGAAAATCCAAAAGTTCTTGGCCCATTGTACTGAATTACTAAGTCTGTGCAGATTTGAAAACCTAGATTTGTTTCTGAGTTTTTCCTCTGTGCTGTCCTGCCATTCTCAGGATTCTATAATTCCCATGAAATGATCAGGCTTTCAAACTACTTCAGCAGGCTTTGGTTATAGGTCCCGTCCCCCCTGTGCCCCCATCCCCACCCCATGTATTTGGATGCATAGGTGAACTCCTAGAATTTTAATTACATCTGTATCAGATGAGCAGCAGAAATGTTAAAGGGTTTTGAGTGAGATTTAATTTTAGATAGCAGCTTAATTAACTGCATTTGTAAAAACTAGTGCAACTTTAATTAAATGTCTGTACATTAATTTAGTTATTTAATTGAAAATTTATTGGGATAGTCCTTACAATTTACAAGTCTTCCTTCTTGAGGATCTTAAATAAAAGATGAGAATATAATAATTTTTTAAAAACCCTACCTGTATTTAAGCTTTTTCTGTATTTTAACCAGCTTTTTTTCAAATAGCAGAATTTTGGGGTTTTTTTCTCCTAAATATTTATTCTGTTTTATGGATTTTATAACAGGATTGGACATGTGAAAACTCAACCTATAAATGACGATTGAAGAAGTATTTTTCTCTCTTCATATGTTCTGGCACTGGTTTATTTCTACCTCACATCAGCTTTTGTTTCTTTTTCAAAGTCATATCCATGCTGGCTTGTTCTACCACAAGAGTACCCCTCCCAAGACTTTTCAAGGCAGAAGTTTCTTGAAGTTAGTCATGATGCACAGGGAAAGCTGACTGAGTTCTGGGTCTGCATGATTCTGTGCTTCCAGAGGTTTAAGAAGTAGGGGAGCAGGTCCATTAAGGAAAGACGAGGCCCAAGACACTTGAATTCTTTTGCAGCCTTTCGTAGGAGCCAGCACATTTCCAGCACAGCACAGCACATAGCTTGTCTCTGGTTCTCCACTTTGCTTTGAGAGATGTGGAGAGGCCAAGAGAGTTTGGAATGCTGCACATCACTAGAGCAGGGTGAGCAGCTGTTAACAAGAAACCCTGTAGTGTGTGTCCACCTTCTCTCATGACTTGACAGCATGGGAAAATGTTAACCATTTCTTTTCACATTTAGGCTGCGTCTGCCTAAACTAGAAATATATAATATGTTATATTAAACAAATTACAGATCCTGTGAGGAGAGGCTGAGGGAGCTGGGGCTGTTCAGCCTGGAGAAGAGGAGGCTCAGGGGAGACCTCATCACTCTCTACAACCACCTGAAAGGAGGGTGTAGCCAGGGGGGGGTTGGTCTCTTTTCCCAGATGACTATCAACAAGACAAGAGGACACGGTCTTAAGTTGTGCCGGGGGAAGTTTAGGTTGGATATTAGAAAGAATTTCTTTACGGAGAGGGTGATCAGGCATTGGAATGGGCTGCCCCGGGAAGTAGTGGATTTTCCGTCCCTGGAGATATTTAAAAAGAGACTGGATGTGGCACTCAGTGCCATGGTCGAGTAACCACAGCAATAGTGGGTCAAGGGTTGGACTTGATGATCTCTGAGGTCCCTTCCAACCCGGCTAATTCTATGATTCTATGATTCTATGAAATTACAATTGATTCCAACTTACCTTCCTTTTCTGAACCTATACTGGTGATCACAATCTTCCTGTGATACTATGCATAATTTCCTGTAGTATATGCTTTCCTCTAACTGAAATTATTTCACTGCCCTAGATTTCCCTTATGACTGAAAAGTGAATTCCATTGATACTTGTCCAAAGAGACTGTTCATATTAATTTTCTTTTCTTTCCCAACACCTATTGCATGCATCAGTTCCATAAATGATAACATGAAGCCTTTTTAGCACAGCTGGATATTTTTCATTGATTCTTTTCATCTGAGCACCATTCATTAGAGTTCCTTCATCTTTTTGTCTGCAGTGCACTTTATCTACAGACTGCTGGGATCTGTATGACAAAATAGAACAAAATGTACAAGGACTTCAAGTCCTTCCAGTGTCATATTTGTCAGGTTATAAAATTGAGACAGAGCAAATAGCCCCATTCCCTTGCCTTCCCTGAGGTGTGCCTATTTATCTTAATTTATTCCATACTGACAAAGAAACTATTAGAAATTCCACTTCATTGTGAAATTCTCATTCTTGTGATTTGCCTTACTACTACCATTCTAGATGTTCTTTAAAGTAAATAGTGATAAAAATATGGACTGGTATTTAGAAAGGCTGAGGTTTGCTTTTCAACACACACAAGAATATTATGTTCTCTGTCCCACAGCTTCACCTTTGCCATCAGAATAACTATATGTGTGTATAGAACTTTTACTTTTCTCCTGTTCTTAGTTTTAGAAAAAAGCAAGTTTGCCATCACAACCAATACTACTTTTAAAATAATTTTGTAATTAAATGTTATGTAAGAACTGAAAGTGCTATGCGGAGAGAACAACTAAGATTTTTAAAATGATTGTAAACTTTACAGTGTAAATGCTTTTGAAATTACCTAAGTGAAGCTTTGTTTCATTTTTTTCTCAACAGTTTAAATTTTATGTCTCAGGAAATGCAACCACATTTTCTGCTCAGCTTTGCCACTACAAATACAAATGCGGTCTGTGTGTGTACTTAATATGCATGATACAAATAGTTCATAGAATCATAGAATGGTTTAGGTTGGATGGGACCTTAGGTTGGATCACCTATTTCTGACACTCCCGCATGAGCAGGGACACCTCCCACTAGACCAGGTTGCTCAAGGCCCCATCCAACCTGGCCTTGAACACTGCCAGGGAAGGAGCAGCCACAACTTCCCTGGGCAACCTGTGTCAGTGTCTTACTACCTTCACAGGAAAGAATTTTGTCCTAATGTCTAACTTAAATCTCCTCTCTTCAAGTTTTAAACCCTTCCCCCTGATCCTCTCACTACACACCTGTGTAAAAAGCTCTACCCCAGCTTTCTTTTAGGCCCCCTTCAAATATTGTAAGGTTGCTATAAGGTCACTTCAGAGCCTCCTCTTCCCAGGGCTGACCAACCCCAACTTCTTCAGCCTGTCTTCAATGGGGAGATGCTCTAGCCCTCTGATCATTTTAGTGGCTCTTCTCTGGACTGCTCTGTGTCCTTCTTGTGTTGGGGACTCCAGAACTGGACACAGTGCTCCAGGTGGGGTCTCACAAGAGCAGAGTAGAGAGGGAGAATCACCTCCCTCAGCCAGCTGTCTCTGCTTCTTTTGATGCTTTATTTCCTTCAACTAATTAACTGATGGGAATTCTTAGCTAAAAAATGGATTTGGGGTAAATGCTGTACTTTTAATTTGCTGTCATTGACATGCTTTTTTTGCGGTACATCAGGTTGTTTGAAGTGAAGTTTGGTTGCTATATACTCTTTAGTTGTTCAGTAAAATAAACAGCAAGAGAGTAATTTTTCCACTGCAGCATAGCGTAAAGTGTAACAGAGGAATCTGGGTAGTATGTTAGGTTTATGAACTCATGAGCCTTTTTTCTCAGTGGTAGGAAGTGCTTCTAAATGAACCAAAATAACTTGTTCAAAAGAAAGACTGAAGTAATGAACAACATCATTATGATCTCAACCTACTCAGCCAACTTATAGGATGGGTGGTGCTGCTTCCAGGATGGTTGCTGTAGTTTCAGTGTCCCTGATAGCTGATGTAATGTCTGCATGCTGTTAGAGCTATTAAATTGCAAACTACTTTCAGTTGTGCTCCTTCTTAGAATAGTGTACACTTATTTTAAAGGCTCTAACAAAGGGTGCACATCCAAATATTTTCTGTTTTCTGCTTGATACAGAAGTTGTGTAAATAACAACAGCAACAGTGTTTTCCACAGCGATAATCTAAGGGATTACATTTCTTCTATATCATCATACAAAGAATACTTTCCTTGAAAGTATTTGAAAATTATTTCATAGTCACTCATTATTAATTATTGTAATGAAGTCCATTTTTCAGTCCTTTTAGAAGTGTTTTGTGGTACGTCTGGGTACATTTCAGCCATCTCATCTGTTCTTGTGTAGAAAGGGAGATGCCCAGGCCTGAGCATTTATTAAGTTTCAATTTCAACATAATGTTGAACTTAGAAAGATCAGGATTCAAAGGAGGCATAAAATCTACAGCTTATTCTGTAGCTTTGAAGCACTGCAGAAACAAAAGAACTTTGCCTTTCTACCAAGTATGAAGCAGGTGCTCAGTTATAATTGAGTGTGATGTGTAGTTTGCTTTGCCTTTAAAATAATAAATAATATTTAAGTCTGATTACTTAGTAACATGCCTTGGGTTTACATAATCATAGCCTCATTTTGATTTACCATAGGTTTACAATCTGACCAACAAGATTTTCTTTCTGTCTTTACTCGATTCAGTCTTGAAATTCTCTCTGTTTAATACTAAGCATTTTACTGAATACTTATGCCCTCGTGCTTTCCTTCTAACATCACAGTCTCACCAGCAGCCAGATCTAGTAAGATCTTATAAAAAGAAGTGTCTTATGACAAGAAGTGTCCTAGTGTCATAAGATTAAGTTCACTACTCCTAATACTTTCCAGTTAATATACCAGAAACCCGTAAACAGATGATTCACCCTGCATATGTAGATACAAACAGTAGACTCCTTAAAGATTAAGGCCAGAATATTTTCAATATAGATTCTGTAGGTAATTTGGATCTATTAGGGAAGAAATGATAGCTGCCAGTATAGCAGTTGGTGAATAGTATCCCAATTAATAAGAAAACCCCACTTCTGTTGTTAAACATTTTCAAGTGCTCATAACTTTGAAAGAAAACTGGCAGGTGAAATGGTTTTGCTGATGTAGGAGCTGAGATTAGTAATGCATTTCTCAAGGGAACAATGTTTGAGCAATTCCAAGGTTTCACTTCAAACTTTTAATGCTGGGGGGGAAAGGCTATATTAAAATTACATCTTTTGACAGCCTAACTTAACTTTGAAGGCACTCCTCTCATTACCAATGTTAGCGATTCTATGTTGAGCCGTAAGACTGACACAAATGAGTAATTATAACTCTTTGGATATTCCTCACTCCTATAGCTTTCGAGGATGTAGTAATGACTATGTACTAGAAAAGTGCTTGGTCAATGATGCTGAACCTGAACTGGATCAAAGATTGGAGAAAATATTGGTCCTGGAGTGAATTAGTACTCTGGACATGAATTTGCTTGTGTCTTGTTAACTCATTGCATTAAACTTTGTGCAGCTGGATCTGAAAAACAAACACGCAAAAAAACCCTGGCTGTTTTTAAAATCTGATATTTCATCAGTTATTTACCAGAAGGCTTTCATAGCTCTTTAGGCAGTTCAGATTTTTGTTAAGTAGAAAATGGCTTCACAAGAATGATTTGGAGTTTCTTGTATTCTTATTGAACTAAACATAGCCAAAGTTGTGTTGTTTTTTTTTTTCTTGAGGGTCAGTGTTCTGCACTTTTTGGATTATCCTGCACTTAAGCAGACCATATGTTTTATAAAGCTTTTTAGCTATAGGCAAAACAATTTAAGTTCTAAGATGATTTGGGAAGGAAAGAAAGTGTATACATATTCCCCTATACATATGTTTGCACACACACATCAAAAGAGATTTTCTGACAACATGGGAAACAAAAAAATTTTGAGATGCAAGGCAGGTATATAGTTTAGTCTTACAGTACTATCACAACAGACACATAGATGGATAGCTGAAACAAAAACTTGTCAACTTATTTTAAATCCAACATGTGCCTCTGTGTAGACTTTGAAGGTTTTATGTGTTTCAGTAGAAAGCAGTTCCAATTGCCACACAAAAAATAAACCACATTACCATGATTTTTATTTCTAAGCAGCACAGAAATCAGGCCAATTGTTCTGTAGTATATGTTTGCTTGGTAAGTACTGGAGTCAAAATATTGAGTTTCTCTTTCATGAAAGAGAAACAAGATATTCTTCATGTTGAGACACAATTGGAGTCCTCATATAAGCACTGCTCATAAACGAAACATCCCATTATCAAAAAGTAATTTTAAAAAATGAATCAATTGGAGTGGGAAGAAAAGCTCAGAAAATAAATTTTTTGAGAAGCGTAGCCTGTAAGTTGCTGTCCTAGCAGAAATTCTCGTATTTTTTTCCAGTTGCACTTTTGGCCACACTTTGAAGAACACAGCGGAGGAGATGGCTTGCTACAAGGCAGTGCAGACAGTGCAGTTTTGAAGTCTGGAGGTTATAGGGATGACTGCTGAGCAAAAAAAAATAAGGGAAAACAGAGAAGGCAGGATGGAAAGAAAAAAAAAACAACCAAAAAAACCCAACACATTTAAACCCCCCCAAAAAGTGAAAATAGGCAGAAAGTGGCAGAATGAAACAAATTACAGGAGCCCAAGCAGAATCTACTGGGAAACTGATGCTGGTAAGGAGAGGGATCTTCATGTTGACAATTGTGGCAGGATTCACAGCAGAAAGGCTTTGTCTGTTTCTTACGTATTCTACACATCTCCTTCACTAATTTATCTTTGAAAAGAAACTGAAATGCTATGAAATTAGTACCTTTTGCTCCCATGAACCCATGAAGTTGCAATTTTCCTTTACCAGATCATTCAGCCTTCAGATAGATCACCTTGCCAGTTGTTCTCTCATTAACAGTCCAAGATCTGTATTGCTGTTTTCTCAGCTGTTATTTTTTTCCCCTTTTTTCCTTCTTTATTGTCATGATTGTTTTGCCTTGTGCAAGACAAATGCTAAACAGTAATATGGTGAAATGGTATGGGCAGCTGAAATAGCAACACATTGATTGAGTAGATGTCCTCAGGCCGACACCATGGAATGCTCTCCGAGGACATACATTTCAAAACCAAATGCAATCCTATTGTGGATGTTTTTTCTAAAATACATGGAGGCTTAGAAATTTTGTCCATAGCAGTTCCCTACCAAATTTTTCTCTCACTGTACCTTGTTCAGTTCATCAACCCTTTTACTGTTTTTTCAAACAGTAGTTTTGAAAGTTCCCTTTAGGATTTGTGTCTGCCTTAGAGCCTCACATCCACTGCTGGCAGCCCAAAAGGATAAAAATTACCCAGTCAAAAGCAATTACAGATCATCAGAGTGGAATCTGGCTTTTGCAGCCAGAAAGCTGTTACGTACATAAAACTGGAGGCCAGCGTTGCTATTCCAGCAGTATGTAATCAAAGCACTTGTTTGTTCAGAGGAATCTCACTGCATGGTGGAGTTATTGACTGAACAGACTGTCTAAAGAATGGCTTCTGTCTTAAGTCTGGCTGGCTAAGAGATGGTGGTTTGGTTTTTTTCCTGAGAATTTGGGGAAAGACTATGGAGGTTGTGAAAAGACTACCAGGGTAGAAAAGAGGTAATAAGATCTGCAGAAAGCAGAAAGATGAGTGCTAAAGAGAGAAATAAAAAGGTAAAGGAAAAACCCTTCTACGATGGTGTTTGGGGTTTTTTATACAGATAAATTTAAAAAGGAAAAAAAAGCCACAAAACCAACCCTCAAGTATATAATCAAGTGATAGTAAAACACAAACAGAAGTAAAAGAAATAATGGGCCTAGACTACAAAAATGTCAGTTATATAGTCATGTGTTCATCGTGACAGAAACAAAAATTAATCTACATGGTACTAAAATAAGGACTGTCATTATTCATTCAGAATAGATAGAGAAAACTTTATACCAGGACAGAAAGGTTTCAGACTGAAATGACTACCTCCACAATTTTATTCCTTGGGTTATTCCCTAAGTTTAAAAAGTAACTGTGAACACAACCCCCCCACACATACACTTAAATCTCTCATATTATTACCTTTGTTTTGGAAACAATTTCTTTGCACTACCCTTCAGCATCAGTTCACTTCAGGATCTCTGTCTTTTCTGTTGTCTTAATTCTCCAAGATCTCTCCTGTTTTTGAATCTGCAAATTCTCTGCTCTTAGAAACAAATGAGTAATATGGCAAGCCTAAACAGAAATACAATATTTACATGTGAAAAAAGCAGTATAACACAGATAACTGTGAGAGTAAGGTGGTAAATTTAAGGAAGTTTTTAATGGCCTTTGATAATAAACAATCAAGTCTGTTTTCAAAATGTGACATTATCTGGAGGTTAACAGTTTTTTATGCTCCAGAGCTTGTTGCATTCTTTTTTTTTTTTACTGATATGCAAAAATGTAATGTTTAATATTTGCATTAATATGAAGTCTATAAAATGGGGGTCAGTACAGACTAGTTACAGTTTTCCTGGAAACACAATATATCATACCTTTAATTACACCACCTCCTGCAAGGCTGCAGCTTAGATCTTTGTTCCACTGCGAAGGAAGAGCCCTCTCTTTGCTCATGGGAGGATCTGGATCTGTGAAGTGAAGATCTGGGGATTAAAGAAAGTAAATTTCAAAGATTTTATTTTCATGTGAGGCCTTTACAGATTTACAGTGGTAAATAGGGTATTCAGCATTGCAAAGAGAAGGCTAATAACAACAGATTTAAGCATGTAATATTACTGGCATTACCTGAAAAAAATTATGACACTTGGCAAGTGCACTATATGATAATGTTTTATTTTGACACACATGAAGTGGTGATTTTCTTGAGTGCAGGCACACACTGTGATTCTTCATGTCAGTATAACTTAACCTTCACTATCCCATCCTACATTCTCTGCAAATATGTGGTATAATGTTATTTATTGAATTTTTTAAAAATTATAAACAAGTTTTCTTCTCAAATAGATTAAACACTGCAAATAAGAGAATATATATTTGAATTTAAATCAGAAACTGTTTTGTATCTTTGCAGTTTAGTGATATGGGCTTAATGTAATTTAGGTTTTGCTTTAATGTCACCCTCAGATTAGGAAGAATAAATATATAGACTGCAGAACAAGCTGCAGGATACAGACAATTCCTCTCAGAAATCATATTACACTATTATAAGATTTTTGCTATTACCATCACTCAGTGTAGTATCAATCCTACCAATAATTGTTTCTGTATGAACTATTATTTGCCTCGAGTAATTTTAGTATCTTTCCATGTACTATATGCATGTCTTTCCCAGGGAGAAAAAGTCTGGAGAAAAATAAGGAGCTGTAGCTGCATACAAAGAAGCATCAGATAACCGGGAGCATTAAGCATTAATTGTATGAATGCTCCCGAGCTTGAGCAGCTGCTGGGATACAGAAAATTCTACGGAAGTTGTTGTGACCAAGAGGCCATCTTCAAAAGGTTCCTTGGACAGGAACAATAAATAAAAGTTTATTTAATCCATCCAGCCAGTAATCTCTTGAAACGAAGCTTTTCTTCTCATGTTGTGTCACCACTCAATTGATCAAGTTGTTTTAATACAACTTGAAATGGAGTATTATATTCTTGAGATTGCCAGCTGTAAGAACATGGATGAAACAAGCAAATAATGTGCATAGATCACCATCCCTCATGACATCATCTTACTGGTTTCACCCTGTGCAGCTTAAAAAGAAACCAAATAGGTTATCTTTTTGGGGAAGTTTCAGGACTAAAGATTATTTAGAATTAATGCATTTATCACTATTAGTTCAACACTAACTCTCAAAGAGGAAAAGGGGAGAGAGTAGAAAATATATAAGGGAAGAGATATGGGATTAATTGAACTGCTGCTGAACATAGAATCCTTTATTATTCATTATTACCCTGCAGTGTCCTGCACTAAAGAGCATTTTTGCTTACATTACACCTTCTCTTGTGCCTTCCTATATTCCTCATCCTCTGTGTATTCCTTCTATCAATATTCCCAAAAACCTTCCTCCTTTGCATGCAAAATCACATGAAAATCATGTGAAAATTAAACTTTATAAAAGTCATATATATACTTATCTTCAGAGGTTCCTGGCTTAGTTTGAGCTGAATTGTCTCAGGAGATATCTGTTTCTCTTCATTTATGACTGAGGAAGGCTAAATTAGATATCTCACCTTAGGATTCCTGGGTCAGGACAGATATATCTCCCTTACACCGTTTCTCCCCTGTGAACTTTTTTGCTTGATACTACATACATAGCAGCATACTCAGTGTAAGTAAATCTTCAGCTCTTATTTATAAACGTTATTAGGTCAAATTGAGAATTTTACTAAAGATATATGAAAATGTATTTCCACTGCATCTGGGGTAGGAACATGGATTTTTAAATGTGAACTGAAACAATAAATGGAACAAAAACACTTAACAAATTAAGGAAACAAGAAAGAGAAAACTGAAAAAGTCAGGGCTGAAAACCGAAATCTCTTAAATACTGTTGTAATGATAATCCCAGAGGAGCCAGAGGGCAATATGACTGGCAGGGAGCTAAAGATGGTCAAAGAAAAAAACTTCAAAATGGTAAGCAGCTGAAAGTAGTGCTGAGTAAAGACAATAGTGAATGAAGGCTCCGTTTCTTTTAGAAGTAGTATAAAATACAGAGTCAGGCTATGAAGTTCTTGCTCGCAGTGATGAGCAGTTATTCCCAAAACTAATTCTAGTAACAGCACTGGAGAGTCACAAATCTGGGAAAAAAGAGCAATAAAATTAATGTGACAAAAGAGAGAATGTAACTAGAACTGTAAAACAATAATCTTCACTGGTGATGCTCAGCTGACAGAGGAAATCGCAGGCATATGTTCCGGGGCAGCTATAAAATAAAACATTTCTTGCATGACATTCTACTTACAGTTCCCTAAATTCCCAAACACATATTCCCCTTGGCACAAGAAGTATGTTTATTACGTGACCTCCCAGAAACATTACCTGACCTTCCAGTAACAAATGGCATTTTCAGGGCAACATGAATTTCTTACTTTTTTTTTTCTTTTCTTTTTTTTTTTTTTTTAGTTTCATGAGAGGGGAAAAAATGAGAAAAAGGGAAATAGAAAAGCAAAAAATCCACATTAAAATCTTGTTAGGAAACAGTAAGGCTTTACCTCAGGGACAGATTATAAAACATTAATAAGACCATTTTCAAATAAAGTAAAAAAAAAAAAAAAGGAATGGATTTTAAATGGTTTAGAAATATTTTTAAACAAAATAGATATGAGACAGTCCTATATAAAAAAATGTAAAAAACTGTAATGGAGAGAAATAATAGTATTTTAGCAAAATACTATTGCATAATACAAGTGATAAGCAAAAGAAAGTTTAAAATCCATCATTTTTTATTTCTTTGCAGTTGCATATTAAGGAGACCTAACTGTGGCACACTTGATGTTCCTTTCCATGCATGCCTGAAAAAGGAAGAAACACATCTGTCAAACAGCTCTGTTAGGTTAGGAACAGTAAATGGATAGAGGCAAAAAAGACTAAAGTTTCAATAACAAGAGTGTAACAATAAATGTGTCAGCCTTTTCCTATTATAAAATGTTTAAACATATATTTACATTGAGAATAACATAATAATTGGATAAGAAAAGCTCTGTGGGAAAATGCAGGGGAAGGGTGTGGGCAAGGTCAGTGTAGCACTGCTAAGCCTTTCTCTACCTCTGTGTGTAACATGTAAAAATGAACAGTACAGAGTTTCGATTTTTGGAATAATTTTTATTAGATTGGGTTCCATTCTCTCCCCCCCCCCCAAACAATCTGAATTTCTGGGTTTTGGATTTCCTATAAATTTGGTACAGGAGCGCATAGAATAAGCTGAGAAAGTGAGAATTGTACTCGAAGGAGCTCCCCTTCTATTTCTTCCAAGATTTCAATAGTAGGTTTCTCCTAATTTTCTCTGTTTCCCAGCAGAATGATTGAAGAGGACATATCTTCATATAGAGGACATCTCTGATTTTTACACAAATAACATGGAAGGCACATAGCAGAATCTTTATAAATAGTGCTCATCATAATTTATCATCCAGAACCTTCCAAATACCCTGATTTTTTAGCACAATAAAATCAGATCTGGTGCCACCAACACAGCAGAAATGTATGTATTCATCACAGAAAAAGAGAGGACTGTAACTGTCATTTTTCAGGCAACTCCCTTGAATAATGTAAAACTTAGTAACATAAAATTTTGCTCAAGGCAGAATCAGATGTATCCAAGTCATTCCTAACAGATGCTATCTGACCTGTTACCTAGGACTTCTAGAGGAAGATACTCATGAGGAACAGTATTCCAGTTCTGCACTGTTCTTACTGCTAGACTTTTTTTTTCTGATATATAATGAAGCTTTACTGGTGAAATGTAAGGTCATGAGCTCTTGTCCTGTCCATCATGGACACAGACAACAGATTATTTGGGAGAAAGCTTTGGTGTGGTGGATGCCTTGTTCCTGATTCATGATTTTTCTAAGGCTTGTTTTCCTCAGTTTTAAATGAAATCTCTCACTCAACCCTTCATTGTAAGTCATTGTCCACTCCTCCAGGCTCTCTCTAATTGATCCACATCTCTTTGTCATGGTGTCTAGAGATGGTCACAGTATATGACCCAAAAATCTTAGGGATGATGAGTAATGCTGAAGGAGAGATAGATTGTCATAAAAAAAAAAAAACCCTAAGAATTTTATGTGGGAACATTTCAAAGTGTATAGTGTGTGGATGCCTTGATCTCTAATGCAAAGTTTGATCTCAGAAAGAATATATGCCATGCTGAGCTCCATATTAGATGGTCTTACGTAGTACAGAATATATTCTGTAGCTGTTTTCATGTCCCCAGTTCCCACTGTCTTTGAAAATGTCAAAGTGCATCAAAGTTAGAAGATCAATAACCCTCCAGAGGTTCAGAGTAGCACATAGGCTTTTCTTTCTCTTTTCCCTGGCTTACAATACAGAATTAAGAGAACAGGCAGTGTCAGCTTTATGGTGAAGGCAGAACAGAAATCAATGAATCTATACGTCTGCACAGTCAGAGATGTAAAGAGTGTATTTTATAGAGCTCCATAGAAGACACAGAAAGAGCTTTAAACTAGGAATGATGGGGTTAGAAAAGGAGTCAAATGAGAATATATGGGGGAGTATTAATGAACAGACCAGTATGGGTGACATTGCAGTGGGTGTCTGCTATAGGCCACTTGACCAGAACTTTGTGGACTTTTACAGACTGTTAGAAGTAGGTTTGTGTTCACAGGCCCAGGCCAGGGCCCCCATAAGGGAATATGCTGATTATTTGCTGGAAGGACAACACAGCAGGTCATAAATTCCTAGATAGCGTTTTTGATAGCTTCCTGTCAATGAAGACAGATGCTCTGATGGGCCTCATGCTCACCAATAAGGAAGGGCTCACTGGGGAGGTGAAGATTGAAGACTTTCTTGGCTGAACTTCAGCAGGACGTAGTTCAGCCTCTTCAGGGATCTATTCAAAAGAGTCCTATAGGATAAGGCCCTGGTAGGAAGACAGGTCCAAGAAAGCTGGATGATACTCAAGGATGCCTTTTGCAAGCTCAAGAGTGTTCCATGCTGTAGAGCAAGAAGTCAGGCAAAAATGCCAGGAGACCTTTATGGATGAACAAGGAGCTCCTGGCAAAACTTAAACATAAAAAAGACTCTACAGGAAGTGGAAGAACAGACAAGTAATGTGGAAGGATTATAGAGACACTGTCCAAGCATACAGAAACATGGTTAGGCAAGCCACAGCCACTTTGGAGTGGAAAGTAAATGGGTATTTATGTATTTGGAGCTAATGTTAATTTGGAATTGAAAACTTTTAAAGTGGTGCAGTGCTGCTTTTTTCTAGGAAAAAAAAAGCTTCTAACTACTAAAGTCTATTAAATTGCTTTCCTTGTATACAGTAAAATTCTGTAAGGAATTTGGCAGAAAAATTGTTCAGATAGAGCAAATCAAATACACAAGGCAATATTACAAAAGCATTATTGTGGCTGGGAAGTCAAGAATTTGAAGCCTTTGTTAAGAAAGTGCTCAAGAATGGAGGATTGCACAGCAGTTTCTTGTACTTTTAAAAGGCTGGATATATCCTCAGCTCATATCAGCTTCATAAAATATTTATATAGTATACCTTACAAAAGTGCTTAACTAGAAATGAGGAACATACAGTAATGTGAAAGCCAATTCCCTTGCAGAACCCCCACTAGTACATGTGATGGCTTTTACAGGAGGAATGGAGATGTGAAATGCCAGGCTTCTCTGACAGATAATATCTTTTTATCCAAAACCAGTGAAGTTTTCAAAGAGAACTGTTTCCTAAAGATGTTAGTTCTTAAGATTTCATAGGGTTTACAAGTGGTTTATTCCCTCTTAATTTGAATATTTTTTGTTTTAAAACAGTGAGGCCTAACTTTCTTTCTTTAGGCATACTTATACACAAAGCCTGAAGTCCACTGATTTAGGATTATGAAACAAGAGCCTACGTATTCACAGCAGACATATACACGTATGTATTACATGAAGTCACTCAGATTTCAATGTCCTGAAGTATAGTCTTACCATAACTCAGAAATCTTTGAATTTGAATTTAGTGTTTGTCACAGGTGTAAATGCATGCAAATAATGTTACATTTATCTATTTTTTTTCTTTCCTGTGGAAAATAAGGACACATGGTGTTAATTTTACACCCTCAAAACAGTTCATACTGCAGAACTGCTAGGAAACTAATTTTCCTTTTGTATGCCTTCATCTCAGTAACTATCAGGACTGAGGTTGAGCAACTGAGAACAATGACTATCAGTTGCCTTTTTCCCAGATGTCCCTCATTACCAGCACAAAGTGTGCCTATTTAAATCCATCCTGATCTCCTAATATATAAGGAAGACTAAGGGGCTAAAGTCAGTAGCTGGTGGGAGTACAGTGGAGCAGATCAGATCTTGTTTATTGATTTGTAGAGAACAGCTTTGTACTGCTTTGGCAGCTTTGAGTCAGTGAGTGAAAAGAAAGAGGCTTTTCAGCTCTTGGGAGGAGATTTGCTGGGTAACATTAAAGAGGGTCTTCTAGAAGTCAGTTTCCTTTGATATCCAGTCAGATTGGATGTGATTGGAGGCAAGGTCAGGAGGCTGTGGAAATGCTATGAATACGGGGGAGAAATTAAAGGAGTGTTATTTTAATAAGTATTTTTTGTATGCATGCTTATTAATGCAGAAAATTGCCCTTCTCTTTTCATGAGAATAGCCTTTGGTGAAGCAAATTTTGAAAAAGACTGTTGTTTTGATGCTGCACTAAATATAGCTGTTTAGATGAGAATCTTCTATTCTTTGTTTTCTTGCTGTTTTCCTCAGAATCCTAGGCATATCCAGCCATTTAACAATTGTATTAACTCTTTATATTTTGCCTTTTTTTTTAACTAGTGATCCCATTTCTATGATTTCCTGTTAATAAGTAGTAAAATTGCAGCTTGTACGCCTTCGTGTAATTTGCCTGCATTTGGAGATGCAAGATTGTGTAATTAGTGTCTTTATATCATGCTGCATGTGCTCTTATATGCCCTTAGAGAAGGATATTATTCTGACCTCAGAAGAGTTCATGCTATTACTGTGTTTCAAATGCATGATAATTTAAAGACATTAAGTTCAAATGTCAATATTTAACTTTACTGAGTGGGATGAGTGGTGTCTACCTGAAATCCCCACTTTTCTACCAATTATCTTAAAATAGAGGGTGAATCTGATAAAATAGAAATTAATTAAACCCATTCTTCCACACCTGTTTGAAGCTGTGTTCTTGGTGAATTGAAAGACGTTCTAATATTTGGTTTATTTTATTCAGAAGTGAGAATATTCAAAGAACAGTGGTGAGGAAAAGTTTCCTTTTCTTTTAAGGATTGTGCTGGGATTCTAGCACTTGGCTAACATGTCAGTAGACCTAGAAATATTGAATCAGGAAGAGGGAGAATTGAAAAGATTTTTCCTATTCTTGTATTAATAATTCCCGATCAAAACAGGACATGACACTATCAATAACAGCATGATTTGGCTTAGAAACGGAAATCACAGAAGCTGCTAGTAATTTCCATGGGCATCAAAGATCTTTTCTTCCTAGAAAGAACAAAAGTCAATTTAGAAAATGCAGATGTGTAACAAAATGTGCAGAGCAAACATAGGAAAAAAAAAAAAAAAAAAAAAAAAAAAAAAAAGGTTTGTCAGGTGTGATTTGTCCTTGGTGAAGTCACATTGTCACCAACAACCTCCACATTCTCCATGTGCCTTAGCAGGGGTTTCAGGAGGATCTGCTCCATAATCTTGCCAGGAACAGAGGTTACTATGTGTGGAATTTTTAGAGGAGTGCAAAGAGTGTGTGTGTATATATATATATATATATATATTAATAAAATGCCATTTTTCCCCTGTATTTTTCTATTTATTTCACATATGTTTAAAATCATTTTCCTCGTCTTCAATGAAAGGCCATTTCTAGATTTAAAATAATATCACATTATTTTATTCTTCCATATTTAATTATATTGAAAACCAGAAGCAGCACTCATACTTTTCTGTGCAATTACAGATTTCCCTAACTTACCTCTACGCTAGGGATATGCACTCCATGAATTCCATGAGCCCAAAGCCAGTCCATAGCAGTACCTGTCAGAACTTAGGTAATGAAGCACTACTTAAAGTCTGCCCATGCAATTCCATCTAGGCCTCAACTGTCCCTTACCCAGCCTCCTTCTGCCTCCAGTTTCAGAAACTATCCAGAATTCAGATTCTTCCTAGGCTAATTTTTGTCTAGCTCAGCAATCAGTGATATCAAACAGAAATAGTACAGGTCATAGGAGTGAGCCAGCACGTGCCACTTAAAGCTACCAGTATAAATGTTGCTCTGTAAGTAATTCTTGCTTCAGGAAAACAGTCGATTTAAGAACAGAGGCTACAGGGTGATATCGTAACAGGTCAGCTATGTAGAAATGTTCTGGTTAGTGGGGACTAACAAAAAAGTCATTGTTTGTGTCTGTGTACAGGAAGCCAGAATAGAAAAGAAGGCATAGAAATGAAGGAAGTTGCAGAAAAAGTATCTGAAAAGTCATCTGAGCAACAAATAAAAGGGAGGATTTTTGGTCATAGTGTCAGTTTTGAAACTGTAAGCAAAGAAATCATGTCCTGATGTTAAATTTCTATTGTGTTTAGTGGAACAAGGTTTTGTGGACTGGGAGTTATTTGACAAACACAGCCATATCAAAGAGCTGGGCAATTTTATCAGTTTTTCTTTTTAATTGAAGTCTGCTTAGTTGTTACAGAATTGCTCCTTCCACCCACCAACCAAAAAATCCTTGAAAGTTTTAAAATGCAGATGGCTTTTTAATGGTGAATCCTATTTGTTTCTTTGTAGTGTATCTCACAGTTTGTGTCATAAAAACAGACCAATCTTTCACCTCCTTTGCTGTTAATGCAATGTGGGGTATTTTTGTTTGGTTTTTTGGTTTTGTTTTGTTTTCTTTTTTTTTACAAGCAACTCTTAAGTAAGTCAGCTTCCTATCAGTTACTTATTATATTTCTAAACTAAGCTTTCATTATTCTTAAACATTTTGCCTTTACCTAATCCTATATTTAGACCTAGCTTGATGATATCCTTTTGGTATACAGGTTATAAAGCTTCTGGTAAATGTCATTAGTACGCTATAGAATCTCATAGCAATCCCTCCCACTCTCCCCCTGCCCTTGGCTACTTTCTTGATACTTTATTGGGGTTTTCAAGGGTAAAGATAAAATTGATTCCACAACTAACATCTGTGTTTTCATGAAGTACACCAATCCAACAAACCATTAGAAACAACATGTATTTTAAAGAACTCTTCCAAGGAAGAAAGGATCAAGAGAGTAGTATTTCACTGTACTAAAAGAAAAATGTCTGCATCCAAATGCTCTTTGTTTACCCTCGTTTCAGTTGTTTTCTGAAGAATGGACATGAAGCACATGTCCACATGACGAGATTACCTCAAGAAGCTGATTTAGAAAAGTTTGCTCTCAACAAATGCTTTTGAGGTAGTTCTGTAAAAAGCATTAGCATAGAGGAATGCTTCTCACTACAGTATTGGCAAGGAACAGTCATATTCCCTTTGGTTGAATAAAGTCAGGTGCAAAAAAAGAAGGCAATTTGTTATTTATCAGCCTTTTAATTTTTAGCTTGGTTTAGTATCAATTAAATCAGGGGGGAAAACAAAACAAACTCCCTGCCCCCCTCTCCCTCCCCCCCAAAAAAAGGCAACAACTAACAAAACATAAAACTTTTTTTGACCTCTTGTCTTTTGGGTAGCTCATTAGAACTTAGCTGAGCTCTGAGGGTTAATGATTCTTGCAAAGAGCCTTCTTCATTTTAAACAGGATGTTCTGAAAAAAGTGTCTGACTATAATTGCTACTTGTTACTTGTTTAGAAGAGAGTCAATTTTTTTCTCCTCTTAACAGGTGGCCATTGACGAGCGCCTCAGGCAATTGCATGAAGCTCACAGGGATTTTGGCCCTACTTCCCAGCATTTTCTTACTAGTGAGTAATTTCCCATTTTTCTTCCTCATCTTGCACACACATTTAATTGATATTTTTGTAGCCATGTGCTTGTTATAGCTGCTATGAGTTTCTATTTTAGACTAGATTATTACGTTTTTCATTTTTTCATTACTAGGAGCAGCAGATTGTTAATTAAATTCATATAGTCCAAGATAAAAGAATATGTCTGACAGTATCAAGGCTGTTTGTCTATATATCTGTCAATGCAAGGCTTGTCTTCATTGTTTGAATGTTCCCTTTTAGGACTAGTGAAATAAAATTATATTAAAGTTGTAAAAAATTCAGATTGTTTTAAGACAGAAAGGACTAAGAAGAATCAGATTTGGGTTAATTGTTCAAAGGAATTTTAAGGCTTAAAAAAAAGGGAAAAAATAAGATATACAAGAAAAATATTTTACAGATTTTGTTACTTAACAGAGAGAGGATCAAAACCACAGTGGGAAAGTGAGCAGAAGAATGGCAGTTAAGTATATCTTTTACAATTCTGGTTAAAATACAGTTGCCAGTAATATCATCACTCCACCTTTACAGACTCTTTTGTCAAGTATGTTTTGAAGTACACTGAAAGACAACATGAAACACCTTCAAAGTTCCAAGGCAGTGACTAAAATGAAGCTTCTTAAAGGCCATGTCTTTTCTGTTGTACTTCAATTAAGGAAAGCAAACAGTAAAACTTTATTTAGGAGATTATATCAGCAGAACAGAACACAGTCACATGATAATGCTCTCCTACATGCAGAGGGATGAGATAACCTGACATTAGAAATAGATATTATGATTATTGCACAGCTGTATTCACAGTGGGGTAAAAAGCAAACATTTATTCAGCTGATATTTCATTGTAGTTTTAATTGGTTAATCATTTTTCCACTGAAAATCTCAATGGAAAACTGAAAAGTCTCAGTGAAGTGCACATTTAAAATTGAGTTCAGTGTTGAGCTATATACACTCACAGTGATGGAACCCTGCATGTTCTTTTCTCAGATTATGATCCTGTGAGGAAATAAGGGACATTTTTAAATTTCTACTACTCTTTAAAAATCTCTTTTAATTAACTCTTAATCACTGGGAATAATTGGTCAGATGAAGATATATGGCAGCAAATCAGACTTGTAAAGACAATGTGTGAGTCATGAGTATATGACATGAATGCAGTATGTAAGTAAATGCTTGGGTTTTTTCTTATGACACACAGTGTATTCCTGGTGAAAGAATAAACTGGAAGGGTAAATTAAGCAAGTCTGGAAGTGTCTAGAGTGACCTGAACTATGTTATCACACTGAGCAGCACATCACTGTTCTTTGTCAGTGCTGAGTGCAGCCAAGCAACTTGTGTGACAGTGATGTCCTAGACCCATTCTGTGTTATTGCTGGTAAACTAGGTCAGTCTGAAAGTTGCTCAGTGTTAAGCTAGTCAGCTCTTAGCCCACTCACCATTAGTGAGACACCGAGACAGTACATTATTCTCCTAAAATTCTGTAGATTAGTTGTGCACTAACCAGAGCCATCTAAGAGTAGAAATTATTCTGGACACTTCTCACCTCTTGAGGATTGCTTTAGGAAAAGGAGCCAGGGGAAAACATGTTGACTTTGGAAACAGACAAATGACAAGACAGAAAAAAAAAAAGATGTGTTCTCTCTTTCTCTCTTTTAGATTCTGTGTAAATGCATATGCAAATACATACTTGGGTCTGCAAAATTAGTTATTTGCAGCACTGAAAATATCTACAGAATACTTGCAGAGTATAGGTATTCAGTCACTGCAAACTGCTAGTGCATCTATCAGTCCTGTCTTGCATAACCATCACATTCCAAAAGCATCAAGTTCCTCAATATCATGTACTATTGCTACTCCTGTGGGAAATAGGTTTTTTCATGCCTTTCATATGTAGTGTCTCTGCTACACTGATGGAAAAGCACATCTATTGGAGAGGTAGCACTGCAGGAGAGGACCAGAGTCTCAGCCATCTAGCACTAGTCTTGTTTCTGTATCTTTTGGGGGTTGCTGCAGGGGGGAGGAGAAAGACAGAGTTGCTTAAAAACGCACCAAGAAAAAATATTCAAAAAGTGATTTTAATATAAATTTTTAGAAGTGCCACTTAACAGAGTCCAATGCAAGGTTCAATCTATTACTCTGTGAGAGAAATGTGTAAAGTCTGGAACCATGCTGAAGTAATTTACACAGGGATTGGGAGAAATTATTAGTAAAGAGATAGGGGAAATGGAGTCAGGAGTGGGAGTGATTTGCACAGGGATCAGTGAAAAAGAGTAAGGGAGCAGTGAACAACTTGCTACAATCAGAAACAGTGATATTATTAAAGATTCAACAAAGTTTTCTAATTTAAATCACATACACGTGCACACACACATACACAGATTCAGTGGTTGATTTGGGATTAAGAGGCTTCCTTTCTGCAGTGTATAGTAAATGCTGGTATTCAATAATCAATATGCAACTGTACTCACTCTCTTCTCTTTCCTGTCAGCAGATGGTCTGAAATTCCTCTTATACCTTTGTCAGCTTCTATCAATGGACAGTCTGAATCATGTAATGAAATTTGGGGCAGCAGCCTATTGAAATCCCAGAGTCCCAAAGGGCTTCACTTTAGCACTAATATTTTTAGGGTCATAAGATAACTGAGTTTGGTCAGTATTTTTTCATTGTGGCCACATTCTTAGGTGATCCTGGCAACTCTGAGAGCAGGCCTGTGATCTGAGCAGGAAGAAAGGGTCTCAGGTGCTTTTCCCATACAAGAGTTCCAGA
Organism: Florisuga fusca; assembly: GCA_038090715.1. Lineage (NCBI taxonomy): Eukaryota > Metazoa > Chordata > Aves > Apodiformes > Trochilidae > Florisuga > Florisuga fusca. The sequence continues at coordinate 16,433,772 of JAAWXA010000004.1, read as the reverse complement.
TACAGTTACGGAGAGCCTGATCATCCCAAATCACAGCACTTGCACCAGGACAAGATGATAAGAGATTGTCTCAACCCACTGCTCCAATAGGCAATGTCACAAACAGATTGTCTCAGCCTACTGTGCTTGCAGTTAAAACAAGAGTAAAACTTGTAACTCATGCAAGAACAATGTTGGCTGGTGCCAACATTGCAGTGTGGCCCAGGGGAAAGTCTGCACCATTACAGGAATGAACAAGTAAAACATAAGTGTTCTAAAACAGAATTGGGTAGGTCAAATGAAGGTGAATTTAGTGTCTTGTAAATGATTTTTCAGTGCATGGAAAACAGAATCCAAGCTGGAGCAGTACAGTGAAAAGTTGATTCATGATAGTTCTGCCCTCTGACTATTTTGTAAGCTCAACTCACCAAGCATTTTTGTAAGATCAATGCAAACTGTAATAAGTAAGGAAAATAAGCAATTTATTGGCTATTAGATACCTAATTTATATGCCAGTAATAATCAATTCATCCTGTCAAACTCAGCATCAGCTCTCCCTTTACTGTACGTACTTGCACACCTTAAGGTGTGAATTATGATCTTCACCTTCCAACTGTGTTAATATACTTCTGTGAAAAACTGCCCTTTAGAGTTGATTTACCTTTAAGTAGTTCTGCAATGAAGGTGGTACTATAGTCAAACTCATATTCAATCAGTGGCTGAATTACATTTCTCTCCTATCTGGAATAAATAAGTTTGAGCTACTAATCTATGGTAATGGGATTTTTTTATGTGTTTGTTATTTTCTATATAGAAACTACAGCATCATCTGTCTCTTTCTGCTTGGTTGGAACTAAAGCTGCATAGGGCTGTTGAAAACATAGCACAAAAGTAATAGGGGAGTGAAGAGGGGACCTCATATTTGCCATGCCTTGTGCAGGCAAGGAATCAAGTGGTGGTGCCTGTTTTTAAGCACTTGCAGCCTTTTCTAAGAGCTATTCTTATAGCTGTTTCTGGGAGAGATGGGAAGGAAGGTTTGAGCTAGAGAGATAAAGTGTGAAAAAGGAAAAAAAAATTTTTTTAAACTTTTTAAATTTAGGAAAAATTTTTCTCCATTGTTCTTCCATGCAGTTTGAACTTCTCTTACCACTTATCCTGAATGACCAGGTGACAGTGTTTATCTATACACTGCCCCTCAGTTCAAGAATGATGGGGAACTCTTTGAAAGATTCCAGCACAGAGGTCCTAAGATAATTAAGGGAGTGGAACATCTCCCTTATGAGGAAAGGCTGAGGGAGCTGGGTCTGTTCAGCTTGGAAAAGAGAATGGGGGGGTGGCCCCATTAATGTTTATAAATACATAAAGTGAGAGAACCAGGAGTATGCTGCCAGGCTCTTCTCTATTATGCCCAATGATAAGACAAGAGGCAAAGCATATAAACTTGAGCATTGGAGGTTCCATATAAGCATGAGGAAAAAAATTTACTGTGAGGGTGACAAAGCTGCACAGGGAGATTGTGGAGTCTCCTTCTCTGGAGACATTCAAAACCCTCCTGGACACCTTCTACATGGTGACCCTGCTCTCGCACAGGTGTTGGACTCTGATCTTTTGAGGTCCCTTCTAACCCCTAAACTTCTGTGATTCTATACTGTGGCCCAGGATAATTCAGCCATCTCCTGATTGTGAGTTAAAAAGTAATGACAGAGGAGCTAGGATACACTTGTCTCTTACACCAGTGCTTTGGGATCCCCTCAAGTATAAAGGATTCTCACCAAAACTGTCCCTTACTTTTCTGCTAGTACATGAACTTGCCTCTCTCTAGGCCTCCTACATTTTTTTCAGGGCTGTTTTACCTCAGCCCTTGTTCTGATAGGTCCTTTAAGCTTCCCCAAGCTCATTTCACTCTACCTGGATCCACAAAGCCCTAGCTCCTCTTCAGTTTATTCTTTGCCAAGGACACAGGCTCCCAGCAGTCACAGCAATAGCTGTTAATATATAGCTGATAAAAGAATTACGTGTGCAAGACTTTATATCATGAATACATGGAGTGGGGTTTGTTTGTTTTAAAGGTTTTGCTGTTTAATTAGAATGATCTAAATCAGGGTGTGAAGAAATAGCAAAAAGAAAAATCTCATTTCTATGAAAGAGAAACTGATAAATATTTAGCAAATTAATTTTAAAAAAAAAATCTGTGATCCTTTCATGGATGGTGGTGTTTAATTTGGAAATGATATATAGTAACTGAAGTGTGAAAAAGAGTATCTGCAAATTTGAAATGTAATATCATCTCCAGAGTTTTAAGTGAGTCCTCTTGAATAATTTCACTTTAATTTCTACCCCCCTTTTTTTTCTTAATAGTTGTGATGCTGCCTCTTACAAAGAATGGGATTTGTTTTCTGTTGGAGAACCCACCTCTGTTTGTCACAGCAGTGTTTTTGGGGTTTTTTTGACATGCAATAAATGAGAGGTAGAGTTGATGTCAGATTGTTCCTAATATCATTTGCTGTGCTAACCAGCATCCTGTCATTCTTATCTTACATGTGATAGCTCATTCATGTACATTCCTTGAGATCAACGAAACTGGAAGGTATTGCATCTTTTAAAAGCATAAGCAAACCTTGTAATTTACAGTCCAGCTCCACCATGAGCCATCTGTTAGTACGTGTAGCATGTCAATGAAGTGATTGCAGGAAACAGTGTTCAGATATAACTTGTAAATAATTGCTATACCTGTTATATATAAGTCTGACTGTGAGATCCCAGGCATTGCTTGTGATTCCCAAGCTCAGAGAACACAGACTTCCATTAAGGTGAGGAACTTGGAAATAGGAGGAAAAAGAAAGAACGTCTAGGTTTGCAAGTCTAAAAGCCTGATTTACATCTAGCTAACATTTTGTGATTTTTATTTCTCAGGCTACAAGCCTTAGCTACCTGGATACAGCAGTACCAGATTTTTAAACCTGCAAAACTAAATATGTGCTAGGAACTATATTTTAACTGGTGATTCCTAACTGTGCATTTGAGTTTTGGACTTCCAAGTAGGAATATCACTGACTTCAGCATGAAATGAGGCAATGAGCAGCTTTCACTCAGAAACAGATGCTGGAAGCAGCATGTCAGAGTGAATCTGCTGTATTTTATGTCAGGCAAGTATTAATGAAAAATAAAAAACACGATCACAGGAGTGGGCTGTGTAACCCAGGTCTCTCCTTCTTTGGATAAGCCCAGAGCTGTTAGGGTTCAGGTCTGTTTTTCTTTTTCTTCTTTCTGTGCTTTTGTGGTTTTCTTCAGTTACTGAGGCCACTCTCCTGAAAACTGGAGATGTGTGTCACTGGGAGAGAAGTCAGGCACTCACATCTCCCACCTTCTCTGTGAGTGTTCAGGTTGTTATGCAAAGCAAAGATTAGTTCATTATTTCACAGGCAGATGTCATTAAAAGGGCAAGTCCTGCTAATTAAGACATCAGCCTCTAAAAATGACAGGGCTCTAAAACTGGTAAGACGCTTTATGCCGTCTACCTGAGAGGTTATTTTCCAGTGCTAATAGCTATATCTTTTTCTCTTACTTCTCTCTGCATACATTATATTACATTGTCTTCTGGATATCACTTTTGACATACCAACATTGAGGACTATTTCAATTGATCCATGGTTTTTGGATATATGATTTAATATTTTTAGATGTCACACTGAATGTTTTTACACAGAAAATATTGCCAGGTAGAAATATGCAGAGAGAGACTATGTGGTCACAAAAAAATCAGCCTTAGTCTGAAAGTCTCCCGAAACAAAGGGATTTTATTATTGCATTTAAATATGCTCGTGTTAGCCAGAGGAGCCTGATTGCTAGAATACTTCTTTCCTACTTTCATATCAATGCAAGATGACTACATGTGCTTCTGAGGGAGAAATTAAAAATAAAGCTACTGAAGTACCAACAGAAAAGTTCCCTTCACAGGTGTTGCCATTATTATTATCACAGTGAATCTGCAGCAGCACTGGGTGCCAATTCAACCTCAAGACTTGTGTGATAGGTTAATCAGGTGTTAATTAGGCTTAAAGTTAGGGGATAATGTCTTCCATCCATTTTTTCCCTGTTTAGAATATCGAGATCATACATACATATCATACATACATACATATCATACAACTGGTAGTGCTAGCCTTTGCCTGACTGTTAAAAATTTAAAAGAGAATCTCTTCATTCTTCCTTTTAGAACAGAATTAATAACAGAATTGGTAGAATTAATTTTACAGTAAAATTATGTCATTGGGTCATGTGATCAGCATTTCTTCTCTGTTCCGTTATACTTTTTTTTTCCTCAGGAAAAACACAGATTCTCTCCATAAAACTTAGCAATATATTTCTTTCACAATGAAATAGGATTTATGGAATTCCAGCTTTACACCTATATTTTCCTCTTTTCTGGCATTTCTGTGCTAAATGAGCCTTTCCACTGTAATACATTGGGATACAAATTATGGATAAAATTATAAAGTCAATTTTCAGATTATGTTCTCTCTTCACCTGGAAGTAAGCAATTTTTCCCTGTAATTAATATATTGTGTTTGTGAAAAAAGGCTTTTTGATAAAAAAATTTAGAATGGTAGTTTAAAAATCCATTGTAAATATCTCTCTCTTGTTTTCTTGGCTTTCCTTTGTCATCAATTTAAAAATGCTATATAGTACTTATTGCAAAGAAAATAGGTTTTATGGGGTAGTGATCAGGAAAATGGCAGTCTTTTTTTTTTTTATAACAGCCTAATTAATTTCAGTATTTTATCCTTGGTTGGCAGACACTCCTATATTCTGCAATACTAAATAATTTGCAAGTAAACAAATGGGGGTTTTTTTAGCTTTCCTCTAATATTATAATTTTGGAGTAACACTCCATTGTGAAGGCTAAATGAAAAGATTTTTTACACTGCCAGGTTTAACTTTGTTGCATTTAATCTTATGCCCTGTTTTTATGAGGTGCCATTTGTGTTGTTTACAACATTCCTTTGTCCTCAAACCCCAGGACCATGATAAAATAGGCATAGTCGATATATATATATGTTAGAATTTTTCTGTTATTCTTTGCTATTCTAGGCATGGTATGTTTCCTGAAGAATTTTTTTTCTATTTATCTAATTCAATGTGAATTAAAATCACTACCAATTTTATTAAATCATTCTCTGACCTCCTTTGATGAGCTGCTTAGAGAATTTTTATTTTTAAGATCTCAAAAGCGCAGCAGAACTTAGCAATATGGAGTCCCTGCAACTTGGGACATGTGAATGCATACAGACTGGATCACTTTTTTGTGTTTCATGCAGTATTGCTTTATAAAACAAGCAGATGCTTGTCTTTTTTCCCATTTGACAGTAGTATGATATCTTAGAAAATGAGCATTAGATGGATTTTATGTTTCCCATTACAAGTGGCATTGGGAAACTTCTGGAAACACTCAAGTTTCTGGGGGTCTTGACACAGCCATCAATGGCATCAGTGCTGTATTTCCATGGAGTCTAACATTATAATTCAAAATCTGTGTTTCTTGCACATTTTTGAGAGTTACCCATTTTCATTGTTTACACCTGTGAAATTTAATTTCACTTTTCCTTTTAAAGATTAGAAAACCATGTAAATAATAGGAAAGCAATACATTCAGTTATACTGCCTATCAGCTCAGATGGTTATATTAGCTACCATTCTGTTCTGTGACCTGGGAGCTGAAGACAACAGCAGGATTTATGGAGATGCTGTGGGAGGCTTTTTATAACTCCTTGGCCACCAGCAATCTGAAAGAGGATTATCACATCCATATTTCTTTCAAACACATTCCTTCATTTCCCCAGCTTCTCAGCATTGCCCAAAATGTGTGAAACCCATTGTCCTGCCTTCAGGCCTGCATCCTCTTCCCAGCTGCTTTTCCTTCTACTTTTCAGGCCATCTAGAATGGCTCCAACTTTCTCTGCTGCTGTTCTCAAATTTATTCTACTCTCCCTTGTGGGATCCTGGGTCTCCCTTCAGCCTTTCTTCACGATTCATGTGAAATTAGCAAGACTTCACTATACAGCCATTTCCATAAGCACATTTCAAATCTCTTTCCTCCAGCTCTTGTCTGCACTCCAGTAAGCAGGCAAGAGAGAGGGGAAGTGTCTTTCATTCTCCTCATTGACTTCTGTGAACCTGGTTAACAATTCTTCTGCAAAATATATCAAATGTGTATATTGGTCATTTTCATTTGGATGGATTGTGACTTGTTGAATTTGTTAAAATACCTGCAGCTTGGGAGTGGTGTTTTTAAAGTAGCTATGTTGAATGGGAGAGGGAAAGAAATTATTTGGAGCCAAGTGATCAAGCAGTTAATTGCTAGTAAAGTCTCTTTAACATTTATTTTATGTTGTGAGCAGCAGGGGTCACTAAAAAGAAGGGTTAGACTGGCTAAAGCATATAGGGTTTTTTTCCCCCAGCTAGATCACTTTGCACATAAAGAAATCCCTAAATCAAAAAAAGGAAAATTCTTGGTTCTACTGATTTTGACAGATAATAAAAAGTATCTTTCTGATTATAACCTAAATTATATGATATCTCTGCCTCTAATAAAATGTCTTTAAAAATTATTTGAAATTGTATTTCTTACAATGAGCTTTATATAAAACTTTTTCACAAAATAGTGTCATTATATTGTAAGTTGACGTTTACATTTAACGCTGTGATAGCCAAGAAAAAGTAATGTCATTTATTTTCTATTTCTTCTGATCACACTGTCAGTTTCTCTGTCATTTGCTGCTATTGGAAGTCAATAAAACACAATTAGTACTGTGGAGAAAATAAAAAAAAATTGGTTTCCATTTAGGATAAGTCAACAGGAGAAAAAACAAAATACTTAGGTCGTTGCTCACTGTAACTTCACTCAAAAGAAAATGTAAACAAGTGCACAGTTTTGTTCCTGGAAAGATGGAAATCACTCACCACACAACTAAGAAATTGTGGAAAACCCAGTTAAACATATTAGCAGGCAAAACACTATAAAAGAACATGCCAGAAAGATAGGTTTCTTGATCTGCTTTGTATTTGTTCTGTAAGCTTAGTAGTCAAGAAGGTGGGTTGGTTTTTTAATTAATATTATTAATCTTTGCTGCTGAATGAGTTCAGTTTCTCTCAGATTAGGACAGAAATTCAGAACACGAGGTTAATTCTTCCTGCCTTCATGGGCAACCAAGCAAACAGACGTGTATCAGTGTGGCCAAGTGTAAAACTGTAATTCTAGAGAATTCTAGAGATGAACGTTGTCTTTCCTGTCTGCTTTGAACTTGCCCTCTATGTTTATTTTCTAGGTAAGTTTGTATGTATGATGTGTGTGTGCAGTTATTTATTTATTTGTTTGTTGTTAACAGCTTCTGTCCAAGGCCCCTGGGAGAGAGCAATCTCGCCAAACAAAGTGCCGTATTATATCAAGTGAGTATAAATAGTAATTCATTCTAGGTATCTACATTTGCCATTTACGGGGACAGTTGATTTTCTTAGACTTTCTAAGGTTACTGTGAACTGCTCCTATGGTGTCTAAATGAGAAGAACAAAAAGGAGTGAAGTGCACCACCTTTCACAGCATTGGGCCAGTTATTTAAAAATGCAGTAAAATGCACTGATTTGTAAGTCATTAGGTTTTATCCTACTGTAAATTACATGTAAACTAAGTAAAGCTTTGGGGTATCTGGACTGCAGTTTAATTTGTACCTTTTCACACCAAAGCATGGCAGGTTTTGCAAAAGCAAAGGAAAAAACATTCCAAATTGCAATTGTGAATGCGATACTCTGAGGGTTTTTTTTTAACATAGTTATGTGTATAATTTATACTATGAATTCCTTTAGGGAGTGTACTTAGCTGTNCACTAGCATCAGGTATTTCCAAATTGTTGATTTTTTTTTAATTTTCCTTTCATTTGTTTTAGGAAGTTTACATTCAGAACAAATGAAAGGAAAATTAAAAAAAAATCAACAATTTGGAAATACCTGATGCTAGTGCCTTAAACAGAGCATCTACAGAGAAACTAAGAAGTTTTAATACATTTCTGTTTGTTCATTTTTATCTTAGTTTTTTTATTATCTGTAATATGTGCTTTGAGCTATTTATGCATAACTTCTGAAGGAAAAAGGTGATGAAGTCCCTGTGATAAAGACTGTAGTGCAAGTGCAGTGCAACTGAAACATGGTTGTTTAATGCATATATTCACATGGTTCCTCCTTATATTCCCAAAGCACTTTGCAAACTCTTGACTAGTGTCACTGAAGCCATCTGGTTGCTGCTGTCTCTTGCAGTGGCATTTGAGTCACAACTTCCACTGCAAGGTGAACTGCTACAGCAGCCTCAGAACAAGCATTTGAGTTACACATGAGGAAAACTTAAGTCTGTAGTGCCCTACAGAAGTACAGGTATACCTGGCTAGGTTGGATTATGGTTGCATTGAATTTGAAGATTTTCTGTTTGCGTTTGGCTATGAATGACTAAACAGCCACAAGGAAGCTGGAGAGCTCTGTCAAGGAGGAGAAGGAAATCTACAAGAGACAAATGCAAGCTGAGGCTCTGGCACATCAGAGCCAGTACATGGCACTATTCTGAAGGAAAAAGATTGCCTTTTTCTCTTTTCCATTGACTGACTTGCCTTTAAGGGAAGAGATGCCTTAACAATTCTCACTGTAGCCACAAAACACATTTCATGCTGTACTTCCCACCTCTCCCTGTGCTGCTGACATCCAACAGCCAGGGGTAAATGCTGACTCATTTTGCTAATATGGTCAGTGGTGCTCTTGCTTTTTCCTTCCTACATTTTGGTGTTAACTTTCTGTTTCATCTTCCATTTTAGACCATTTGCATATTCAAAGGAACAAGTTTGTGTCATACCATTCACTGTGGAAAATATCTTCATAGACATTAACAGTTGTAGCCTTATTAATTTAATTAAAACATAGATTTAGCCACATCTTTTATAGAAAAACTTGTTGCCCTTGAGATGTAAAAGAAACCAGTCATGTTTTAACAAGCCTTAGTGAGCTGCTACATCTATTCCCCTTCTCCAGCTGTCCTCAGTTGTTTTTGTTCTCATTTACTGTCATCACTGTTTCATACTTACACTCAATTAAATTCTTTTCTGTACCATTTTGGCTTCTAAACTTACTATATTCTTTCTTTATTCTTTGTTCAATTACTTTTCTGGCAATTTTTTATGTTCTAAAAGACCTTCTATGAAGACTGAGCAGCTATAGGTAGCATTCTCTTAATATTCACATATTTCTATATTTTTTTGTGTGTGATCAGTATAGAATATTGCCTTCCATGTTAACCACATTTGCTACACGTTTTACTGTGTTTCGGTTTATCTCATTTTCCCTTATTGCCTGACTGTTTTATCTCATCATTTTCACATTTGTAATGACATAGTGTTTGATAAATCCATAAATAAGGAGACACTTAGTGCTAAATCTTAAGCAGCGATATTTAATAACTGCTAGGTATCTTCAAGCTTTGTAATTTTGTTGGTTAAAGTTCCACTTCTATGCTGTTGATTAATCTATAGCAACTAGTGGCCTCTAGAGCTATCACTTCTATAATTCCCTCATGACAATATTCACACCAATTATTTTTTCCAAATTGTATTGGTGTAGAAATCATGTCCGTAGAAAATATAATTATCAACAGTGTGGAATCTTTTTCAGCTATTCCCAATTGCTGCCATTTTGTGGTTTCTTGGCCTACTATCACCCTCATTAAAATTGTTGTCTACTGGCCTTGCACCAGCTGCTGCATTTGGGTGGATTTCCTTCCTCCTTTTCATGTGCTTCTCACCTTACGGAGATGACAAGCCCAGCCAGCAATTCAGCCTCACCTCTCTTTTTCCCAGTGAACTCAGGAATCAATTTTAGTGTTTCCAGACAGAAGTTTCTTGGTTTCCAAAGCAGCAAGTAGACATTCTGCCTGGATACTGAGCACTAACCCAGAGCTGCGTTACAACTGAGTTAAACTTTTGCCTCTGATTTAAATTGTGTAGAATTGCATAAAACACATTTTATCTGACTTTTTTTTTTTTTTTTTTAATTCTTCCTTTCTCCCTCTATATACTCCATGTCTCTAGCGCAGGATTTAAAGGTTTTATTAGATTAAAAAAGAGGGTAATATATATATAAGAAAAGGTTTCAGATTAATCACTCCTGTTCTTTGAATGCCTTGATCCTAATCTTACTAGAGTGCAACCCAGAAAACGCAAAGGCAGAAGCAGGTACAGGCATGTCTGTACTCTTTAATAATGTTTTAGATGTATTAGAATTTCTAAATTTAAGTTTTTAGGAAACAAAACAGGCAATTACTGTATGTCAGAAATCTGTAAAGCAAATAAAAAATGCACAGCGTGAAGACTACTGAATACTCATCAAAAGATTAAAAAATCTCTCTAAAAAATTCTAAAAAAGGCAGATAGTGAAGGTAGGGAGGCTGCAGAGTTTGATGTCGTAATTCAGGTTAGATCACATCTTAGCTCATGCCTTGATGAAAGGGATCTTGTGTGTACAGGCATACACAAGCACGTTCTTATCTTCCAGTCACACAGATAGAAGAGCTATGCAGCAGCCATAGATAGCAAAATCAAATGTCTATTTTGGATTTTGCAATACCAGAAGCATTTGGTTATAGTTCATAAATCAATTCCTCTTTGCTGTCCATCCTCAAAGGGTGTGAGGGAACATTAAGTTCTCAGCAACAGTGTCCAAGGAGGAGCTGGACTGAAGTCTGCAACATACTTCCTTACTAAAAAAATTCAGTATTCCTACCATCGTGATGTGCCAAAATTTAGTAGTTGCTACTTCTGCAGTTGTATTAATCTTTGATATTATTTTTCCTTTGTATGACTGACTAGCCAGTTAATAGTGTCTGTCTTCTTACCCTCTTCCTGTGCCCATTCTTTTGAAGGATTTAAAATGCTGCTGCAAAAATACAGTAGCCTTTCATCTCAGTACTTCCCACAAAGGGAACCTTCCAAGTTATTTCCCAGCCAAGCTTATTTTCTTATACAGATTATTGCAGTTCACTGAACTTTGTCCTGCTGAGGACAAAGCTGGATTCTCAGGAGTATAGATTTGACTCCTTGAGAAGATCCATATGAGCATAGCCATATAAATTAGCTATGCATTGAGCTAACATTAGTATGAGGACTGTGTTTCTGCACTTTCTTACTCTCTTCCACAGTATAGTTTCCAGTGAGAGTTTGGCTTGCATTAAATGTATCAGCTTTTGACATATATTTTTGTTAGTTATTGATTCTGCAGTCTTTCTGTATTTCACACTGGAAATTTGGTGGGCCAGTTTCTATAAACATACTTCTTCGTTGTCTCTAATTTTTAATCTCCATTTTAATTGTTGTTTAACCATGCAGAATTTCAACACCCAAAAAAAATTAAAAAAAAAGCTAAGAGTCCAAAGTTTTCACAGTAAAAGCAAACAGATTAAAGTCATGATTCCTTTACTTTTGTTCAAGCTGGAGACAGGATAAATGTATCTATCTGAATTAAATTCTATGAAGATAAAATGAAGCTAAGAATTGCTGTTCTGGTAAAATCACTTGGGTTAATTGTTTTACTGCAGAATGTAGGTAAGTAAGAGATGCAAAAGCAAGTAGGAAATATCTGTCAGATGGAGCAGAGAGAGACATGGAGAACCATAAATAAATAATGTATGATTATGCATATGTAGTGACTGGGGATGTGAGCAAGCCATGAAAACCATCTGTATGGCTGACAGCTAACTTGTCTACCAAGTACCAAAAAGATATTATTTTGCCTTCTTAAAAGCACAGCTATTACAATGTTTTTCTGTCTTTCAGTTCTGAACTCTCCATTCCAAAATTGAAACTCTTGTGAAGAAAAACTATAATACTTTTCAGTCTGCCTTTACATGATGTAAATAATCATGCGGTCCAGTGTAAAAACCTAAATTAAATATCTGATACTTCTTAGAGGTTTTTCCAAGGGCAGTTTTTGTTTATCATTTGTAGGGCTGTGAAGCCTTGGTTCCAAAACTTGTCACAAAAATTTAAACTCGGAGTGTAAATAAATGAGAAATCTTGAGCCTTTAACTACCTTTAAAATGAAAGTGGAGGTCATAAACAGATGTGTTCCCGCTGACTGAGCAGGAGCACAACAGGAAGATTCCATGGGTCTGCTCTTCCTTACCATCTGTCAGCAGGGAGTTACTGCCCTCACATGCAAAGTAACTGAAGGGGATTTAATTTGTTTTGAAATGAATTACAAGTGCTTAGCAGCAGTTTTATCATATCCGAGCTGGTGCAGAGACTGGGGGCAGGGCTGTAGGCTTTCATCGGGGGCAGTAACCAAGGGGTGGTGAGGGTGCAGTGGGGGCAGAGAGCACCTTCCTTGGACACTTACACAAGACTGACAGAACTTGGGCCCCTTGATAGGACAGCGTTCATATTTGAGTAGATAGTAAATTTTGTAAGTTTTGTTGTCAAATTCATTCATTATAGAATTTTGGCCAGTGTATAGAGTTGAGCATTACAGAGAGATTAATTAATGCAAGTTGAATTTTAAGATGTGTTAGGCAGGTAATGTTAATTGTTCAGTTTAGTAATGAGATGGATAACAGAATTTTAGATGGAATCTAACTTCCCTGTTTTCCTAAATAAAACAAATATATCAACATTTTAAAGCCATTATATCCAGCTACTCATTTTCCAACTCTGGGGCTAGGAGAGTAATAAATGAACAATTTCTATAGGAATTAATGTGAAAAGTAAACTTTTGATACTGTACTGCTATTGTAGATTAATGGAATACAGTTTCATAACTTCATATTATACTTGTAACTGAAGTCACTACATGTATTGTAAGCTGATTGTGATTTTTGCTTGAATTTTACTTTTTACTTCATTTCTGTTTGCTTTGTTTTACTTCCAGTTGTTAAATGTAGCTTGACTGTGTAACAAATTATCAAAAATTAAAAAGTTAACATAGACAATATAAGTTTTGCAAAGCTGAATGACATAGATACAATATGGCCCTATTTTATATAGTATATGCCAAATCTTCCATTAAAAACTAGTTTTTACAGCTGCTCCTGATAGCTAAAGTTTATTGCCATATACTTCAAGCCCATGTTTTAAACATTGTGTGCTTAATGAGCAGGATTCAAAAATAGGAATTACGTTTCATTTCCACTGGAATGCTTTGAACTTGAAAAGATTAGACATATTATGGGGGAAAATAGAAAGATTTGCCTGTCAGACTTTTCTTTTTTTAAAGATCAATTACATACTTAATTTAGATGACAGACAAAGAGAAGACAGCTTCTGATGACTGTCCAATGAAATCAGGGGAGTGGGAAACAATATCTCAGATTTTTTTATATATTCTTGTTACACCAAGAGGTCTCATAATTCCTTTGTTTCTTCTGAAGACTGACAGCTGCTTTAAAACAGTGCTTTCCACATCCATCGTCTTCACTGCTCTTGATGCAGTGTCTTTTCTGATGCAGCTTGCTTTGCAAATAAGCAGACCAACTGTTTCCCCATTCCACACAGGAAAAAAATTCACCCAGAAAATGAGACAGCGTTTAAGTGATACCTACTGTGCTTTTTTCTTCTTCTTCTTCATGATCTTCTCAGTTACTGTAAAATGGGACTATAATTAATGTTTATATGTTTTAAGATACATTTCACAACCAGCAAAAAGTAGTGGACGTGGACATGTATAACACATATGAGTTACATCACTGGCTGTTATTGGCTGTGGATGCACAGACTTTGGTAGGCTGTGTCATGCTCTGGTGTTGGCACCTGGGGCAATGCAACAATCAAGAGAAGACTGAGGATGCAATAATCTGACAGAGCAGCTGTGCTGCTTCTGTTTCTAGAAGTGGCCTGTCTGTCAGGGCAAGGTCAGCTTTTTTCCTGGATTGACTTTTTTTTCCAAAATTAACCCACTGAAGCTGCTGAATCTCTCTTGTGTTTATTCTTTCTCTGACCTTCTAAGATGCCAGTTCTCCTACAGATTGCAATGAGTTCCTATTTTCCAAAATATTCTCCACCTATCATGGTACATTTCTAGTCCTGAGTGATTTGTTTAGTCTTCACTTACTGAATCACAACTATGGATTATTTGACCCATTTTTCTCCATATTGAATCTCAGTTTTTGTTGTTGTTTTCTTCTTGTCTGAAAATAACTGCAATCAGTTCTGTGTTGCATATCAGTTTTGTGATGTCCTTATCTTTAGAACATCCGTCCCAACAACTAATCTGTCTACTATTATGTTAATGGTCACAGATTCTTTGGGAACCGTGAAATTAGTTAACTGAGAACTGAATAAATGTCAGAATATTGTAGCAGACTTAAGTAAAGATTCCAACCAATAGGTTAAGAATGATCGAATCATCTGTGTTCATTTTGCTTACTTCTCATTTTCTGATTCAAAGGTTGAAGTTTATGAGATAAATTACAATTTCAAATGTGATGTATAGGCCTGGCAGCCTCCTGCATGTTACATATTTGCTTTGAATTTCAAGCATTCATCACATACATTTTAATATCAGGGAATCTATGGCTAGATAATTCAAGAAAAACAAACCGTAAAAAAAATGCATCACAACATCTCTGAATAAATTGCTTTTCATACAAATAGTTTTGATGAGACAAGCATTCATGGTTTTTTTTCCATGGCAATTGAACTCAGAAATGAGATTATGGTAAAACACAACAGACTGTCATTATCAAGTAGCACTCTTTATATAACCAGCCTAGCACAGGCACCAAATGGGAGTATAGAGCCTACTGAGTAAAGCAGTAAGCTGAGGTCAAACTTTGCTACCTAACACCTTCTCATTCTGTGTCTAGGTTCTCCCTCCTTTTTCTCCAGCAGGGCCAACATTTGGGTGAATGCTGTATGTGTCAGGTTGGAGGTTTGAGAAGGGCACAAACTCAACACAGCAATAAATTACTAAGAGTGCAGGTTGCTGTGAATATGTGCAAAGTTGTTAGTGTGAATTTTATTTTTGTCTTCTCCTTGCTTTACTGTGTGGCCTTACATGCTAATATGTAAATATTATTACTTTGGTAAATTACTGTAAGGACATTAACATTGACATTTGCATTTTCTTACAATAAATAACAGTTATTAAAAAAAATCTAAATATCTAAACCCACAATAATTCAGTCTTATTTGGGTATTTTGTATTTATCTAGACATCTGCTATAAAATTTTCTTATTTTAACATTTAAGTAGAAAAAAAGGCTTTAGATACCTAGATAGTAAATAGCCCAGATTGCCTTTTGAATTTCAATATGTAGCTGGCTCCTATTTTTCCCTTTCAAGATACTTTTTCTGTTCACTACTGCAGAGCTAACCCAGGAGCAAAAGGACTAAGATACATTTTTCTGTGCTCTGTTTTTCACAAATTTAGCTATATATTTTTGCCTGAAAGTTGTATTATTGGAGAAAATTTTGTAAAACTTAATGCTTGAGGGTCATGACATTCTGCATGAACCATACTAAGAAAAATTGCTAGAGAGAGAAGTTACAGGCATGGAGTTAAAAGTTAGAGGGCTAGCTAGAAAACTATTGTGTTTGATTTGGGAACAGATGACTTCATACATACATCTCAATTAAACCATCAACATGAAACATCATGTTAAGATTTTAATCACAGCCCAAGGCATTTCTAGTTGAGACATGGGTGTAAGGCTTTGTTGATAATTTGGAGACACCTTTGCAGCAGGAAATAGGCCATAATAATCTCAAAGAGATGCAAGTTAAAGACTATATGGTCTTAGAAATTTATTTGGTTTGGTCCAGTATTTTAGCTGTTGTGACCTGAAAATAGGGAATAAACAAATACAAGGAAGACCTAGTTTAAGATGTCCCTGCTCACTGTAGCAGGGTTCAAGTGGATGACCTTTAAAAATTCCCTTCTGACCCAAGTCATTCTATGATTCTAAAGGAAAATTAAAGTATTACATTTCAATTCAATAAAAATACTAAACTTCTGTTTTCAAGCAGTATTTTTCAGTGCACCATCTGCCATTCTGAAGGTTCTATAAGCAAATTGACATACATTTTAACATTGTAAAGCATGTGACAAAAAGCTAACAGATTCTACTGCATACAGAAGCACAGACAAGCTGCACCCCCATTAGAAAACCAGGAGCTGCATATGTCCTCCTAGATCAGTGATTTTTATCTACCACTTCATCTTTAGTTTAACTCCGCTTAAATGCATTCAGCTTAGGACTTCATCAATAGCAATGCTGTTGGCTGACCTCTCCTAAACACAGAAAACATAGAAAAAGTTCAAGCAATTGAAAATGTTACTAGATGCTAGCAAAAAGAGCAGCAGCAGTAGTAAAGAGATTATAAGATTATAGCCATAGAGAAGACTGTAAATGTCCCTAAGGAAATCTATGTATAATTTAGTTTCTGGTATAACCATAGAGATAACAGCAATATGATGGAAACTCATAGGCAAATCTTCTCTCAACTGAAAATTCCCTTGAAAGTTTAAAAATGCAGATTTGATAGGAACATTAAGCATAAACAACAAATCATATGCACATATATACATTCTATTACTGCTGGAACTACCTCTGCCCAAACAGTTAAGGAATGATTTTGAAAGTGTTTAAAGCAAAATTCCTGTCAGTGAGGATTTTTTTAGCCGTTTTTTCAGAGAATCCCTGGGATCTATACATTGTATACTGACAGATAAACCTGATTAAAAAGCTAAACTTAGAAGTGTTCTGAAGTAAACAAGCCTACATTTATGATAGGTTTTCTTACATCTTAATTACAATTTTGCGTGTCATTAATTTGCATTTCATCTAGTTTTGTATTTAAAACTATATCTGCTAAAACTCCTGTGCTTCCATGTTGTCACCAGCTCCAGTCATACTGTGGCTGCCAGTTTTACTGAGCATATTTCATTAGTATGGGAGAAGTTCTAATGCAAAATATGTCTGGGGTTTTTTTATCAGCTTTTAGCTTTAGCAGTGATGTTCAATTATTTTTATTGCTGTGTTTTGCTCTATCTTGACTATCAAATCATGAAATACCAAAAGTTTGCTTTCACAGCACAATGTTGATATTCAGTCTGTCCTTTGTGAGACAGTGCTAGTCCAAGTTCATCTGAAAATCATTCTGAAATGAAGCGGTTTAGAGCATAAAGCTGGACCCTGCAGCTGAACTGTATCCAGAGATATTCACTATCCCAAACCTATAGCATTTTAGGTATTTTTTTTAGACCAAGTACTCACAATGATAGTTTCAGTAGGTACAGAGAGCCTGCATTTATAATTTAAAAATGACTGTATGCTTTGTGAAAAGAAACCCTATGATTTTCATAATTGCCTTTGATGTGAAGCACAAAAGAAAAGCTGACTCTTAGTGACAGCCATATTCAGTACTTTCAGAGATGTCTGAAAAGCACATTAGACAGCCATGAATTTTGTTGTTTCTAGATGATATCTTTATCTTAAAGTATTTCTAAATGGAACTTATACCAACTATGCACCTGAATGATCTTCTGTTTCAGTGTTGGGGTGTTGGTGAACATTATTTAGAAATTAACTAAAAAAAAATAAAAGTGAAGGAATATTCAGCCAACGACAGACCATATGGTCTGGCTACCACAAATGAAAGCATATTCATCAAGCTGATGCTGTATTAATATGCAGCAGTAACAACTCAAAAGCAAAGGGCTCATCACAGTGAGGGAAAGAGCATTTAGAGGCATGTTTGTCTGAAGGAGAAAATTCTTCTCTGAAACAAGTTTCCCTTGCGGTCAGAGCAAGTTTCTTGATCAGTTACAGGTAGTTTCAAAACAAGAAATTGGAGGAGTGACATTTAGAACATCAAATAGCTGAGTGCTAGAGAGCAAACCTATTTGCTTGACTTCAGTCCTTTAGACATCAGGAGCATATCAAAATGACTTGTTCAAGACTTTTGATTTCCAGTGATATATTGTCTTTGAAGCTTATCTGCTACTTCTTTCCTTACATGGGAGTCATTTTCTTTAGGACTGGCCTTGATAAAACCAAAAAAATCTCTCCTCTGACACTGTTCAATATCCAGAACATTGCCCTCCTTTTTCCTGGAATTCATGTCTATTTCCAGTCTGTGGTTTTTTTGGTTTTTTTTCTTATGCAGTATTTTCTAGCTTCAATACCCTTTTCTGACTAAAACAGCTCTTAATAAGGTCACTGACAATTTCCTGTTGTCTAACACCAGGAATCTTTAACTGTTCACATTCTTCTAGGTCATTCCACCGCTTTCAACAAACTGTCTTTCCACTTGTCCTTCCTTATCTTCTCTTGGCTTGTTGTCAGGGTCTGCTTTGTCATGCTTTAACATTCACTCTTTCTGCATCTCCCCCTTGGTTTCTAAAGCTCCCTCTGCAGAGTCAAGTCCTCCCACTGCCAACACTGCCTCCAGCCCATCACCTTCTTTAGCCTATTTTCACTTAGCAATGCTTTTAGTTTTCAGTCTCTGGGCATATCCCAATAGCAGCCTCAGTACCTCTCCTTTCAGGGTTTTATTTCATTTGGTTGTGCTCATGATTGCTCATAAAAAGGTCTGGGTTGGAAGGGGCCATAAAGGTCATCTAGTTCCAACCCCTCTGCCATGGGCAGGGACACCTCCCACTAGATCTCTTTGCTCAAGGCCCCATCCAGCCTGGCCTTGAACACTGCCAGAGAGGGGGCAGCCCACAGCTTCCCTGGGCAACCTGTTGATGGCAATTTTTTTTTCCCATTTTCTCTACAGCATTCCCCAGACAATGATTAAGTCCCCAGCTCAAAAAGGCTAGAATAGATTCTTTCTTGCAAACCTTAGTGTTTCTTTGTTGACGTTTACACTATTTTATAAATGTTGCTCTTCATCAGCTACCTTTCCTTTCAGTCTCCTCTGTGCCCTTGATGCCTACTTACACATTCAGTATTGCTTATTCTTAAAATATTTTATCTTCTTTTTATGCACCAAAAAATATATTACGTCTTTCCAATTCCTCTTAAAATTTTCATCATCTGAGATTTTTACCTAGTACTCAGTCACTGTGATATGCAGTAATCTAATTCAGCCTCTGCCTTTACTTGCTCAGTAGAAGGTTGTGTTCACTGCATTACCAATACTCACGAAATGAATAATAATAGCCGAGTACTTCATTGCAGCAATGCTGAAACAAGTGAGAATCAGAAGTTGTAACACTGTTGCTCTTTCTGTCACCTGACTCGAGCACATATTTTAGCACCTTTTTTTGTTTCTTTCTTTACACACCACTGTACCCATTTTACTATACCACTGCACAAAGGGCAGATAATTTTCATATTCTCCCTGTTCATGTAGATAAAAAGAGAATTTTAAATAACAACAGAAATATTCTTTTCCAGTTTTCTGACCTGTCTTGAAGATGACTGAGGTGATCTAGACCCCACAGTAGTCCCTGTACCAGCAGACTCCTTTAATTTATTCTCCCTTTAATTCTCTGTCTGTCAGTGTTGACAGGGTCTGACATTGCCAGAAATACCACTTTGCTGTACGAGGAGCCTGGAGATTGAAGCATAAGCTAATTGTCTCGGTAATTAGGTCTACTAGCAATTTTCTGGGAGATGATTATCTCAAATTCTTTTCTCTATTTCTGATGCATTCCATTAGTTCCATAAATTCTAAACCTTTGTAGGCTCATAGTATTGGGAAGCTACCTGACTTAGTTTACAGTGTCAGTTTGTTCATGCACATCATCTCTATATTTGTTAAATCCTGTTGGCTTCTGACTCCCTCCAAATTCCAACTAGTTACTAAAATTTTTCCTGAGTGCAAGAGGGTCTCTCTGCCTCTTCTTGTCCTGAGAGAATATACCACTGGGGAAGGTAGTGCAGAAATATGAATTAGACCTGAGCCCATTGACTTGCAAGAGGAACAGGCTGCGTCATGGCTGCCCATCACACAAGGGACATCTCCATTCTGCAGTAGAACAAAAGCACACCAGGATTCTCAACAAAAATTTTAATCAGTTGTTGATATTTGCCTTTTCAACATAACGCCCCACTCTGAACACCCCTCTGATATGAGTAGTGGATGCTCACAGAAATAGGTCTTGGATGAGAACATTGTTCAGTGGTCATCCAGTGACTCCTGCATAAACCAAGCAGAAAGAAGGAAACAAGTTCTGAGTAAATACATCACAGGCAAAAAAAGTTAACACTTAAAATCAGGCCTGGTAGACAGAATCATTCTCAGTCAAATCTGTGTTTCAAAAACAAATCTGTGTTTATGAAACCAAGAGAGGGTTTCATACTAATGCTGCTGGAAGAAAGTTTGACTACCCATTAAACCATAGTTTCTCATAACAGAGAATTCAGAAAACTGCTTTAGCAGCTATTTCTCCTCAAACCTGTCACATTTCCAGTGATCTTACACAGAAATAGTGATGCAGCATAAAGGCAAATCAAGTTCTTCACCCATTCTGCTCTTCACAAGAGAAGGCAAGTTTCCTTTCTGTGCATACAGCTTGAAATACAGTGAATCTCAACTCTAAATTAGGTTCTCTAAAGAGTACTACAATGGAGATCTTTAATAATAACAATTAGTTGGATATTGTACTCTTGGCAGCTGCTTGTGGTGCTTTTCACTGCAGTATGCCTTCCTCATTGCAGTCAATACTACTGAAATGCCTTTAGCAACATAGCACCTTCTTTATATGTTCAAACATTTCCCAAAATTAGAAATGGTAATTGCAATTCTTTCCTCTTTTCATGAGAAATGATTGAGCTCATGATTTGCAAGGACCTCGTACATTACAGAAGAGATTACCACTACTATCTGTGTTGTTTTTTCTAAACATCATCTACTTGACTGACAACTTGGCAATTAACAAGTCACAGCAATACCACATCAACCCAAACTAGAATCATATCCTAGCACCCTTTCGATTTCTTGTTCTCAGATTGTATTTTTAGATTTTGAAAAATACAAATTGTTTTTCTGAAGTATTTTGAAGTATTTCTCTGGAAGATGTTTTCTTTTTCCCTGTGGCCTTCACGCTTGTATTTCCCCATTCCTGGAATCAGCTCTCATTTAGCATGGGTCAATCATAGTTCTAACCTCTGCTGTGTCTTCTCCTATACTGTCAGCCTCAGAAACTTCTGTATTCCACCTTGGTATTAGAAGGAGAGCCTACTTTCAACTCCAAGTCGAGTGATGATTGTATTATTCCAAAGCTGCTTTGAAAAAAAAAAAAAGTTTTAAAAAAATCCTCATCAGTGGTAATTAATTTTGACAGTGTGGGCTTTGTAGCAATTCACAAACCTGTACTTTGTGCATCAGCATTCCTTATTATTCTAATTAAAGTGGAACATTGTGCCCTCGCCAGTCATTAATGGGTTTTTATTTTGTAAATGACATTTGCAAAAGTTAAAACGGGCAGTTCATATGAAGTCCACAGGCAAGAGCGTTAAAATTAGCATCACCATAGCAACAGTCTTCCATCATTAGTATTCAGGGCAACAGCAAATGTTTTGTTGTGCTTTTGTTTCAAAAAAAAGAAAAAAAAAGGGGGTTTTCTTTACTTGTCCTTCATAAATAAACTCAGACTCATGCATTTCAGGTAAAATTATTATTATATTAATTGTTAGATCACTATTCTAGCATTTCCCAGTGTTTTGAGGTGGTTTTTTTTCAGGACAGAGGGTGAATTTCACGATCTCTACAGCTGTGTGTGTCTAACTTCCTGAGTGACATTTATTCACTGCCTGCCTGCTGCTCTGCAGTACAGTTTTATATGAAGTCTGTCAATTCTACTCAAGAAGCTGTACCAAGCAGGGGATTCTGCTGAGATTCTTTAAAAGATCATGCATGGTAAAACATGGTCCCATTAAGTGGAGTGTGCATCTGCTCAGTGCTGGGTTTTGATGTTTAAATGATGCTATTTATATACTCTTATTTTTATTTTTTCCGTCTCAGGAATTGAAATGTTAAGTGCAGGCATCATCCCCAGTGAAACAATATTCAAATACCATCTTGTCTCACACAATTCAGAATTGAGGAATGACGAGAAGGATGCTCCCCTTATGGGAAACCAACATAGATTATGATTGTACTCCAGTGCCCTTTATTGGAAGAGATGATTCTGGCTATTTTTTTTTCCAAAACTTTAAAGCAGATAAAAAAACATATTTTTCTGAGAGCTTGTTGCAGCAGTTCTTTGCAGTTCAAAAAACAGCTTAGCACCACATCCCCTCGTTTGAAGGATCCTGTCTGCGTGTGTCTTCTGAAAGCAAAAGCATGCAATCAGTACAGGAGAAGCAATGGCTGTCCTGTAGGTACAAATATTTTTCTGTGCAGACAGATGGACTAAGAAGAGAAAAGCAAGGTGAAAGATATTAAAGAACATAGATGCTGAGTAGTATGAGGTCAGCAGGACTACTACTGTTTCGATTTGGTGTATTCTGCCTTTTCAGGAATAAGCACAGATCGGAAGTAACTAAATGTTCTCTAGCATTATGTCTCTGGGTTTTAATTTGGCACAGGAAGGTCCTTTCTTTCCTCTTTATCTTAAAATGCTTCACTTTGCAGGTTTTTTTGCAAGAGAATAATTTCTAATGAGTAAACACATTTTAGTGCATTGCAAAAGCTGGGGCTGTAATCCATTCCATGACAGATATTCCTGTATTTTAATAAGCAGGGCACATTTTCATACAGTGATTGCCTTTCTAGTATCTGCCCAGGTAGCAGTGATTAATTTTTCAGCTAGTAAGATCTCTAGAATTGAAAAACCTGGACAAAATACGAATATATATATACCTAAGGAAAATCACTCTTAGCTTAACTAAAAAACATCTATCTATGGTGATTTGACCAATGACATCTGGTGCTTGGCACTTGGAGAGCTTTAACAGAGAAGGGGACTGCTGTAATGCTGAGATTCTGAACCATCTACATATATGTTCATTTGTTCAGCTGCTAATTTTCTTCCTTTTAGAGAAGTACGTTTTTGCTTGGTCATGTTAAATTTTCCCCCTGTGCTGATTCATGCTGCCTTTTTCCTTTTTAGCTGCTTGTCGGATGCTCTCTTGGAGATTCAGCATGCTAAAGCTGTTAATTGTCTCTCTTTTAGACTTCCATCTCCTATTGCAGTGAAGATACTAAATGAACTGTAATATTTTGAAGAATTTTGCCATTTGATCTTCTAAGATAAATTCATTGGTGAAATGAAGCACAGTAAAAACTGAATAATTTTCTGAATTTTCCAGAATTCAGTGTTCATTTAGCTAAAAGGTTTAATTCCTAGCATACTATTCAAGAAAGCTTCTCTCTAATGCAATTTGAGTAAATTCAGTAGTAGTTTCTTGCAGTGCTGCATCTTATAATTATCACATAAATAACCTAGGGTGTTTTTAAATCAACTTCGGAGAGCTTTTTAGATTATTAGCTCTTTACCAGGATTAAACTATATCATCATTAGAAAGATTTACCTAAATTGCAAGCCTTGCTTATCATAATAATGACAGGCAGGATGGCCATTTTTTGGAAAGATTGGTGACAGGCTACTCTTTTCCACTCCAAACTCCATTCATTCATGGAGAGACTTTTGAACAGTGTGTGACAAGTGAGGGGAAACTGACTTTCAAATTTATTAAAAAAACACAGTAGCTACTTTGTTTCCCAAAATGTACACATGTATGCTTTCTACTTATGTGTGTCTTTGAAAAAAATACTGAAGCTGTTCTTCGTTAAAGATGTTTCTGCATTTGCTCTAGAAATAGAGGAGGAGAGAGATGCATGTCGGTGAGTATAGATTTCAGATATGCTATGCTAGTTGCAGGTTTCCTGTTTAAAGAATGAACTCTGGAAGCAGAAATAAGCAAAACTTCGTTTTGTATCTTAATCTTCAAAATCATACCCAAATTCAACCTACAGAAACCCTGGTGAGTAGAAATAAGTGGTTTGCAGCTATTCTCCTGAGTGTAACAGACTAGTAGCTGGAAATGTCAATGATTGCAGGAATAAAAAATAAAAACCAGAACTACTAAACCTAAAGCACATTTTTATTTCTCCATCTATAAATTTTTAGTGCAAGTAATTTGGAATACAGTCATCCTTAAATTTTACATCAGTATTTAGAAAGGAATTTCTTCCAGATTGCTGCCAATGAGAGCATTTTAGCCACTAGGGCCCTGTTGTTGGAAAGCATCTTTTCCTTTATACTTCGGTTTACTTGAAGTATCACCTGAAAATTGGAGTTAGAAAACTGGTTCCCAAAGATCTCTGATGAGCTCACCACCATTTCCAAATACTGGTTTAAACTTGGGTTCTGAACTGAGAAGTTTTGACACAAACCATCACTAGAAGCATAAACACAATAGATCAAGAGATTATCTTTCTGTCCACAGGCACACTGACCTAATTTGTTCTTTTAATTACTACTTGTTAATTGAAGTGCTTATTCTTCTAGTACTGCTGTGACATTAGCAAACCACTTAAAGCCTTTTGCAGTCTGTTCAGTTGCAGGTGGAGTTCTGTATCTTCATATTTAACCAGTGGTTCCTCATTCATCTGCTTTTCCACTTTTAATTGTTTTGTAGCACAACAGCAATGAAGGCTTTACTGATACAATCATTACATGCTAGTGCTTACTTTCACAGGCTATTATTTCTTCTCCTCTTTCTAGTTGGAGGAAGAAATAAATATTTATTCACCCTACAACAATCTTGAAACGAGCAATTCTCACAGACAATTCTTCTTTATGGTGGGAGCAGTTAGGCTCCTGTCATACATACGTGTCAGAAGGTTGGAAATCAAATTTGATTTCTGTGCAGAAAGCAGATTTGGTAATTGATTTCAGCAAAGTTACCTCATATTTTTTAACAGCATAAAAGGGATCAGAATCTGGCTCTGAGCATTTCCTCTCATGTATCATGTTTTTTCACATCAGTGCCCAAAGTATTGTGGAATAAACCATTGCTGCTGGCAAAACACAAATCTGTGTCCATACAGTTTTCACTTGAGAAAACAGAGCTCGAAACAGTCAGCACTGCTTTGCTCTGGGGCATTTTTTCACTATTCTAGAAATAAGGAGTGGAAAAGAGTCTATCAGCATGAATCCTTTAGCAAACTCATCTGTGTGGATATGCCCACATTGTGTAGACTCATAATAGTCCCCCTCTTCAGTTTGTATCAAGAGAGCCAGTGGGACTCCTTCCTCCTGTGCCAGTCCCTTTTTTTTTTTTTTTTTTTGTCAATGAATTCTATTTTTAACACCTGGAGACCCCCCAAACAATATAGCTTTGTTACATGTTTTTTAAAGTACTTACCAACATTTTCCTGCAGTTTTATAAACTCAAATTAAATTTCTGCTGACTTTCTGACTCTTACTCGCTCTTGCTTTTTCTTTCTGTTGTGCGCAAGTTCATTTCCTACGAATATTCATTTGAAGTCCTGAGAGCCCAATATTGCCCTGTCATTTCCAGACTGAAATTCTGCTCATCTGTTTTCCCAATTCTGCAGCAAGTTTCAGGGACACCAACAAAGCTCCCTCACTGCCTCGCCTTGCCTGGTCTTGTTGCATCATGCAGATTTTCCGCTTTCCACCGTTCTGCTTACTAGATCCTCCCAATTATTGTTAGACATTTACACCCACACAGTTTCCTTAAGAAAAGCCTAAGTCAAACCTTTCCTCTTCTTTGTGGAGAAGTTAGACAGAAGATACAATCAACCAAAACAAAAATCTAGAAAAACTGCCTCCTACCTTGTTCTCTATATTTTTAGTTTTGCTGTGTAATATGCTTGCTAAGATCTTTCCTCTCAGCTCAGCCTGCTGCAAGGCACAGCACTCGCCGAAACCACAGCCCAAGTATATTCTAATTTATATTCCTCAGGTCTTTTTGACACTTTCTTGAAGTGGGAGGTGATGTGCCCCACGTAAGAGCATTTACCTGCCTTTTTTTGTTGTTGTTTAAGAACTGTCCTAAATTATAAAGAATTTCCTTTTTGTATTAACTCAGAAAGTAACATATGTGCTAGCGAATAGTAAGTTAATTTCTTCAGTGAATGTATAATACTTTATTATTTTTTTCACTGTAAAAAAACTTATTTTCACTGTAAGCTGTTCCTTAGTGTAACGCGTACCAAGCCACCTTGACCTGACAGATTTCCATTCCATATGAGACCAAACAGGTGGCAACCCCCAATCAGTGCCTTCTGATCACTGAGCAGCTTTGATCTACCTAATGTATAATAAATAACATTCTGCATTTTAATCATCTTGTTGCTTTAATATCACTTGTGTTGTGAAGTCCTCTTTCCAAAAACCCATCTTGACTTTGTTGATCCTTTTTTTTAATTGGATTATTTTGATCTTTTATTTATTTCAACGAATCTACAAGTACACAGATGATATACCAGCTGGAACTTATTATAATATATACTCACCATTTCCCTATTGCTATGCAAATCTTTCACTTTTTAAATTATTTTGTTTTTTTTTAATCTCTCAGCAAGAGATTTGACCACATGATCTTTTTGGGTTAGGATACTGGCTGATGGAAAATTCAGTTAGGGTTAAAGTCCCCTGCTTTTTACATGTATGCTTCACTCTACACCTGCATTATGCACTTAGGCTCCAATGAAGACCACAAAAAAGTGCTGTTGTGTTTTTAGTAATATATTACTTATATTACTATTTAAATTCCCTGTGCTTAATTCTGGTCAGTCGGAGTTTATCAAAGCAGGGAGGATTAGATCAAACCATATCTATTAAAAAAGCATTATTGAAACCAATAATATTTTCACAATAAATGAAAATGTAATAACAATAGCATAGAATAGTGCTGTACTGCTCATGTGTGGGTATTTTTTTTCAGACAATGTGGTTTATCTTGAACTTACTGAAACCCAGTGCTAAATTTCTCACCAAATTATGTAATGTCAAACTTAGTACTTTCTTAATGTTGAGTTAGAAAGAGGAAAACTGTAGAATAGATACTTAAATTGTTCTGGAAAGGGTATTTTAAATTACCTTCTTAATTGTAAACGACACAAAAAGACCAAGTAGAAAAGCAGAATTTCAGCATAATGACCTAAATCAAGAAAATAAGAATTGTCTTTTTCAATGTTGGAGCTGGTGGCTGGAACTGATTTATATAAACTGTGCCCATCAAGGAACAAGCAAACCCATGAAATTAAAAATCCATCAAATTGTTTCCAATGAGAGAATGGGACAGTCTGCCAATGTGAGAACAACCTGTATTCGCTAAGGAATGCAGCCAAAATTTTGTTTGGATGTAAAATTCAGTCCAGTATGTAGTATGCAATGCACTTGAAGGGTAAGAGGAATGTCATTGCATACTATGTTTCTGCAGTTTACAAACTTGGCAAGATGCTGTAGCGTGTGTAAATACAGATAAGTCTGAGGAAGAGCAGATGAGTATTCTTCTAAGCCCTACCTTTTACCAGTTTCCTATAGAAATTGCTACCTAAACCATTCCTTTGCATGCAATGAGACTGCTAGAAAGAAATGCCATGAAATGCCAGCTGCCTTGCTGGTATGCATTGGACGTGCTTCTTCAGTTAGTTACCTCTGCCAAAAATTGTGCCAGCTTACAAAGTTTTTGAGTGGAAGTAATAGTTTTTCTTAGAAATATTGGCTGCTGCAAAAGCTGGAACTTGCATCTCGAGCATTCAGCACATTTTAAAAGAAATTATTATATGGCTGCTCTTCGTTGGTAGTGATTGGTTTTGTTAAATCAGTTGCTTTCTGGATAGAAAATCCTCCACTTAAAATTACATTGATTACCAGCTAATTTATTTGGTAGGCTTATCAAGAAAGCCTGGGGGTTGAGCACAGCAAAGCATTTGTGACTATACTTAAAATCAAAGGTATCTGCGCTGATCTAGAACTCTTCTGGTTCCCCCAGTGTAAGGAGGTGTTTTTGCCATTTAATGTGATGGATTTGCTTTGCAGCTACAGGCCCGGCTAGTTTCAAAAATCTACTGCAGTTGTTGCAGAAATTGGGCTGCAACAGCTCCCACATTAGGTCAGACAATTTGAAATGGGGAAAAAAAATCAAATAAACAAACAAAAAAAAACCTGCCAAAAACCAACAACAAAGAAAGAAGTGATGTTTTCTTTAAAAAATTAATTATATCTGTTTAATCTGTCTATCTGCATAAGCAAAATCATGCCTTAAGTCCAGAGAAGCACTAAGGGGGAAGCAGAAGTCTGCTGAAGCACGACCCAGCTCTCAGCAATAAGAGTAAGAGCCACTGTGTAAAATTTGGCCCAGGAAAGAACTACTGTTCTCAGGCAAGACACACAGAGAAGGGTTGCTGTAAGATAACATGTCTCCAGGAAGTCCTAATAAACAAAATATTACAACATTTAGAGAGGTGGACCATCTTGACTATTTCATAGCCATCACTTAATTAAATGGCTGCAGAGATGTAGTCCCATTGGCCTTGTTTTCTCCAGACTACTAGCAAGTTTCATCTACAATGTTGACATGAAAATATCAGAACCAGGCACTTTCTTCATCTCTGACTCAATAGAGTGCACTATCACCACCAAATAATAATTTTCATTGCATATGTTCCTTTTTGAAATATAGCAATAAATGCTAACCTCAGTAAAGTGTAATGTTTACTGTTAAAATTATCAGACAAATAATTAAAATATGGTATAAAGCAAAAAAATTATTTTTTTTCCCAATGGAATACTTTTAATGATGATACCTTATTCATAAGCAAGAAATATGTTTCTTCTTTTTGAATCCTAAATTGTATTTATTAGAATAAAACCAAGTGAATACTCAGTATGGCAAACTGCTAAAAATAAAATTATCTGGAGGTTTGAGTTCAGTATTAAATACACTGATTTCATAAAACCAGTGGATTAGATGGAGTCTAATCCTTCACTCCCTGCTTGAACTCTATTTGGCAAAATTCTTAGTCTGTCAGCCTCTGCAAATCTTTGCAAAATTATTTTTATCCTTAGTAAATGATTTGCTCTGTTAGTTACCCTAAAAAAAAAAAAACAAAAAACCACACACACAAAAAAAGGAACAAATTGGGAGATAATTTCAGTAACAGTGACTGCAGATTTTTAAGAATGAGAAATAAGAGCAACAGAAGAAGCAAAACTATGGCAAAGTAAGATATTAATTTCTAAACACTGAAAACGTATTGTGCCCATAAGGAAAAATAAGTTTCATTACTAACATACAAAAGAAGCTTCACCCAATTTTTATTTAATAGGCAGGACTGAAGGTTTTTGGTGTTTTTTTCCTTGACTGATGCATATTATTGTAAAGACATTAACTGAAATGGTGCTAACTGCAAAATGGCATTTGTTTCTCAAGGTGGCAAGCACCAGGCAGAGCTGTGATAGTAACTGAAAGAAAATTAGTTACCTCAAGAGAAGAACGATAATACCAAACACCACC
Source organism: Florisuga fusca (assembly GCA_038090715.1). Classification (NCBI taxonomy): domain Eukaryota; kingdom Metazoa; phylum Chordata; class Aves; order Apodiformes; family Trochilidae; genus Florisuga; species Florisuga fusca. The sequence continues at coordinate 16,404,323 of JAAWXA010000004.1, read as the reverse complement.
ATATTTTCTTAATAAGACATTGATTTTGTTGTTTTGGGATCAAGGATGAATGCTCTAGAAGTTGTAATTTTTCCAAGACAAGAACTGTGAGTTTAGATAATCCTTCATTCTAACTATAAGAGCACTCAGCAAATCATCTTCTACATATGCCTGTTATATTTATGACAGCATAAAATTCCAACTTGTGGACTCTATTAAATAAATAAATTCTCTAGATCCTGTGCGTGCTCTGCATTTGTAGTGAGCTATGTAGATATAGAGAAATCTTGGTTGAATCTAATATTTTTTTTCTTGAGAGGAAGTTGACGGAAACTGTGTGATGATTCTTATGACTGATAATATGGAGCTAGTTTTAAAATAACCTAACATTCTGTGTCGTGGTGAGGGAGATGATTAAGGTGGATAACTCCTCTGAGCCCATGGAACCACAGAACAATCTCAATTGGAAGACACCTTAAATATCATCCCGTTCCAACCTCCCTGTGGGACGTTTCCCACTTGACCAGGTTGCTCAGAGCCCCATCCAACCTGGCCTTGAATAATTCCAGGGAGAGGGCAGCCACAATTTCCTTGGGCAACCTGTGCCACTGTCCCATCACCCTCACACTAAAGAACTTCTTCCTTACATCTAGTCTAAATCTGCCCTCTTCCAGTTAAAAACTATTTCCCCTTGCCTACACACCCTTCTGAGAAGTCCCTGCCCAGTGTTCTTTTAGGCCCCTTTCAGGTACTGGAAGGCTGCTGTAAGGTCTCCCTGGAGACTCTTTTTCTCCAGAATGAACAACCCCAGTTCTCTCAGCCTGTCTTCATAGGAGAGGTGCTCCATCCTCATGGAGCTAACTAAAAGTTAGCTAATTAAAGAAAAGAGCTAATTAAAAGTAGTTCCAACTACAGATCTGGAAATTGTTTGGTTAGTTCAATGTGGAAAAAAGCTCAGTATAGAGAAAAAAAAACTTCTATAGAGAATAACTTTTTTATTTTATTTTGAGCTCCACAGAATCATTGATTCAGTAATGGTCTATAAGTCCTACAATTCATCGGTGTACCTTTGACCAAAAAATGTCAAGGCTCTTTGACTTGTGCAGGCAAAGAATCTCTGCTTTTTGTTGCAAGTTTTTCACTACAAATTTGGCTTTGTTGCTAAAAAGGAAATCTTAATTTTGCAAATTTATTCTTTCACTGTTAGTAACAGGAAAACTGAGAACTGACTGAAGATATGCCAGTAGAACTCCAAGGTATTTGAAGCATTTTTGAGGTGTAGTGTGAAAAGTTTGGTTCAATTAAAACATGCCATACTGAAAATATACTTAGACACTGAGTTCTATTAAATGCATTCCCTTTATTAGACTTAGTTAAACATGAAGTGTCAACTGTGTAATATAGTTTATAAACGTTTTTTTCCTATCAGCTAGCATCCACGGGATTCTTTTCTGTAATAACTGCCACCTCCTGTGCCAGAGACAGAAGGAGCTACACAAAGATACTTAAATGCAGAAGCTGAAAGGGATACTTCCCAAGAATAACCATATTGTAGTGAAGTAAATGGAAGGAGCAAAAGCTGTCTGGAATCATGTGAAGCATGTGCCAAAGTGAAAATTCTTGAGCTTGCCTCGGGAGACTTGAATGAAATAATTTTCTTACATTTAGCTAAGAAACAAATATGTATCTTACCTCAAAATTTGTACCCCTCTTTACTGAGGTATTTAAGTGCTAACATACATTTAGATTCAATTAGGATAAAATAATATCCATGCCTTAGGACGTTGCTCCATGGTAGCTGATACCAACTCATCTGTCTCTGGAAGCACTAGTTAAAGTAGGTGTCTGTGTATTTATACTTGTTCTGAATGACTGCATGTAGAAAAACTAATTTTCACTCTTTGGCCTGCATGAGATGAGTCTATTGCCACTTGTCATTAAAGGGTACTGCCAGAACTATATGAACAATTGCCTTGTTTTGTAGTCAGGTTAAATTATATTTTTGCATAGAATACTGTTTTGAAATGAAATTAAAAGTTGATTTCAGAAATACCGTATGAGAAACTTTTCCTTTCCACAGTTCTTTTCTTTCTGTTACCAAGTCTGACCTCAGTTTGGGAATAGTTGCGCAACCCTAAACCTGAAACTGCATTTACATGCAAATAAACCATGAGAAATGTCTCCTGAATCAGATGAAAGACTTAACCTGTATAGAATTACTGGTGAGGCTAGTTAGGTGTAGCTGCTCCCTCGTCCCATTAGCTTCTCTAAGCTTGTTCCTTTCCCAAGTGCAGTGCTGCACTTCCTTCTGATTTTTGGATCCCCACATAAGAAATTTAGAAGGAGAGAGAAAAGCAGTCATGGTCGGCATGAAGACTAAACTTTGCTCATTTTAAAAACAGCAGGGTCTTGGGAGAAGTTAAAGACTTTCCAATTTTGGAACTAAATCAAAGCTAGTTTGATTTACCAAGGGTGAGAGAAACATAGGTTGATTGCATCAGTACTGTGCACAGCCCAGTCTAGGGAAAAAGGTTAGGAGTAGACCTCAAACTTATCATATTTTGCTAAGGTAAAAAGCCTCAACATGCTTGGGATGATGATGGAAAAATCTCCATACAAATAGGCAGGGCCCCTTGTTGTTAGGATTATATACTATAATGTTATGTATAGTATATTACAAACATTGAGGAAACAGTATGGTAGCTATAACAGCTTCAAAGTGCATTTTAAAGCAACAAAAACTACAAGCTCTGTGAGAACACAGCAAAGCATCCATTGCTAAAAGACACCAAAAAATGAACACATTGGTTCAAAAGTGCAAAGTTTACCTAGCTGGCGCTCTGATTGAGAACTTGCTCGTGTATAGCTGTCATAAAATGCTATAGATGTCATTGTTCTCTCCCAGTAAGTGCAGCCTTACCATTGGGATACCCTAGTACAATCTCCTAGCATGACATAAGTGGCTTTTTTTTTTTTTTCCCAAATGCTCCTATTTTTCTTCTAGATAATATTTTCATAGCAACATTTTGAAAAAAACGTCCTCAATGAAAGCAAAACTTTTCTGTTTGTATGAGTGAAGTGAGGACTGCAAAATACAGGTTTTCTTGCTATTGATGTCTGCATGTTGAGAGGAAGCAGTAGAGAAGTTAATGGTTTGAGAAGCCAGCTTTTGTGTTTGCAACACATAATTTTGTCCATGGAAAGGAAGATTTTGAGGTGAAAAGTGAGCCACTGAGAAAAAGAGTTTATGAAATCCTGCTTATTTTAGTCCCCCAGGAGGCAAAACAGTCACTTCTAACTAGGCACACAAAGAAAAGTAAGAAATTGAGTTTGCCGTCATTGTTTTGCTTAATGTATCCTTATTAGCCTGCATTTTTTTTCTCAACATTACTCCCTGAAATAACAACTATTAATTTTGCCATACAGATGCCTCAAACGAAGAATTTACTATGGTATAATTATTATTTTTCAAGTGGTATTCGTAGATTGTAATGATCAGCAAGCAATTTTGTTTCACTTAAGTTTTCTGGTGGTTTTTTTATTATTATTATTCTTTGTATTTTTGTTGCTCATTTTGTTTGTAGTTTGGGGGGGGTTTGTGTGGTTGGTTTTGGTTTGGTTTTTGTTCGTGGTAGTGGTTTTTTGGTTTGGTTTGGTGTCTTGTTTGGTTTTGGGTTGGTTTTTTTTTTGCTTCAGAGGGCTTTTTAATACTTTTAGTTATCTAACATTTTGCCAGCTTTATGCTTCTTGACGTTTCTGTTCTTGGAACTATTCACACACAAGTTCATCTCCATTCCAGAAGAGTAGGGATTATTCCTTTTTTAATTTTCTTTATTTCTTGTGGTTTTGTATGAAAGCAAGAATAGATCTGGTGGTATTTACAGGTGCTTACCTGAAGAACTCCTAACCTGGATGTGCTATCTACCACTTCCAGTGATGCATGTAATCTTACTTAATCTCAGTCTCACTCTGCTCCTCTTTTCAGGGTCATGCACCTGGCATTATACTGAACACACACTCTGCAGGTACTGCAGGGTATCTAAATTGTCACAGTCACGTGAAAAAATAAATATAGCCTCTCCAAATTAGGCTTTAAATGACTGCAACAGGATGAAGTGTATATATATTTCTAATACATCAAAAATGACACCATAATGACAGGCAGCCTCTCATTCATCTTTTATCAACAGCTTGCAAGGCAGTGCAACATAAGACACACACAGACTGCTACCAAGGCTCCATGATACCCATCTCATAGGGTGCCTAGGATTTCAGTTTTAATCAGGTGTCTTTACTGTAGCAAAAGCAGGTACAGCCCAAAGGAATGCAGAGGTTGTGCCATCGTGCCTTTAGCAGGAAGAGACTTCTGTCATATGTGCTGTGTACCAATGCTTTCCATGCTGTGCATTAAATTGCTGCCAGCTCTGTAATATCTACAGCAGAATTAGTTTTATTTAAAAAAAAAAATTAAAAAAATAAAGAAATTAATAAGGATTCACCCTCTTACTCTGTTCCGAGAGCATCTCAGTAAAACATGTCCCATAAATTCTCAGGAGCTCCACTTGCTGCTTATGCAGGTGTCTTAGAGTGTGGAGAACAAACCCTGCAAGAAGCAGCACCTCTTAAGCTCTTTTCATACAGGACACAGATTGGGTTGGCCTCTGGAAAGAAAGTGGTATGCTCCTTCCCCACCCCTCCCGTGGTGTAAATAACTGATTATAAGGACATGGAGCTATGAGCGTTTTAGTAGGTCTTTAATTTAAAGTGCAATGATGGGGGAAATAAATGCAGATTTTTAGAACTATTTTCTTCCTTGCATTTGCAGCACTTTTATGGGTTTCCAGTGGTGATGTGCAAATAGCTCCCCCAAAAAAGCCCCAAACCAGCAGAATCCAAACCAGTGTTCTCTTTTTGGCTCTTCTGAGATATCCATCAACAAACAAAAAATAATAGTAATAATAATAAAAATCCTGGAGTTTTCAGCCCTTGAAGCATATTTAAGACAGATGATTCAAGAAAGTGTCATGGTGCCATCCCAAGTGATTCTTAGTATTTATTTATACCAAGAAAAATGAAATAGATTCAAACAGCACAACAGAGTAACTAGATCAAAACAGGGCAACACAACATCTTATATGCAAGACAAGCACTTGCTAATCCACTACTGAGAAACAGTAAAGCCACACTTACAAGGAGAACTACACACTTCACAGAACTATTGAAGCAAGCTAATAGGAATATATATCTCTGCTGTCAGTGACAGTAATACTAAAGAAATGTCTCATTAGTTTTCTAACTCATAAAGTGCTAAACTTACTAGCAAACTTGTGGGCTTAGTGTCTGCCCTATGAAGCAGTTTTGGGCAAGGCCATATCTATTTTTTTTTCACGTTTCTGTATCTGTCTTTAAGATGGAGTAGTGATGATGGTTGCCTTCATAAACCATGTGAAGATTTATACTAAAACAATATTATTTAAGAATTTGTTGTTTTATCTTCATGTTGTTTTTTTTAATGTCTGTGGCTCTTCCCCCACAGAGAAGGGACAAAATTCAGAGAACATACTAAAAATGAAAATTCAGTCTTCTCAAATGTAACCATTCCAGTTACCATTTGAACAAGCGACACTAGCTGAACATCCACTTCCTCTTTTACATCTTTTTTTTCCTGAAAGAATTTTGGGGTAGTACACCAGTATCTAATAATTGTTAGATGGGTATCTAATAATACATATTAGATATCCCCTTAAACACCTGGTGCTCTTAAATGTTGAAGAGATGGAAAACTTGATTAGAACTTGTCCAGAACACTGTTCTCCTTCTGATTAAGGTCTCTGTATAGGTGCATAAATTGCTTGAATAGTCCTCAGATCAGAAAAGCACCACAGGGAATTAAAATTCTGTTTACTCTGTAATCCTCTTCTATTTTCTACCTGAAGAAGGCTGTCTTTTATGAAATGGTTTAAAATTAAGTATGGCATAAAAATTGGCTTCAGTTACAAACGTCAGCGACAGTCACCATTCACACTGCAAACAGAATATATTTTAACAGCAAATTATGGTTAATTTAAAAATAATGTGAATTGAGTGTTATTGCATACATTATAGATAAAAAGTGTAATTTTGAGGTCAATCAAAGCAGCTAAGTGTTTTGGGGAATTTGGAGACAACAATCAGAACTACATTAAATAGTTTGGGCTTGTTTTTTTTTTTAATAAAATCAAATTATAAAGTCAATAGGCCTTAATCCCTGAATCTTTCAGCGTTCTTTTTTTTCCCCTGGATGTTCTTGAGTGGGTAATAGCTTGATTTGGGAGATCAAAGGGTTAATTTGCTTTTCAATTGAGGAATGACTCAGAGTTCCCTTTATTGTTTAAAAAAAAGAGTGGTGTGTGGGTGTAAGGTAGGGGAAAAAAGCCAAGAAAATGGATTCACTAATTGGGGTTTTCACCTGCTGTGAGTCTAATTGAATACAATGCTTTATTTGTAACTCAAGGAGAAAGAAGATTATGCAAAGTATGGGAAATTCAGACTGGTTTTTAAATTCCTGTTACTTGGCACTATTATATGGGAACGACCAACTTAATAATAGCATCAAGCTTCTCTTAAGGCAGAAGGCAGACCAGGAAACTTAAGAAACAGTAAGAACCAAAGGAATGTGTGCTGGAGTTATCAGTACTAGATACTTCTTGAAGGAAAACAAACCACTTTGTGTGAAGCTCCGGGCTTCTGGCTACAGGGAGTCCCTGAGTATGACAAGGACAGCTGCTGTCTCCTTGTAAGTGACCGTGGGGTTCCTCCCAAGTACTCTGCTTACCATCCAATTTTTTTATTTTCCCCTTAATGAGGGGAAAAGAGGAGGTTGTTGATGTAACACAGTTGACTGCCCACAACCAGTTCATTCACCTCAAAACTAAGCTGTTTGATCTAGTGATTGACCTAATACCAGTGAACAGAAAATTCTCACAGAGTCCAAGTTTTCACATAGCAATTTATGTTTTACACAAGGATGAAACCTCTTTTCTGTATTTGTTGGTGTAGTGTTGCAGATAATAGGTAACTGGCAACTGCAAATTAGATCTTTTAAAACAAATTAAATTGTGTAGAAACTATGAGAGTTTAACTTTTAATTTCATTAGGTTTTTGTATGTATGTTTTGGGGCCTGAGGAGTTGAACCTTGAGCATCTTAGGCTTTTAATCATTCTAGGAAATGCCATGAGGGCTCTTCTTGAACTGCTTGTTGAGCTTTTCCTAAAATCAGGTAACCCAGCTCACTGGAGACTTAAGGGAGCCTTAATATATACTAAACTTGGAATAAAAGCCACCAACTTTGGTGCTTATAGACATCAATGGAATATGAACAGTCCATGGGATAGACCTGTGGTATAGAAAGAGGGTGAGATGAATTTTCCATGCTTCTAGGAATGCATCTTCCCCTTTTTGCACTATTTTTATAGATATGAGAGGCATCCTTTTCTGGGTGGCTTTACCAAGAAAACATGGTGTGGAAAGCTTGAAAAACAAGTGAGTTGCAAGGACTCTGCTCTCTGTGCACCCTTACTTTAATGAATGAAGGATGTTGGTGTAAAACTTGCATGAGAGCAGACTGGCTGCACTGATTTGAAATACTGGTGACACTAAAAGGAGATTGTTAGCTTTTATTTGTGTACTGAATATTAAGTGGGAATTAATACAAAGAAACATTGCGACAGTTACTCAGCATGACCAGAACTATTTTCTTCTGCCTGAAAAATTCCAGGAGAGGAGCTTGTCCTTCCCAGGGAGGCTGAGGCAAGCCCTTAGAAATGAAATTACCTGATTTCACCCGCAAATAAAACACTCGGCATTTAATTTAAGCGCCAACATTAACAGCTGCGAAGCGAAAATCCGTGTTAAGGCCCATTTAAAATCCGTCTCAGCTTCGGTGCATATTTTAATTAAGTTTCCTTCCCAAGCCCGCTTAAAGCGAACCGCTTTGCCAGCCTCTCAGCGCTCCCATCTGCACGGGGGAAGGCAAATAATCCCCCTTCCCCCACCCTCCCATAAAGTTCACAGAGGGCTCTCTCAAGCCACCGCATCCAGCAGAGATACCCCGCACACCCCCCAGCTCAGGCCGAGGGAGCGGGATTTCGGGGGGTGCTGGGGGCGCTCCGGGACGAGCGGGCACCGGGGCGGGGCGGGGGAGCACCGCCTCCTTTTTCCTTCCCTCCTCCCTCCTCCTTCCCTTCCCACTCTCCCTCCTCCCAGCAGGGCGGCTGCAGCGGAGCGGGGCTGAGCGGCAGTCGCGGTTCTGGGTCCGGCTCCGGCTCTGCGAACAGCCGCCGCCATGAGGGAGCAGCTCAAGGGGTGAGGCGGGGGGCGGCAGGTGCCGGCGGCGTGAAGGGCTCGGGGTGCGGTGGTGGTGGTTGTGGTTGTGGTGTAGGTGTGAGTGTAAGGAGGATGGGTCTCTCAGGTGTCTCAGCTGGGTGCTGGTAGTCGTGCCGCGCTCCGTGAAGGTGAGGAGCGGAGGTATCGGGCCCCCCGTCTGAAGAGCGCTGAGGGGGGAGCGGCCGTGCCTGTCATACCTGGGTCTGAAGAAGGTCGCCCTGCTGCTGCTGTTGCTGCTTGCCCGGGTTTTCTTCTGAGGACTTGGGAGCGGCGTTTAATTCAGCGCCTCTCTCCCCTGTGCCGAGGCCGCCGTTTGGGGCTGGAGGTGCTGGGTGGGAACACGTAGGAGATGGCGATGTGCGGTGGTGGCGGCGGCGGCGCAGGGGAACCTGCCGTGGGGTGTGGGGATGGTGTGGAGAGCCTGGGGCTGAGCGGGAAACTCTGTGGATGTGCCCGAGATGGGGAGGGAATTGGGTCTTGGCGTTACAGCTCCGCGGGTTTTCGGGGGTAGGGCAGCGCTGTACCTGTGTAGCACGTAGCGTGTGTCGTAACCTGGGTCAGGAGGGAACTTTAATGGAATCCTTGAAAACAAGCGTGCCTAGAATTGTTTTACTTTACCCGGTAATTTCATGCTTAGAAAANTTCAGATTAGGATGAGGACTGGGGATGCTGCCGGCTTCCAGGCTGCAAGGTGTTTTACTATAGCTATTAAAAGACAATATAACGTGCTGTATTTCTTGTTGTTATACAGCACGTTATATTGTCTTTTAATAGCTATAGTAAAACACCTTGCAGCCTGGAAGCCGGCAGCATCCCCAGTCCTCATCCTAATCTGAAGTTGGGCTGAGAAGTGGTTTCTGCAGGCATATGCATGCAGAGCTGAGGAAACAAGAAACATGGTTACGTGTAGGATCTTTGACCTTTTAACACTAAGGAATTGTTTGAGGCCATCACTGTTTGAGGCTGGATTTGACAGGACCCTGCAGTGAAATTGCTTTGGCAGAAGTGGAGAGGAGAGGCTTTGAAAAGCAAACAGATCCGTGGAGAGTAACAGCTGGGGGGGCAGGCTTGCTGAGCCTTGGCCACTGAGACAGAGTCCCTGCCTGTGACGGAGGCACAAAATAAATGTTTAACATCAAGGGGAGAAAAAAGAGCTACTATTCAGTACTTGGCAGTTGATATTTGCTCTTCTCCTGCTATTCATTTCCAGTATCGGCAAGAAACATTAATATATATCAGTGCCTGCCTTCAGCAGTCGGATAAATCTCGCAAAAGCCAATGAAACATGCTAAAGTCAAATTTCTGCTGAAAAAAATTCACTGATCCTTGGCTTAAACAGAAATAATCTCTGCACAGATCAGTAGTCTCTAGGTTTACAGATTATAACAGTAGTCCTTTGTAAAGCACAAAGGGGCACCACCTTTTTTTTTACATTGCTTATGCTTTCTGTAGCAGTAACTTGTTTTATCTGAGGAATTAATGGAACACTAAAAAAGACAACTGTTAAGTCTTCCTTGCAATCTCTTTCATCTACTGTTGAAAGCATTTTAATATTTTTAAATGAGTGGTAGTGTCTATTCAATAATGTAACAGTTTCAATGACATTTAAGTTAGCCTAGTAAAATCCAAACAGCTCTCTCATGTTTGTTTTGGCTTTTTGAAAAAAGTCAAGAAGTGGTTGGAATAACATTTCATTTTAAAGCTAAAGGTGAGAATGTGTTGCAAATTGTGCTTGAAAATGGATCGATTAAGAGCTTTGTAAAATACTACTTTAGCTTTTTTGTAACTGTGTAGCTATTTATTTATTTATACCTGATATTTCTTATTCTGTACACATCTAGTTCATGTCACCTTTTCTAATGAAGGGTGAGGGGAGAAGCCCAGCAGAACTGGTTCTGGTGTTACCAATGAAGAGAGAGATGAGTTCAAAAAGGATTCTGCAGTTGCAACCTAAAATTCTAGACTTGGGAGCTGAGCAGTGAATACACATGAGGCTGAATCCTATATACATATATATAAAATAATAAAAACTTTTAAAAGGGAGGAGGAGTGCAATCAAGAACATCTGAAAGATTTGTAAATGTTTTGGTGTAGCTTCTGCAGGAATGTTTGGGGGGGGATTTGTGCAGGAATTTGCGTGAGGGGGAGTGTTTCTCTCCATTCCTGGCTGCTCTTGTTTCTCAGAAGTAGTGTAAAAGGAAGATAAAATAACTATTTTGTCCAAACTGATCAAGCTATAACAAGGGAACTATAATTCAGCTGTTTGTTATTGGCTCTGCTGACAGAGATGAGACAAATCTCTGCTGTTGGCAGTAACAGAGGAGTTCACATGGGCATAGTGTGACAGAATTCCCCACGTAAAAATTATCCGTGCTTATATAATATAATCATCCTTTAATGAAGTGGTCTTGCTGTTCCCAAAGGATGTAGAAAGTGAAGACTGTGCTTCCATCCCACCAAATTATCAGTGTATTTAGCATGTCAATCACACCAGTGGCTAGGTGTCACCATTATCTGTTGCTGCTCTTCTCTTTTTCAGGCCTGATTTTAATTTCCTCTCCACCTTTGCAGCTTAAGTCAGGTGAGAAGGAGGAAAATATGCCACATGAGCACACTTACGTTTTTATTTGTTGCAAAATGTCCGTGATTTAAAAGCTAGTGATCAATTTAGTTGACCTAAACATAAAGCTAAATTGAAAAATGTGTCCTCTGAGTATATGCAATATTGCAAAACTACTGGCTGTGTGCACTGATGCATTTTTATGTTGGTGGTTCATTGGAGAAGCATCCTGAGTGCTTATTTCTGCACATGTTCTCCCTCTGCTTTAGCTGCTGCTAGTCAAGAGGACTTGCACTACACTTTTCATGTTGTTCTGACTTGCAAGCTGTAAGGGGCCTTGTTCACCGGAGTTTGAAACTCTGGCACTCTGGCAAACGCTTTGCTGCAGACCTATTAAGGATGCTACAGCATTCCCAAGTGTGGTTGAGGCTGCCTGAAAGTGCTGAGCTGGCATTTCACTTCAGGCCGTATTCACAATAAGAGCATACAGGCAAATCCTCCCCCACCGGTCCAGCCCCAAAGCTCACAATTAAATGGCCTTTTAAAATGGCAAAGAGGCTTATGAAGAATAGCCTCGATGGAATCTAACCTTTCCTGGAGCTGCCCTTGTGTGCAGAATTGTTGATAACTTTCCGAGCTGAAAACATTCAGTTAAGAGGCAAACACCTTTTAGCTGGAGCGAAATAGCTGCAGCCTTCTTGTGTTCTGCATGTCAAGTACCAGCAAAATCTACCCGGGCTCAGTACGGGCTCTCAACCTCTACAGAAATTGCAGCAACCAAGGTTCAGTTCCCTTTAAAACCCTTGCTTTTTCTGGCAAGAGCACGGAGCTGTATGAGGTTGAGTGTTCTCTGCTGTGATGCTGAGGATGGAGTACTAGCTGGGTGTAGGACACTCTGCCCCACAGGTAGTCACTGCTGGGGAAGAGGTAGGGTCTCTACTGGCTTGAGTTTTATAATCTAAAGGAAAGGGTATTTTCACTGCATTGCAAGTAAGCTTGTAAATAAAGCAGAAGGGGAGAAAGAGGGAAAATGGACTTGCCCTGCAAATTCAGTCTTAGTTACTTGCAGACAAAGTGAATAAAATCATTCCTTACAAAAGGTACATCTCCACGGAAATTAATCTTGCATTAGATTATTTAGAAATTAATCTTGCAAAAAGAAAAGCAAAAGTGATTTGGGGTTAATGGTATTTAAAAATACTTGAGAACAGTTGCTTTGGCTGTGGAAATTTTACTTAGAAGATCTTAGGAAAATCAGTTACTAATTTTCAGGAAGATTAGTAAACGCCATAAGCTTAAGCCATACACAATAATTTAACTGACATATGGTTATGTCTTTCCAGGAAAAAGGAAAATAAAGCAATCAGTAAAGTACTCATCCATGTACTGTTGATTAGTGATTACCCATAGTAGTTTTCCTCATCTAAGGTAATCCTTTGGTTCTTCTATCCAACTCAGGCATGGTATTGTACAATCTGATATAGATTTACCTTTGCCAGGTATCTGTTGTCTTTTAGTGGGAGTCAGAGCCTTTGAGGGCTACTGAGTTAACAGCTGTGGAGTCTGAAGGCATCTGGTTTTTCCATTGAACAACCTGGAGCTGATGAATTAACTTCATAGGGAAAGTTAGGCAGACTATTTTCAGAGGTTTCTTGTAACTGTGTGCGTAGGTTCTTTTTCTCGTGTTTACTACATGATTTGGCACCCAAACCAGGGTACAGTTGCTATTCAAATATCTGCTGCTGCTCGGGCTACTCTGCCCCTGAGGAAGCAAGCCAAGGCAGTCAGGCTTATGCCTGAGGAACTATTGATCTGAGACTGACATGGGGTGCTAACAAACAGTGCTGACAGGTCTGTCGGTTTGAGTATTTATTTGTGTCTGCAGTCAGTGCACCTGAATTGTGGCATCTATGGCTACAGGGTTCTTCTGGGATGAGTGTGCTCCCCTCCTCATTTTGTGAGGGCTGACGTATAAGCAGGAGCTTCTGGTAGCCAAGTTTTTAATGTGTAAATCAAGCCATTTCTGGTTTTCTTCACAAAAAAAAACCCCAAACAACAAACCAAACCTGTATACCTGAGTAGGGTAAAAGCTGCTGGTGTTCTTCAGAACGTGCCTATACCAAGCATGATATTCAGGATCTTGGGTACAGGTGGTTCAGATCTGTGCATTTTCACTTGGGGAAAAAAAAAAAAAAAAAAAAAAAAAAAAAAAAAAAAAAAAAAAAAAAAAAAAGGCAAGAGACCAGGCTTAGATTTCTGAATGTGATTGCAGCCACATCCCTTTGCACGATACATTTTTTTTACCAAAGAGCAGCAAAGAGAAAGATTGCTTTTGCTGTTGTAGTGTCCTCATCCCTCTTTCACTGCCTTCAGACACCACAGGTATTAGGAAGGGGAGGGGACGCTGAGGTTGATGAGGCAAGAATTGTTTAAAATCCTGTGTTTAACAAGGGTAGCGTTATTGCAGCATTTTGCCTCGTGTACTGCTTGTGATCCCTTCCTTGCAGTTACAGAGCAAAATCAGGAAATATCCCACACAGTAAGCGAGTGAATAAATAGAGGTTACTGGGGCAGTGAAGTATTCATGTGGCTTAAGTAAATAGCCTGTCTTTTAAGACAAAAATTAAATGATACTGAGAAAACATGTAATGATTTTCAGTCTTCCTTGAGTAGTGGTGGTGAAAGGCTTCACTGGAAATGTTACCCCTTCTTAGCCTGTAAAAGCTAGAGATGTGCTTGGGAACATCATTGCCTCAAAAAGAGAACTCAAGGACCATTTGTTCTCTAAAACAGCCTTGCTGTGTTATCAGTCTTCCAGTGCACAGTTAGGTGTGCAGATGTGTTCAGCCAGCTGGCTGGGTTGTGGCTTAGTCTCTTGGAGCTAGAAGGTGTGTGTTTCAGGGACTTCACAGCACTGTGGACCAGGTCGTGCTCTCTTGCATATTTTCTCCTAAACAATGTATGTGTTGGAACCAGGATGTTTACTTTTTAAGTACAGGAGTTGTAAATGTTATTGCTAGCAAATGCGTGCTAGATATGCTATCTAGTTTTTTTTTTTTTTTTTAAATGAATGATCAGGGATTTCTTTTAATGTAGCTGAATTGTGTGTGTGACCAGGACTTCATTTGCTGCAGGACAGATAAGGAGAATTTGCTTTAAAGTTTTCCATGATGATAGAAATATGATCACCTTAGCTATGCTGTAATTTTTTTTAAAAAACATGAAAATGTGTAACCTTGGGAGACATGAGTTGGTACTATACCAGTAACACTTTTTGTTGGCTTTCTCATGCTGCATGTCATTTGGCAACATGTTGTGTTGCAAAGACTGCTAGCCTCAATGCAAACACGTTCCAATTTTGATTCTAGTCATATTGGAGCATGTCATAACCCAGCTTGAGCTCTTCCCAGCCTTCCCAGCATCTCTGCTGCCTGGCTCTGCACAGGGACCACCATGGGCTGGGGGGAGTGCTTGGGAGTCCCAGGGATCAAGAGAAAGAGCAGTAGCCTTTGCCAAAAGAGGCCACCAGTATGGGGGGTGCAGAGCATTGGCCTGAGAAGTGCTGTAGGGTCACTGGGATGTTGCATGGAGATTTTAGTGCAGGTGTTTGGACCAAAAGGAATGATTGCAGCCACTGCATTGGGTAGCTCTTACCTGCCACAGGAGAAAGGGCACATAGGGTAAAAATCAGGCCAGAAATATGACGAGTCTCAGTATCTGCATAGATTCCCATTACACTTTAAGAATTAAGGCCTCATAAATGCCTGGCCCCAAGTTTGGAGGATCTGGAGAAGGACCCATATGAAACAAAGGCTATTTAAGAACTGGTTGGTGTGATTACAATTTCCTCAAAACATTACTGCATATCTGAATGATTGCTGTCTTTTTAACGTTAGCATTGCTTTTAGTTTTGTTTCTAGAGCCCATGTCTAAATAAAGTGCTTCAAGTTAATGTCTCACGTTGAAAGAGAGACCTGCTGCTGAGACCCCCTGCCAGAACAGCTCAGGCTGCTGGTGGTGGTCTGGCACTGAGCTCTGATGTGCAGCCTGGATCACATGCTGTGCATTGGAGAGAGAAATTTTACTTTGCTAACTTTCCTGTTTTGTATTGTAGCCATGAGACGCAAACGACCTGCTGGGATCATCCCAAGATGACTGAGCTTTACCAGTCTTTAGGTAAGACACCTCTACCAGACATTTGTTTTCTTTCCAGTCAAAAGCATTTTTAAGGCAAAGATTTCCAGAAGCAGTAAAAAACAAAAAGCAGTAAAAAACACTGCAAGAGGCGATGTTTTTTATCAGCGTTACAATTTTCTGCAAGAGAAATGCTTACGGCATAATGACACATCTCAAACATTTGGTAGAAAAAATACTATTTCAGTTAGCAGGTTTGGAATGTGCACTGGTTTACAAAGTAATTTGGGTGCATTGTTGCAAACTCTTACTGAAAGACTGGAAGAAAAATTCAACAACAACGACAAATCCTTAATCTTTTCACTGCCTGATCTGCTTTACAAAAGGCAGATGAAAAAATCAAACTAAGCTGCTGTTAATGTTGACTTTTGGATGATAGGAAGCCAACCAAAGCAATTTGCTGAACTACATTAGCGCTGCTTTATTTTTAAAGCACTTTCAATACTTGGAAGGCATGGCAGCTGTCATGATGTCATTTTGAATACCCAAATTGCATGCTCGTTCAGATGTGCCTCTCTGGTGGAGGTTTTTTTTTTAAAATTTCTTAGCTGCTTTGGATTTTATTAACTGAAGCACATCTATAACATAAAATAGGTCAATCCATGCTCTGGTATAGGCTGTTTGGCAGACCATTTAATAGCTGACTCTTTGCTTTTAATGGTTCTATTAATAAATAATAGAGGGCATAATAAAAATTAAGCTATTTCTCTAAAAGAAATATCAGTGAATACGGTGCATTCGTAAAGAATGTTACATCTGTACTGCACACTTACATAAACTGGCTTTAAACAACCCAGCTTGAGCACTAGGGCAGTCAAATCTAGCAATCAGTGCAGGGTTATTTACCATTGTGAAAAATAGCTTAAATTATATCCTGCTAAACTCCAGTTTAGCTGCTGAAAACAGTCTAATTACTCCAGTATAATCTATTTCAAGCTAACTCAGGTATCTCCACAGTGATCTGCAATTAAAGGCATACCACAAGTATTTTAGAAAAATGATATGGTAAAATGGAATGAAACAGTGTGATTTTTTTTTTTTTTTTTTTTTTTTTTTTTTTTTTTTTTTCTTTACAGCATTGGCACTGTGGCAGCAACTTGTTTAAAAATTAGCCAGAATACAGCTGTGTATGTCACAAAAGGATGTAATATGTGCAAGTTCAGGCTAACTGAATGCAAAAGCAGACAAGTATTGACTTGCTGTTTAATTATAACATATTGCCCTGTTTGTCTCCTTTAAATTTCTACCCTAATAGCTAGTGCGAGAAGATTCAGGACAAATAGTAATTGCATATGCAGATATTCCTTTAATACTGCTAGATCTTCAAACAGTTGCTTGTTAATGGAACCTCAGCCCAACTCTTCAGCCTTCTTTGATCCAGAGATCACATGATATTTCTGATGCTGTTGTTAGTCAGATCTAAAGTCCTGTCGCAACTGCTTTTCTTCTGGTATTTCCCTATTTGAGCTGGAGCACTCCTGAATATCAAAAGTGAAGAGGTACATCTGTATGTAAGGGAAAAAAGTGCCCTGATGGGTTCAGGTCCACAGTTCAAAAAAAATGACTGCTGAAGTTGGTTTGCATTTATTTTAACCGAGTTTTATCACTATGAATATCACCCGAATGTCAAGAGTTGAAGATATCCTTATTCCTTCCTCCATAAAGAAGGGATGTGTTTGGGAACTTTTTAAAATATGAAATCCTGCTGTTTCACTTTTCAGATACAGTGAGTGTCCAAAAGGGCAGTCCTTTTTCTGGCTAGTTTTATTTAGAATCATACTATTACCAAGGTTGGAAAAGAAATCTAGTCCAACCTTCTGCCCTACAACCCCTACCCACTTGACCATTTTTTTGGGGGTTGGGACTAACCAACCGCTCATTAAAATGGAAACAACACTGATTTTAGCAAGGGATGTATAATGTGTATTTTTATTGGTAAATTTGCATGTTCCTATATGTGTACAAAACAGATGAGGCAAGGTGATTCTTTATGCACTGCCACATGGGGTGAAGCTTTGATAAAAGTGCTACTGAATAACCCATCAATTTATTTTATATTTGAACTGGGTATATTCACCATTGCCTAACTCTCATACAAATTGCATAGTACAAGCATAACCCGTTTAGTCTTGAACAGAACCCTTGATGTATTTTCAGAACTTTGCTTTGCCCCAGGTCAAAATGCTAATAATGGGATGTTTGAAGTCTTTTCAGACTGTTTAGTAATATTTTATCTGATAGTACAAAATCAACTTTAGTAATACCTTGCATACTCATTAGATCCTATTATTTTTTCCTACATTAGGATCCATATTTTGCTTCTCATTCATATGAAGAAGCTAATAAAGAGCTTAGTAGATATGCATTTTAAAAATCTGGTAGAAAACATAAATTCTGCAATCCAGGCAAATGCAAAGAAGCGAGACCAAGCACATCAATGCTGTCAAGAGTTTTCTTTTCAATTTTCCAATTCCTGCACTTAGCCTGTAGGAAATTACTGAGCTATGTGATGTAGCTCTCTATACATACCAGTACATCATAATTTCCTGGGGGATCCTTATGTCTAATTTGGATTCTTACAAACTGAAAGCTTAGGGTTTTTAGGTGAATGAGGGAGATGCAACCTGACACAAGGTGATTCTCCTAATCTACTTATGTCTTTTGTAAGACCAAGACTTTTGTAAGAACAAGGAGTAATAATAGTTTTATTTTTTACATACCCAGTTCACACAGCTTCACATTGTTGCATTACAGTTTGCTAAAATTGTTTAATTCCAAGTTTCCAACTTGATAGCTCAGCTTTCTGTCTTTAGAGACTTGGATGTTTATAAAAATGAAACTAAATTGCTTGGGAGCATTATCTGGCACTAGCAAAATTGTAGGAACGTGCTGCGTGCACTAGTGTACCTGATCAGATTGTTGTGTCCTGTCTTCAATAGGCACTGTATCAAAGAATTCAGAAAGAACCTATGGAAAGAAATTATAAAATAACCTGCCTACGAAGGAAGTATTCTCAAGTTCTCCTTGACATCATTTCTTGAAACATGGCCATTTATAAAGATACTTGTAATAGCGGTAAAACGTGTTACTTGAAATTTAGTGTGGTCTTCTTTAATAATTAAACAACGTAGCAATTTTATTAGTCTTAATGAAGCAGCTATTCCTGACTCAAGTTGGGTGATTTTCCCTCTGTATTTAAGAAGTTATAGCTTCTTAAATGTTGTGCTTAAACTGTTGATAATGACTTGAACAACAATTAAGCCAAAGTGGTAACAGATAGTTGGAACAATCACCTTGGCTGTATTGTTCAGCGTATCCAGTATTTGTTGGTACAGTTTGGCTAGTTGCATAAATTAAGAACACAGAAAAAAATGCAAATGCTGAAATAGGAAAGGTAGTAAAAAACAGTGATGTGCAAGTCTCAAGGGTTCAGAGGCTGACAGATATCCCCTGGTTTGTATTTAGACTGTTATGAACACTCATTTTCTTCTAACTTCCATCCAAAATTCTTCAAAGTACCATGAACTGCTCCATCTGCTTTTCTTTCCAAAAGCAGTTCCCCTGCAGCAGATATGGGTTTTTTACACCATTCTTTTACAGTACCCTTATAAGTTTTCTCATCCTTGATGGTGGCTCCAGGGCATCACTGAAACAAGAATATGTGTTATTTCATTGTCCTGGAGAGTTCAAGGACCTTTGGGTGAGAGGAGAGATGAGCAAAGCAGGAATCAACGTGGTCTGGGATTGCTTAATTTTTTTCAGAACAGGAGGCTTATCTCAGAATGATTCTATTTTGCCTGTAAGCTTAAAATTACTCCAACCTTTGCAGTGATGGCCCAGGAGAATTTGGCTTGCTGTGCCATGCTCTTAGTGTCCTCCTCACCCAGCCTTCCCATATAATGTCAGTATGGGTCTCCTCAAGGTGCATTAGTGTCACTGTGAACAGGAATTGCAGTAGCAGGATGCAGTCTGAAATGCTGCTGTGTGCATCTGTTTCTCTCTCCTACTACACAAAGGCAAAACAAGAGGGTGCAAACCACCCCTGTTCTTGCAGAGCATCACAGTGCACTGGTGACAGCTTTCCATTTAATTTGAAGGATTTAATTTGGAGGAGGAGGCAGTTCTCCTCAGTGTGCATAGAAGAAATGTCAGAGTTGCTTAACACAAGGTAGGAGAATGCTGGAAGTTGCTTCCAAGCCTCCACCAGGCTTATGGCAGCAGCTGCCATGTTGATACTGTCGCAGGTGGCTCTTGCGCAGCAATCTGAACTTCCAACTTTGAATGACCAAGGTGGATAAACTTTGTCATTTTTGTTCATGTATTTTTATTTATCCTTCTGAAACACTGCCTGATGAGGCTAAACTGCCTCTCTATTGTAATAAGTCTTAATAACAAACTGTTTAAACATGTATTGAATATGAGACTTTATTCATATTTGACTAGTTGTTTTCTTTACTAGTAAAACGTGCTTATTGCAGACATCAATCATTTGATTTATACTGAAGTCCACTGAGATGGTACCTACAGTCATTCTTTAAATCTTATTCACTTATGTTCTTTTCATGTTAATTTACAATCCAAATAAGAAAACTTCTAATTTCAGAAGATGGATTGGTTGGGTTTTGTCAGCCTTGGACAGTAGTCAGAGCCAGAGGAGGTCATCTTTCTAATGGTGTGTGATTGCATCCTACATGGACAAACACCTAAGAGGCAGTAAACAGCTGTGGCAGTGAAGCAGAAGCACTAGGCATGTTAGCAGTGAAGGAGGGTATTATAGCAAGAGGAAAGCTATGTTCTGTTATGGAATACATGACCAATATGGGAATATTTTGCTCATGAGTATTGCACTCTTCGTTTGCAAAAGGACATCTTTCATCAATATTTTAGAAGTTGTTTGCTATTTGTGTATTTTTTGATTTTCTATTATGACTGCTTCTCATGTAGCATACATGAAGGGTTTCTGACCATTCTGACTGCAAACTCTATTCATCTTCCAACCCTGTAATGGCATGTTACCCAGATGTACATCATATGCTTTCTTACACTTTGGGGTTTGCTGGCTAAAAAGCCATTACATGCTAAAACTAAATTCATAGAATCATAGAATGCATTGGATTGGAAGGACCCTTTAAATGTCATCTAGTCATTTACATCAGGTTGCTCAGAGCCCTGTCGGGACTGACTTTGAATGTCTCCAGGGATGGGGCCTCCACCATCTATCTGGACAGCCTGTGCCAGTGTCTCACCACGCTCACACTAAAGAACTTCTTCCTAATATCCAGTGTAAATCTACCCTGCTCTGGTTTAAGACCATTGGATCATGGACTTGTAAGCAGTCCCTCCACACCTTTCTTGTAAGCCCTCTCAAACACTGGAAGGTTTCTATTAGGTCTCCCCACAGTTTTCTCCTGTCCAGTCTGAACAACCCCAGCTCTCTCAGCCTGTTTTGTAGGAGAGGTGTTCCAATCCCTGGTCGTTTTGTGGCCCTTCTCGACCCAATCCAACAGATCCTTTGGTGAGCTTTCACCAGAGCAGGGGGGCACCAGACCTCTCTCTGTCTCCTGGCCACACTTCTTTAAGGCAGCCCAGGATGCAAATGGCCCTCTGGGCTTTGAGCATGCATTGTTGGCTGATGTTGGCTGTTTTTCATTCACCAGTACCCCCAAGCCCCCACAGGGCTGCTCTCAATCACATCATCATTTCCCAAAGCTCAAGTCAGTTGGTCTGGTGATTGGGATGCTGGCACATGCTGTGAAGTTCATCTACTTAGTCTAGATGCCCTCAGTAGAATTTTGGTTCCCTGGGTACCTCCCACTTATTAATTTGCAGGGGCATTATCAGCTTTTTTTATCCAATGGGACAGGTCTAATACCGTGTGCCATATTGTTTCATGGAGAGTGGTTAAGCTGTGTCTCTGTATGTATAATAACACTGTTTACTGGCAGTTACTCTCAGAGCGATGTAAATGATAGCATTAATTATTATTATTACAGGAGTCAAGGCTGAGACTCAACTGATACTAAGCAGTGTTACTTGATTAATTTCTTTCCTTTGTGCATTTGTCTCATTTGCATTTTTAAATTACAGTTCCTAAAGTGGCGATATATGTCACTGTAGGGCATCATTAGAAGATTTATGTATGAGTTTTGGGCAGCAGGAAGAAGCCCAGAATTCTTATCAGCTGGTCAGGGATTTGCAGCTGTATTGAACTGATGTGAGATGAAGCTTCTTGAAAAGTCAGAGTGCTGGTAATGTCTGATGAAACATGAAAGCTTAGTGGCTGGTAGTGGAATTATGCTGTATTCAGGGCTGTACAGTCAACAGGTTTTAACCTCAGTTAGATAGGCATTGTCAGAGACAGCAGTGACATGTAATTCCCAAAATAGTTTATCTACTGCAGGAAATACATTTATGAACAGTTATATGAGCATGCCACAAGGTATGGTTGAGTAAGACTTTCAGGTTTTGAAGAAGTACATCACTGTAGGTTCATATTTTTTTCGTTGCAAATAAGTGAGAGTAAAGAAGCAAATAAAGAAAAATACAAAAAACCCTAACACAAACAAATGAAAAATCAAACGTAAATTTTATCAAATGAAGATGAGGGTTTGACCTGATGAGATACTATTTCAGTGTTAGTTGTTAACTTGCCAAATTTTACTCTTGAGTTATGAACTGAAGCTTTTATTTCTGGTTTGATTGTGTCCAGGTAGTGAGAAAATTTCTGTTCATAAAATCAAGTGAGATGCCTATGTCATGTGTTCATTAATTAATTGTATTATAATAATACACCAAACAAACAAGCATCCTCCAGGTTGAAGGGATTTCCAGAGTTGGTCTCAGATTACTTTGAGAGAAAAATAAATCAGATGAACAACCTTTGACAGGAGGTAGTCTGGCCTGTCCCGGAGCTTTTAAACACTCAGTGAAATTAGTCTGTCATAGAGGACAGCACATTACCAATGAAACATCCCAGTCATTCAGCACTTGAAGCACCTGAAGCAGCTAGTGTAGGGCTAGTCAGTTTAAGAACCACTATGGAAAGCAATTATAACACCCTACTTGAAGCCTGTTGTCTGAGTTAGAGATGTGGCTATTTAAGAAAAAAATCAAGGTTCCTTCCATGCTGAATGCTAAAGCTCTTGTGAAATAGTTTCTTTTAAAAAAAAAAAAAAATTGCTTTCTAACTTACTTCATGGAGTAAGACTCAAGTATATGAAGACCTGTTTTTCCTCCTAAAATAATACTTGTATCCCAATGTAAAATCTGTAATATAACACTCTAGGATTGAAAGAAAAATCTGCATCTGATTTGTGGATATTTTGTCAGTAGTCAGTGGTTCTGACTACAGAGAGGAAGGTGGGCCTGGAAGCATGCAATGCCACACTTGGCCTCTGAGCCAAAAGGTGACATTACTGCTACTTCCCTAAAACCTGAGATGAGGATTGCAAAACTAGCACCTGACATTGCCTGTTGATCATTCACAGCACATCTTTCTTGGCAGCAATGACATTAAGGCTTATAATAAATTCAGTGTATATTCTACATACAGGAAAATAGATGTAAATGACAGCACTTTGAGGGTTATGTGGTTTCATGTTTTGTACTTTCTGCCCTGATCAAGGCCTGAAATGTGCATGTATATCTAGTAATACTTCTTAAGATGTAAATAGGAAGTAGGGAAGCACTTTCCAGAATACTTGGAAAATTTAAGGTAGGCTTCTTCATTTTATCAAATGCTACCCATAATCATAGAATCATAGAATTTTCAGGGTTGGAAAGGCACCTTTAAGATAATCCAGTTCCAACCCACTGCCATGGACAAGGACACCTCCCACTAGTTCAGGTTGCTCAGAGGCCCATCCAGCCTGGCCTTGAACACTTGAGCTCCATCTCTGGGCAACCTGTTCCAGTGTCTCACCACCCTCATGGTGAAGAACTTCTTCCTAACATCTAATCTAAATTTACCCTCCTCTAGTTTGAATCCATTCTTCCTAGTCCTATTACTACCTGACATCCAAAAAATCCCTCACCAGCTTTCTTGTAGGCTATACACAAGGGTAAAAACATAACTGAAGTCACAATGTGTCTGTGAGGGATGGCTTTATTAACTTCCCTTCAAGACAAGTGTAAGTTGCTTTATTTAAATTGCTTACCATGTTCCACACCACGTTAAGAATCTTGAATCTATCAGGATGATTGTGAGAGACAGAGCTGGCAGGAACAATACACAGGAGAGCTGCCTGTTACAAAGGTGTATAGAAGCACACAAAGAAAAAGGAATTGTGTACAAACCTGAAACCTTCCCTTCTGCTGTAAGATGTTTTTTAGAAACATTCCACAGCTTTATTAAGATACACAAAACTGCTGAATTATCAAACCTCAGATTACTCATTCAGACCAGTTTAATTAAAATTAATGTAATTGTGACTATATTCCCTTTGGTACCCATACCTGTACTGCATTGTGAATTATGCTGAGATAGTTAAACCCAAGCTACCACATTGCAAACAGCTTTGCAGCACCTCAGCCCATATGCCAGCTAAGAACTTTTGTGTATTTGCCCTGTTTTTCATCATTTTCTTTCTCTAGGACTCTGCCAAACTGAAAGGCAGCTTAATGGGCTGAATAAGACCTTTCCTCTGAGCCAGTATATGTTTAATGTTCCTTTTGTATGTACATAGTAGTTTATGTTTCCAAACACTTTCCCATCATTAACTCCTTGGACCCCATGGGTTTCATTGTAAATTAAATGTATTCAGAAGTGCGGCCGGGAGCTGAAGCTGACTGGCACAAGCAGTCCATGTCTTTGATAGAAAAACCTTAAATTACAAGATGCCACCCAATCTGTTTGGAATGGTCCCTAAGCCATTTAAACATCAAGGAGTGTCTGCGCCCAAGAATTAGTTGGGTAGGTGGTAGTTGCCCCAGGGGGGGAGAACGTGCTGTAGCCACTCCTCACCAGGGCGTTGGGATGTGCTTCCCAGAGCAGCCGCCCTGTAGCATCCCTGGGAGGAGCTGGCAGTGCCACCTGGGGAAAAACAGCATTGCTCCCAAAACAGTGACCTTGGTGGCTTATTTGGGTTCTCTTTGAGGAAGGTACCAGGTTGCAGCTGCTCACAGTTAGCTTTAGTTAGACGCTGATGTACTCAAGTAAACAAAAGCCCTTTGCCAGAGTTGTGTGCTTGCTTCTGCATCTTGCCTTAGACTGAATATGGCGAGCAGTGATGTATCTGCACCATAGTCTCTTGATATGCCAAATTCAGCTGTAAATGATGTCTTATGTACTGGTACTGATGGCAGGAATTCAGACACAGTAGTTTCAGCCGTGCTTTTAGTCAATTTTCTCTTCAATCTTTTTGTAAATGGGACTTGCCCAAGGCCACCCTCAGCAAAGCCAGGAGCAAGACCAGAATATGCACATCTTCCTCAGTCTGACTTCATGGAAGAAAAGAATGCACATGCAGCTTTCTGGGCAGGTTTGGTCCAAGACAACCTCTAGTCTCTTTTCACTTTTGTCTAGTGTTCACTTTGCAGACTAAACACTAGTTGCTGTGCCCTGCCATGGAGATAAATGTTATTCTGCACTAAATTCTGATTAATTTAGTGGTAGTGAGCCTCCGGAGTGTTAAGAGGCTTACATAAGTTCTGGTGTGGTGTAATTGTTTTGGTGTGTGGCCCACCTCTACCTGGGAGTGTCCTGGGAGGTTTTTGCAAGATGTGGTTAAACTGTTCAGTGGGGACCGGTGTTGATGTTCTTATTTTGTCAACTGCATGAGGAAGCTCCAGCAAAAATCGTGCCATACCGTTTTTTCCTAGCCAGGTCCAGTTCCCTGCCGTGCTGCCAGGGCCCACTGTCGGTTCACCGGCATTTTGAAGGTGGGAATCTGGGAGCTCACCTGGATGGGGGAGTTGGCTTCCTGCCCAGAGGCCTTAACATCTCAGGGCACGGATGGGCTCTGCTTGGATGGAAAGCACAAAAGTTTCATTGTTTTTTTCCTAAAGGTTTTCATGTTTAGTTTTGTGGGGTTTTATTTTTGTTTTGTGTTGGGGTTTTTTTGTTTTTGTGGGGTTTTTTTGTTTTCATTTGGGGCTTGTTGTTTGTTTGGTTTTGTTTTGGGTGGTTTCGTTTTGGTTTGGTTTTTGTTAACCCTAGCTGAGAGTTGCCTGCTTTTCCCTAGGCAGAGCTCTTGGGGCTGCTGCATGGGGCAGAGGAGGAGTTTCAGGGCCTTATCTCTCACAGTGCCTGGGGTGTGAAAGGCTGCGGTTTTTTCAGACAACACTGCTGCAGTCACTGATGTTGTCCTTTTAAGTGCTCTTTAAGTTCCGTGCCTTTGAAGGAAAGGAAGTAACACTTGAGGACTTAGTGTTTTAATTTTGGATGATTGATTGTCAGGGTTGAGGGCGTTTGCTCAGTGAAGTAGAGTTTCTAACATACTTGTGTTTTTGTGTGCTCTTTTAATCTATGAGTATAATCTTCTAGTTCAACTTAGCAACGTCTTTGTGAGTCTGGTTATTTCTGAAGCGTAAAGCTGATCTTTTATTTTAATATTTCTCCCCCTGCAGCTGACCTGAACAACGTCAGGTTCTCAGCATACAGGACTGCCATGAAACTCCGCAGACTGCAGAAAGCCCTCTGCTGTAAGTATGTGCCTGTGCCTCACCCGCTGCCAGGAAGTCTTTATGACCAACACATAAGTTTGCTCACAATTCTCAGAAGCAGAAAAACCTCTTCCACACGTACCCCCAGCTCTACTCAGCGTGTGGAAACCTCTCATGTGAAGGGTCTTCTGCTGCCACCTGTTAGCGTGTCTTCTTAGAACAAACTGCTGGGTAATCTGCAGAGCTGGCAAGATCTGAAACAAAAGCTAAGTCGGAAACAAAAGCTAAGGTCCCCTGTGTATTTCTTGTCTGTACACATTTTAGCTGGATGGTTTCACTGTGCTTGTTAGTGGAGACACATCTTGTGTCAGACACAGTTGTACAGCTTGAGACCAAAAATTGTAGTGTACTGGGAGCAGTGAAAGTTTGAGTGAAAAATCACTCCAGAGCTATAGTTGCTTATGTGTTAAGTTGAATCTTGAACCCTGAGGGGCTGTTGCTGTGTATGAGATTATCACAATATACATTTAGCCTCATTTTTCCCCAACTTGTGGTTGTGTTCAGAAGTCTCTCATCACCCATACATTAGTGGTGTGCATGTTCTAACATTTTAGTTCTCTCAACTCATGTATGGTATTCTACCTGTCACTGGGGTTATGTTTCCTCTTCAGCTTTTTGTAACCAGATAGCTAAATAATTTGCTTGTAGTGTTTTGGTAATCCAGGCTGTTGCCAAAGTAAGTAGTTGATTAGGCAGTACAATTTGGAGGGTTATTAAAACATTTTAACAGTCATTATTTTGGCATTTAATTACAGGGTTAAATTTCCGACACAGTTGCAAATGTCTCAACTGTTGATTTATCTCAAGTTTGGATTTGTGCTCACATGCTTTCTGGAACTGTGTCAAACCTTAGTGATTTTGAGCATGTTTACTTTTAGGCTTATAAGCATGGGTGAATTCCACAAATGAACAGACTTAATTTCTGAATGTATAAAAAAATAAAAAAGGAAAAAGAAAAAAACACCAATAAGTAATGAGTCTTGTAACATAACAAATGCAGTGACAAAGAATGAACTATGGTGATCAGGGACACAAACATCATTCCATGGCACAGCACTCCTGCCACACTCATTGTGGAAAGGTAAAGAAACTGGAGTGATCCGTGCAGCACTGAAGTAAGGAACTAAAATGTTTGCAGTTACAGGTTTCTCTTGATGGCAGTGCACAAGTGTAACTTGTAACATGTTTTTATGTCTGGAAGTGCAAAATTTTGCGCCTTCTTTTATCTGTATTATTCCCATTCCTCCTACTGAAAAATTGTTGGGCATTACAGTGTGGAATTGCAATTATGCACTGAAGTCAGTTCATCTCTTGAGGTTACACTTAGGTAGATTTCTGAGAATGGATGGTTTCAGAGACGAGCAGTGGTGCTTACACTGATTACTTTAGTACATTCTTCATACTTATATGTAAGGAGAAGTATTTAAGGAATTTGGTTAGCAGTCACTGTTCTTACAAATATTTTTGCTTGGAGACACCATCATTGTATTTGTGCATTCTGTGTTTTCAATGTTGCTTGTGAACTCAGTTTAATTAGATTTAAAACTAAACAAACCTCAAAAAATTCTTTTTCTGCAGTTTGGCAATAGTAGAAGTAGAGTACAGTGCTGGATTTCAGGGCTTCTACACATAGGCAAAAATTCCTAAACTCCACTTGCAGTAGTGTTGTTTTCAACTCTTTTTATTTCAGTTCTTAAAATGCAGGAGTTTAAATATATTTTAATATATTTAAATATATTCTTTTCTGCAAACTTCATAAAAAAGCAGAGTAGTTTTGACTACTGAGCAACACTCCAAAGATGTGTGCACAATAGGAGGTCTGCAACACAGAAGGTACAGTCTATTTCTCTCTGTCAGGAAGAGAAACACTTTTAAAAATGAACTATACATAGACTTTAATTCTTTTCAGTTTGTAAGTCAGCCCAGTGAACATTAAGCTACTAGGACATTAAACCTAAAAAAGAATATGGAAAAGTGGTAATCCTTAATAATAAATGCTTGTGTATTGTGTTGCCTTAGAAGAGTCTAGTTGTGTGACTGTGTCACCCCAGCCTTCAAAATTACTGTGGGCATGCCAGGAGTAACTATTGCACCTTTTTTTAAATGTATGGTTTCCTTTGATAGTCACATCAAAGCATGTTGAATTTCTTGTTTTACTGCTTTTGAAAGATCTGATCTTCAAGTGGAAACCACATCTGAACGTTGTGATGTCAATAAAATGAGATGTATTCACAAACTTCTTGGAGGTGCAGCAAAAGAAAATACTCAAGAACTTCTGTTAGGGTGCTTTTTTCCTTTAATTTTATGGAGGCTAAATTAAATGTATTTTTAAATGGCCTGGCCAACAGCAGCAGGTTACAAGGGAAATGATCTTGCATTCTGGGAACACCACTAACACTTTTTATCACCAGCCATGTGCTGTGTTTTCCTTAAGTTCAATATGTGCCATACGTTCTCCTGCCTGCTAATTGTGACTTCTGTCCTCCCATTGGTTAGGTATTCCAAGTCATCTTTTATACTTTTTCTGCAGTCTGGCCACAGGTTTAGTGTCTAGTTGCAAGCATCCAAAGGTTTTGTCTCTTGCC
The DNA here is from genome assembly GCA_038090715.1 of Florisuga fusca. NCBI lineage: Eukaryota > Metazoa > Chordata > Aves > Apodiformes > Trochilidae > Florisuga > Florisuga fusca. The sequence continues at coordinate 16,375,978 of JAAWXA010000004.1, read as the reverse complement.
TTAGAGGCCAAAGAAATACTTATGTGAATGACTTAGATTTCAGAATAAGCTAGAAGCTACTTCCCTCATGCATTTTGGAATGTTAAATGGAAAAGACCAATAGAGTGGCACAGGACCCACAAAAGTACAAAGCATAATGAGCTGTATTTAATTTCAATTAAAGCTTTGCAAATCACTGCATGATGCTGAACATACAAGTCTTCAGTAAGTATCTGACTACTGGGACTTGTCTTTTGAAAGCCTGTCATTCATAGGACCTCCATATTTGCTTTCAGGAAAGAAATACACAATTCCTGGTTCTGGGAGAAGACCACATTTCTTTTATCTTGGTGGGAAAGATGCAGGAGGAGTTTAATGTGACAAAGGCCAAAGCTACTCTTCTTTCCAAAAAAAAAAAATAATTCCCTAAATCAGAGCATGGTGGGAAGCACTATTTGATTGTAAGATGATGAACATGTGTTATTAACTTCAAGATAGGACAAGAGGTTGATGAAGAGTGGAGTAAGAGGCTTTTCAGAAGTTGCTGCTTATTAGTGGGAAAAGCTTTCACAAAGTGGAATGACCCATGTTTAGCAGTAGCTGCATGTGTAATTAAGCTGCCACTCAGATGCCTGAGGGGTTCATTTAATTACCGTTGATTCATAGTCTCAAAGGAATCGAGAGTTCAGCCTAAAGCTTGGAGTTAAAGGTGCTGTGAAGGCAGTGCTTTATTTCCAATTTGGCTAATAAATGATTAAGAAGAAAAGCATCTTTCTGAGACTCTTAGGAATAAGTCTGATAAATACGTTTTTGTGCTATGTAACATTGACCTTGGAATAGCTGTATTTTATATGCTAGTAGGTTAAACATAATATTCCAAAAGATTTTCTTGTAATAAATACTTATATGATAATGTGAAATAAGTAAAATTCCACTAAAATCCTGCACAAAACCACGGATTCAAAGTTAAAATCATTGGTGTAATAGTGGGAATAGCATTCCAAGCTTTCCTTATTCACTCTAGCACGGAGTATGTCAGGCCAACAGGATGAATTTTTCAGAAGTGCTTAAGGGATTTTGTAGCAGAAGTCCTTATTGATTTCCAGTGAAATATAATATGTCTGACACTTTTTAGCAATTATGAAAAGCCAGTGTATGGTCCATGCAGCATTACCAAGAGCCCCATGTGGAGCTGAAGTATTTTTTATCTCCACTAGTTCATGAAAGGGTCACTTTCAACCTTGGTAAAACAGGGTGAATTTGGCAAATGTGCCTTTAAGCTGGATCAAGTTCTATAAAAAAAATCCTGTATGGGTTTCTGCATTTAACCTCTGCACAATTTTTTTCTTAATGTTACCAAGCAATATTGCTTATGAGGATTCAATAAAAGCAAATTGGCAGCAGAAAGATCTGTGTCAATAATCTCATTTTTCTGATTTCTTTCGTTCTTATTCCTGTTTTCTTTGTAAGCCAACATCCATAACTCTGATTTGGTCTTCTCCAAAATGTGATGTTGGTGTTAGTCTGCAGAGTCTAAGAGCTGAGAAAAGGAAGTTAAATCAATTTTTTAAATGTCCATGACAACAACTTTTGTGTATTGACTGTTAAATTTAAATGTGCCTTACACCACAATGTGATAGAGGTGCAATGTTAATGCTCTGCTTAATTAGAAATGGATAAAATTCAGTAACAAATACTGAAAGAGGTAATTTGATTTTTCCAAAACCCTTTTTTTAGCCCAGTCCTCACAAGAAGAAAAATGACAGAGGTTAATCCCAGCTCAGCTGTGATTTGTTTGCATATTTCTTGTGGTGTTTGGTTTGGTTAGATTGCTTCCCTTCTGTAAGGAATGGATGGCAGGTCTCAGGAAAACTGATTACATGTACTATGTTTAGAGCACATTTGGCGAATGCAGTAGTCGAATGTTATCCTATCTGTAGGAACTTAAGACATGAAATATGCTATTTTTCACTTACGTAGTGATTTATGTGTAATATTTCCACAGGATCCAATAGCATAATAGGTACTTTACAGCTAAAAAATGAACCAGATTTATAAACTCTGCCCCTTTAAGACCACAGCTGAATAAACAGTGCACCTGTAGGAAACTTGAAATCAGTCCTGCATGTGACTTTCAGAGGACATAAAATGTCTGCTCAGCAGGTGCATAAGCCAAGTAAATGGTTCTGTTTATTTTTTTGGTTATAGGTAATACAACCACTGCTTCTATTCAGTCTCTATTGCATTGTTTGAGGGGTTTTTATTATTTTAACAGTGGATCTCCTGAGTCTGTCTGCTGCGTGTGATGCCTTGGACCAGCACAACCTCAAACAGAACGACCAGCCGATGGATATTTTGCAGATCATTAACTGCTTGACCACCATTTATGATCGACTGGAACAAGAGCACAATAACCTGGTCAATGTTCCTCTCTGCGTGGACATGTGCCTCAACTGGCTGCTGAATGTCTATGACACGTATGTATGGGGGTTCTGAACACGGGGTGCTCAGGAGCTTTCCTAACAGCACACGGGGAAGGAGGAAGGGACAATGAGCCATCTGTCTCATTATAAACATGAGTGACTTGAAAGAGGAAAAAAACCAGAAGCTGAAGTGAAAGTGTAATAGACCTGATGGTTTAATGGCTGCATTAATTTAGCTGAATCAATACAGCCCTTGGTTAGGCTTACAAACCTAGCTTTATTAAGCTAAGCAATGAGAAATTTGGAAAACAGAACTTTTAAAGGAGCTTTTCTGGGATTACCTGTCCTCAGCTGGTAATAGCTTTGCATGACTACTGAAATTTATTTAGATAAATAAATTCAAGAGAATTATCAAGAAGCAAAGATAGGAACAGTATCATGTAGACTCTTACATATGTCTGTACTTTAAGATGTTAAACCTTTTCAGAGCCGTCCATTTTCTGTGCTTTTCAAGCTACAATTTCTTCCATCCAAAGACAGAAGAGGCTCATCTCTTATCCAATGTGCTTACAACCCTTAGGAGACAGGAAATTTGAGGAATACATTATCTAAAATTGAATTTTTTAAAGTGTACCTGCAACTATAAATATAACAGAGTATATTTATCTTAAGAAAATTTATGAGTGTTCCTATTCAGTGGGTTAATGATGTTGCTCATAAGGTATAGACAAATTCCAACATATGATCGTTAGCTAATTTTAGAATAAACCATTGTTTATGTGTTTGGTGAATTTAGTGAAAAAAATGTCAATGGAAGTGTTTATTTGTGTTTTTAAGGTTCTTATCAGCCACCTTCAGCCAGACATGCTCATTACTGTAGCAGAAACATTTGTCTATAGAAATGGAAGGACATGGGTTAATTGTATTTGCATTAACATTTTTAACAGTATAGAAGTACCATAACATTGTTCTTCCATCTACCCTTTGTCACAGCAGCTTCAATGATCACCTGCCAAAAACCCCCATGTATTTGTACTGAGTCTTTTCCTGCAGGATCACCCTTGGAAAAACGAGTTGCTTATACCATACTTTCTGCATCAGCTGCAACATCCTGTGAAATGCGTTACCCAGCTTACATGATGTTTCTGTGTAGTTTACTGGTAGTAGGGAATGGTGCTGTGTTCATTCAAGTGCCAGGTTTTACTGCTCTGATCTGTTTTGGCTTCTGCAGAACTCTGACCCACTTCTCAGTTATCATCAACAAGAAATTACATACAAACAAAGATACCCAGTTAGCTAGGATCTGTTAATCCAGATCATTCCACAGACTTCTCCTAAACTGGGTTGTCAGGTTGAGATTTGCTGTGTCCAGTCTAGTTTTCTTTATTTTGCACTGTGCTGAAAGTAGAAACATTAGAAATTATAATTGGCTGCCTCCAGGCCATTCCCCAGGTATGCCAGGGAACTGTGTAGTGCAGAATACAATGAAACATAGAGGTGTTTTTTGTGAGAAGAAAGCTTGTAGCTATTTTGCTGAAATTCAGGTTTGAATTATGCTGATAAGAGAAGTGACCTTGGGGTTACATGTGTTTAGTTCTCATTGTATACTTAATAGGCAGAGATCAACTGAAGTGCATAGCTGTACTGGAGATGTTTAATTAAATGTACTGAATCTTTACTTTTCTTATAATTGAAAACTGTCATTTGTGAAGATACTAATCAAATTTGCAGTCAATGAGTGATCTAATTATGGGCACAGCTCTGTAAATCCAACATATTTCAGATTTGTTTTAATTGATCAGTCACTCATGCTCATTTGCAGTAGCATGCTAAATTATTGGTTTGACTTGGGAGGAGAGGACAGTGAACGGAACAACTCATGATTCCTGCAAGTTTCAATTTAATATGCCTTGCTGGGAAATCATCATTCTGCATTCTTCTCCTATATAATTTGCATGAGCCTGGTATTCACCAGCAGGAGTTTCTGAGGGCACAGCTGATAATTAATTTGGAAAAGATGTGAGGGAGAGAAATACGTGGATTTGCAGTGTGGAAAGCATAGGTAAAATAAGCAAAAATGCTTATTTTTTATGGAAAATGTGAGATTCTTCAGTAAAAGGCTGCAAATTCTAAATTTGGATTCGCCCACCCATTTCTGTCTGTGAGCAGTGTGGATAAATGGGCACCACTGGCTCCTACAATGCTTTTGTGGGATTAAAAAGACCATATGCATCTTTGCTGAGCAGTGAAACCTGATGCATGACTGAGACAAGTCTATACATGATTTCACTTTTTACAGTGATGCTCTTCCTGGTGATGCTTCAAAACTCTCGACCACTGCTTCAGAAAAGTCATTTTTAGGCATTAACTTCCTGTGTTGTCCATGTCTCTGTTTGTAGTAGACGTTATATATTTGAAATAGTATCAGAAGTAACAGTCTTGGGGGAGGTCAGCAGCTGGACATAAATTGAGATAAACCAGATGACTGAGAGACCATGGGAAGGTTTGTCATTGTATCACCTTCAATGCAGAGGAGAATGTGCTCTCCCCAGTCCAGTCAAAAAGCAAGTGATAGGGTGGGCATGTTACAGGGCAGGAGTGAACTTGAGGGAAAGGCTGACCAGAGGCAGCACGGGGAATGATGTGGAGCTATACCAGCCCCCTGGCACTATGCAGGACAGGTTTGAGTGCTGGGAGGAGCTCAGAAACCACACTGACTTGTGGGTGGTGTAACTGCAGCCTGCTTGCCTTCTCATGAGTTCTAGGCAAGCTTCATCATTCACCTAAATGTCCTGCAAGTCCTTCTGTGCACTGCAGGCAGAGGCTGTTTTCTCACGCCTGGGTCTGTATTGCCTTCTCAGAACAAGTCAGGTCAGGACCTGCAGACAGTAAGCAAAGGCTTTCCAAAAAAATGACTGCTACGTCACATATATCATTTAAGTGAAGTTATATTGTCTTTGGCACGAGGGATGGCTTCCTATTCCAGCAGGGAGCTCATCTTCTTTGAGAATAGCAGTAGTTTATGGGAAAGCCTTTTCCAAGTAAATGTAGGGTAAAGATTGCTTATTCTCACTTTAGTCATTAAAAAGGAGATGAGTAATTTTTTTATGAACAAGACCATTTCTGGTTGAATTAAAGCAACAGCACAATCCAAGTTGCCTATGGAGCACAACCACATTTTATATTTAATTTCTAGCTTTTCTTATACCTAGCCACTGTGTGCAGTGCAACATAGTTCTGTGTGGGGCTTCATTTATGATGACTGCTGTACTGTGGTGAACTGTGTTATAGTAAACAAATTATGACATGAATGGATCATATCATCAGCCCATGTTTCTTTTCCTTTAGGGGCCGAACAGGAAGGATCCGTGTCTTATCTTTCAAAACCGGTGTGGTATCCCTTTGTAAAGCACATCTGGAAGATAAATATAGATGTAAGTCAATGTAATTCTTTTGGGTTTATGTTCTGCATTTATTCCTCCTATTTATTGCATAAAGTAGCATAAAGAGATATTATTTTAGATAGTCGAAATACAAAGTGTGCCAGTTCTCTCCACCTGTGTTCAGTATGGTTTGAGGTAGTTTATCCCAGTGGTCCCCAAACTTTTCTGATCATGCACACATACTGGTAAAAATTATAGATCTGTTAGGAGTGCATGCTCAATATTTATGAATTATGTATGTCTACTACTGTACTAATGTCCTATGTTTTAAAACATGCACTAGTATAGAAATTAAAAAGGCTTGAGATAAAGATGGAATAAACACTGTTGAGTTTTTTGTTTTTTGTTTATTCTTATAAGAACAAAAAATATTATCAGAACAAAAAATATTTTTTACCACACCCTAATGGATTGTCTTGCACATCCTCTGTGGTGGATGCACTCCCCTTTGGATACCACTGTTTTAGCACACGTTCATACACAAAAATGCATGTTTACAGACCATCTTGCATGACACTTTAAAAAAATACATTATCTTTTCGAAATGCTTTTCAAATGTGGTCAGGGTCTTTTTATGTACATTGTGCTTAAATATAGTTGCTATCTTTAAATAAATATTAGAAGTATGCAAATTTTGCATATTTTAATAGACCAAGTCCTGAAATAACTTGAAAAAATTCCACTTAATTTTATCTGACTTATGAATCAGGATCCAGATGCGATCTACTGATAAGAGTAGTTCTCAAGGGTAACTTTCTAGTTAAATTAACTGGTGTCACGTAGGCATGCATTTTAAAAAGAAAAAACCCCATGAAATTAACAACCTTTAAGATTTGACCCAATGCTGTAGCAGTTCTTCATCAATTGCTACTGCTCTGGTCTTCTATTAATGAAAGCTGAAGAACGCTGAAGAGAAAACAGATATTTCCAACAACCTAGCCTGTGCATTCCTAAGTATAAGTGGATTGAATTTTAGGGCAATCACTGTGAAAGTCACATTTTAGATCTTTAGATGTTTCATGAGGGTGTTATGAAAAATTATTCAGAAAATCTTTTAAGAAAATTGCTCACTACAGATATTTTTCGAAATGATATTTTATTGCGGATTATCACCTATAAAGGAAGAGATTTATTCATATTTTATAGTCTCCTGTTGAGGGTGTGCAAAGTGATGCATACGCCCCTTTTAGGTTGTAAAACACAATGTTGGGGAAACTGAAAACTGAATCATTTGTGGTAGGGGAAGGAATTGTCCCAGCCAGGCAGTGATCTGGCTTCCCCATCCATGCTGAAATCGTAGTGTGATTGCTATTAGTATTGCTGCACATGTTCAGTATGTCACCCTGCTTAATTTTTTTTCTCATATTTACAGCAGAGCAGAGTTGGTTGTGCTCGAGCACAATTTTTGCAGCTTGCAGAGGTCATGGAAGGACTTAACCTGAAATTACTTATTATAAAGCTAGACTTGGCAAGAATGAAATTCATGTAACTAAAGAATAAGCCTTTCTTTATCCATTCCTTTATTCCTTTGGAAGAAAGCAGTTGTCAAAGCAATGCTAGGAAAGTTCTCTTGAGCACTGCTGAAGAACCTTTATAATTGTATCCCTGGTGTCAGGTGAAACATTATGGCATCTTAAAAAAAGGGCATTATTTTACTCTAGTTGTCTCTCATCCCCTCCCCCCTTTTGTTTTTGCTTTTTCCCTCCCTTTTTTTACCCCTTGAAAAGTAAGAAGAATTTATTCAGGTCAAGAATTGTCAACAGGGGGAGTTACCAAATAAATACTTCAGTTAATACTAACATGATTTTTCTTATTATTATAAACTCAAAAACCTTTTCAATGGATGTGTAATATAACTGATACCCACACAATTAAATTGAGTTTATAAAGGGATAATTCTGACCCGTAAGAATTCTTTTATAGAATGATGCAGTAACAGAACATGGTACCAAGTGACATTTTATTTCAGGAGTGAAAACAATATGATATTAACATTCCTGGTGGATGGCATGTTCTGTTGTACTGTTGTATTTCTTTAATTTTAGACCTGTTCTTGAATTAAAAGATTATGATATATCAAATTTAAGGAGCTCTTGTTTTTCAGTTCAGCTCATCTGACAGAAAAATTCTCTGAGTTGTGCATTGATTGCTAAGCCTTGAAAGTGTGTTGTATGAGATTATTTTACTGGGTGATGATCTTTTTAAAACATTTGTGTTGTGGTTCTAAGATCCTCCTGTTTAGCTAGCTGTGTTAAAGAATTACAGCTGCCATTATCAGTAATGCCCCATGTGCTGTGTTTCAATGGACTTCCTTCCCAGGTATCAGCCAATAATGTTATTAAAAATTACCCTTAGACTGCTTATTTGTCTTCATGTATGCCAAGGCTAGTAAGCACACTTTGAAACAGTGCGAACTTCTGCACTATTTCTCATATCCCAGTTGTGATGCTTTGTTGCTGGTATCCTTTTCCTTCCTCCAGATCTGTTCAAGCAAGTGGCAAGCACCACTGGGTTCTGTGACCAGCGCCGGCTGGGGCTGCTGCTGCACGACTCTATCCAGATCCCCCGGCAGCTTGGGGAAGTGGCCTCCTTTGGGGGCAGCAATATTGAGCCAAGCGTCAGGAGCTGCTTCCAATTTGTAAGTTCAGGTTTGCTTGCTGTTAATTTTCTGTATTTTTTTTTGTGTTGAGAGAACCTGTCCTGAAGGTGATTGGAAATTTGGAAGGATTAGGTTAGGATACTGTGAGTTGTTTAATGGTCATGTTCATAGATGTATATAACCACTTCTTTGACAAGATGTATTTGAATTGGCTCATTTCTCTGGCTTTGATGGAAGAATCTCAGATTATGCTGTTACCCAGACAGCAACTTATTGTTATCAGGGCTTATGTTGTGACTGAACCCTGAAAAAAGTTCAAGCGTTTGTTAAGGCAGCTCCTGGTTCTATAGTTCTCTCTTTTTTCTAGCAGAAGATTGTCATTTATTGCTGCCGTGAAGGTGAGCAGCAATGGTTAATCTAAATTGCGGGTATATACAGACCAGTGACAGCCAGGCACCCAGGGGAGTGACAGGAAAAAAGATGTTGCCTGCACTGCTGTCTAGAGGGGGGGGAGCATTGGATGAGCTCCTTCCACTGCTTGAATGGATAATTCCAGTTCTGTTTAAAGAGTATTGAAAGCATTCCTGTCCTGTGTGTTGAGGAATAGACAGTGAACTGGAGGCTCTTTATCAAACTTGTGAATTATTTAATCTTCAGAGGAAGAGAGTTAAGGGAATTATTCATCCTTACATCAGAATGCACAAGATGAAGACAGCTGCTTAGTGAAAAGGTAGAGGAGGAGAGGTAATGTATGGTCTGTGATTAACTCTCAATGCATCTTCTACATTACAATGGAAGAAATGCTTTTTTCCCCCATCCCCACCCCCTAACTGTCCCTGTAGGCATTTTTGTTTGGTTGGGTGTGGGAAGAATTGTTTGCTTTTTTTGCCTGCTGCTCAAATTTCATTATGTAGTAGTTGCAGTTCTGTAATAAGCAAAACACAGCAGGTTTTTTTCAAATGAATATTAATGCTTGGAAGTAGACTTACACAAAGTGACTTTGAAAAGGAGCTAATTCTAAAATCACTGCAGACTTCAGTTGTAATGGGACGTTTGCATTCTGTGTTGCTTAAACTTCTTTTAACGGAGTAATACTTCAGGATTCACATTTTTTCCATTTTCAGTGTTCTTTGCTTAACCTTTTTGTAATTCTCATCTCTATTTGATGACACTTCCAAATAAATGTTTTTTAGGGCAATACCTTGGGTGGATAACCCATGATAAACTAAACATAGTAACTGTGGTAGCTGCGATGGTGTTCAGGCCTTGTGTTCCACGTTGGGCTTTCAAGTGAAACGAGTGCAGAATGATGCCACAGCAAATCCATGATCAAGAGCTCATTAGTGCAAAAGACCATCCGCAGAAATTATGACTCGCTATATTCTGTCCTTTCCCCAAGTGAATGGCAAAAGCACTTAGAACACTGTTGAAAAAGTGGTAAGGAAAGCAACCTCAGATTCTGACAAAAACTGGGGGCTAACATGGTGTTTGTTTATACTAGGAAAAAAAAACATAAAATGCATAGTAATGGAACACACAAAACCAGATTTTATAAAGTAGGAAGGAGACCTTGGAATGAATTTTTATTTGAATAATAGTAAAGGTATTTATTTAAATAATAGTAAAGTAAATGTTTATTTGAATAATGATAAAGGAGGCTGTAGCGAGGTGGGAGTTGGTCTCTTTTCCCAGACGACTTTCAACAAGACAAGAGGACACAGTCTTAAGTTGTGCCATGGGAGGATTAGGTTAGATATTAGAAAGAATTTCTTTATGGAGAGGGTGATCAGGCATTGGAATGGGCTGCCCAGTGAGGTGGCGGATTCTCCGTCCCTGGAGATATTTAAAAAGAGACTGGATGTGGCACTCAGTGCCATGGTCTGGTAACCGCAGCGGTAGTGGATCAAGGGTTGGAGTTGATGATCTCTGAGGTCCCTTCCAACCCGGCTAGTTCTATGATTCTATGAATAAAATGAGTTAGCAACATGGTCATTACAAATGTAGAGATGACAGTGGGCTGAATGCTGTACAGTGTCCAACTGCTGGTATTTCTAAAAAGTCCAGACAGAGCTAGGCACAACCTTTGACATCAGAACATAGGAAAACCTGAGGTTTCCTTCACTTACCTGCTCTGGAAAAGAGGTTTTCTTCTAGCATGCAGTGAGAGGAATTTCATCCTCTCTTTTTTTTCTCCAGGTGGAGCCTTATCTTGCAGAGTGGAAGGGTGGCTTCTGACCTGGGTTGCAGCTGAACAGAGATCTTCTAGGAGGCTCAGAAAGGGAGAGGGAGGCTTGACTGAGGAGGGGGGATGAAACCCTAGGGAGAGAAGCAGAAATACAAACGTAGGGAGAGCCCTGATGGAGGGGAGGGAGAAGGAACTGAGGAGTGTAAGGGGCCACCTTTAAGGAACAGTGGTAATAACAGTAGTAGGAAGATTAGTGTTGAAGGAAACAGAAAGGTGGGTGGGATGAGGAATGAAAGAAAAGAGCAGCCAGGAGTGGAGTTGGGTCAAGAAATAATATCTTTCCAGGAGAAAGGGAGGAGGGGAGCACAGAGACATCCTTTCAGTCCAGGATGGTGATACATGGAGGGCATGGGGACCCTCGGGTCGGGGGCAGTGCAGAATTTCCACACAAGTGTGAGGGAAAGTCCTGGGAGCAACCCAGGAAATGGAGCAGCTGAAGGAGCTGGGTGGCCGAGGCGGGGGATTCCACGGAGCTCCCAGCAGCTTCCTTTAGCTGAAGTGAGATAATTCCATTTTTAAAAATAGCGTGAGGATTCATAATTTACATTACTGCAGGGAAACTAAATTAAGCCTTTCTTTGTGTGCCCACGGTGGGATGTTTTTTCTTTAGCTTTCTTTTTTTTTTTCCTTTCTGGTGATGGGAAACCATCAGTAAATTGCAGTCGTGTCAGAGTCTGCAACAAATGCATGCTTCAGAAAAGGCTTTCCCAGCCACCTTAGGTTAGGCACCCTGGCAACAGCCTTGTCTGTCTGCACAACAGCAGAAAAAAAAAAAAAAGGATGTTTATTGTTCCCAGCGATAACAGGAGAAATCTCTCCTTTTCAGTTTGAAGTGTGAGTCCTTGGGAAAGAAGGCTGGGGGGAGGGGAGGCGGGTGGGTGGACTTCCCATCTTCCTGCTGTTAGCAGCATCCTGCTTGGTCCTGCTGCTCATCCCAAGGAGTGGATCCCCTTGCCATAGGTGGCTGCTGCTAGTGCCCTATTAATTTTTACCCCCACAGTTGATTTCCATAGTTTTCTTCAAGTGTGGGGGGATGCTTATAGTAAGTGTTGGGAGAAAAAGGATATTATGGGACTCATCATTCCTACCCCGGGCAGGCATGTGTAATTTCTGCTTTGAGATTTTAAAGATTTTTTTTACGTGAGAGCTCAGAGCTTGATGTAATGATGATTTGTAGATGATATGGTTCTGCCTGGGCTCAGACTCTGTCAAAATGGTCTATAGATCTGTGAAAAAATGAGGGAATTCTATATTACTGCAGTGTGAAAGCCCTTTCTTTTTAGATCTGAGATGGGTACATTTTTTAAGTGAGCAGGATAGGGAATTGTTACAGACTACAGGACACATATTGTGTTTTAATCACAGTGGAAAATTTATAATATGCTTTCTTTGTATAGTGTAAAAAGGACATAGGAATTCACATCACTGCTTTGGATGAGTGACTGTGCCTTGGGACATTTAAGAAATATGATACAAAACCAGTTCATCTCAGATGAAAATGTCTCTTGCTGTTTCTCAGTAAAAGTTTGGTTTTCTGATTCTCTTTTACAAACTGCTTTAAGTGTGCTTGCTTTCAAAGCAGTACTTGAAGTAGAGTATTTGATGTGAAAAACTAGTACTAATGAAGCTAAGGAGTAGTACAATATGTACTGTATCTTGAACCTTTTGTCATTTCACTTTGACAGAGGAAAGTATTTTTAATGTTCTATGTTGTATAGTCTTCATTTCTAGGTTTATACTCGATCGATGATAAAACAAGATCAGCCTGGTTTTTACAGCCACACGACTGTATCCATATCCAATGTATTTGCCTTTTAGTCCTTTTAGATGGACTTTTGGTCATTGCAAACCTGGGCCAGGGCCCCAGTAGTGACTTCGGCCATAAATGCTGTGATTTCAATTGTATGTGCAGTTATTTTGTGAGGGGTGGGTTGAGGTTGTTGCGATTTTTTTAACAGTTAGGAAAGATGAAGACTGTGTATAAATAACTAGGGATAGTTATATGGAGGTCTATATGAAAACAAAGCACAGTTGCATTGTTACTGCTGAGTGATTCTTCTGAGACATCCATGCAGCCCTTGTTTCCATCCATAGGATATTACTTATGCATTTATCTCTGACAGGGAAGAGCTGGCCTAGGGGAACTAGCAAACCCTTCCTCAAGTTGCTGTGCTGTAAAGGTCGTAAAACAGCAATTCTGTTTGTGTTTCAATAGGATTTTGTGAAGCTATGCCTGACTTTGTCAGGCACTCTTCAAGAGTCCTACAAGTGAATTGCTTTAAAGAGCTATTTTGGAGTGATTTAATGTATGGGAAATATGATGATAATGTATGGGGATCAGGAAGATAGTGTTTTTCAAGTGTGGCTGGTATAAAACTGTACACTAATTCACTTCTGAGTTCCTGTTTTTTTAGCTTATTACTCTTTGATACAACACTAAACATTGACTGGAGTAGTCAATGCAATCAAGTGTAAATCAAGGGGTCAGCGCAGTGACCTTAAGCATTTGCTCCAAGGGTGAAGCTGGATGTAAGCCACTTTTGTATCACCCAGAGTTACCTTTATAATAATCCTCTCTTTTTTGACTATGAAACATTATTTAACTCAGAAGTGATAAATTCTTGACTTTTGTTTTCTTACCAGCTAGCCTGAAACTTAGCTGTTTTCTTAGCAGCTGGCTTTAACATGTTGGGGAAGCCACTCAGGAGTGGAGACAAGGTTGGACAGGGTTTGGTCTTATTCCAGGGAGATTGGGCTGCTCTACTTGGCATGCTCTGCATTATTAAACTTGAACAAGTCACAAGAATCCTATTCCTCAATTTTGTTTCTCAAAAATAAGATTTACCCAGACTAATACAGATCTTTCCATCACAGATGAAAAACAGTTACATCAACAACGTTAATTTGTTTCCAATCAATTTCCTATATTTCTGCTAAATGGAATATAGCTAATCAAAAATTTTATCAGAAATTTTTGCTATATTGTCTAACTCTGTCAAAAAACATCACATTGTTCATATAACATTCCTGTATTTTAGAGCACATTTTATACTTTGGATAAAGTTAATATGGCGTAGAATATTTTTAAACCATTAGCTGGAAGAAGAGGAGAAATAAACCAACAAATTCAACTCCTAAGTATTGCATAAAGATGCTAGCACCACCCAACTTCCTATTCCCCCATTGTTTCTGCAAAATAAATACTGAAAAACAGATGTCTGGAACATAATGAATTTGAATGTCCCCCATAACAAATTGTTACTTGTAAGCTGGGAAGGGCTTTATGAATTTTACTTTATGATTCACTCTGTTATTACCATAAAAATTGAAAGTTGAACAGAAAAGTGTTCAAGAGAAGAACCATTAATATTCTTTACAGCTTGATCTTGTTGGTTCAGATACAAGTTGTATGAATTCAGACTTTCTCCCTTATGTAAAATCTTCAGCTGCTGCCTTTGCTGGATTTAGAGATTATTTAAAAAAAATGTAATACCAGCTCAGGGAACGGTGGAGAACTCTCTGTGCTATCCTGGCTTGACACTGACCAGATTTTCTCCACGTGGCTTTAAATCTTTCTGTAATATAATTTGGGACCGGTTCTGATACATTTTAATGCAGCTAATCTCTCTGAGCACAGGTTTTGTACAGCCAGCATACAGAGCTCTGGGTAGGCAGCTATTGGAACTGCTGGCACTTGACAGTGACTGCAATATTAGACTAGATCTTTGGATGTTACAGGAAGTCTTTCATCACTGCAACATTTTCCCTGCAAATTTAAAGCAGCTACAAGTGGAGATAAACATTTTGAGCAACTCATTCTCATTTTGACTGCAGCTTGCACTGCAGCATTTCTGTGCACTTATGTTTTCTGTTAGAAATGGTGTATTGAAGAAGTCCTCTTAAATTTTTTTGAGCCACAGAAGACCTCTGTATGGAAAGTGTAGTCTCTTAGGCCAGTGTAGTGGTTAATCAGTGTACTTCCTGGCTGATGCTGGCTCACTGAGTGAGCCACAGAAAGTCTCTACCCAGTGCCTTTTCTGCCCTACCTGCTAGCTGAAAAATAGACATATAGATTATCATCTTCTATAAATATGCCTTGCTCTTAGGAGAGTTCTAGAATTAATTTATTCTGTTTAATTTACTGATGTCTTGCAGCAGAAGATATCATCCTCTGTTCTCACCAATACTTTGCCAGTGTTGGCTGGACTTGAAGGTGCTTTTGTTTTTCTCTTTTTTCTTTGGGGTCCTAAACTCTGTAGTCACGTGAAAAACAAAGGAGTAGGATTTCATGCAGAAGTTTGCATAAACATTTCAAAAGATTGGAAAAAAAAAAAAGTTATTTATTTAACTTAAGACCTGTATCAAGTATTAAATTATGAAGGACTTTTTCTGACTAATGGTAGATATGTTGTGGTTTGATGGTTTTACCCCAAACAACCAAAAAGGATGTGTAAGACTATACTAGAAATCCATATATGTGTATTCTAAATGCAATCATAAGAGTCTTTCAATTGCTTACCAAATTAGCATGTCAAGGAGAAAGCCCACCCTCAAAAAAATGTTTGTTTCTAACTAGCCAAGTATTGCAGCAGCATTTTAAGTCCATCTTAATACAATGCATTATTCAGGAGAAATTCTAGGGGGGGAGGGGTGTTTTCCACGTCTTTCTTGTCACCAGGGGTTCTGTCTAGGAGACTTGGTGTTTTTCTCAACCTTCAAGTATTGATCATTTGTTTGTCAAGATTATAAACAAGCTTAAAAAAAAAATGCTCCACACAGAACTGGTTTTCTCTATAGCTCTCTCCTTTAGATCAGTTGTGATGGTTTTTTCTCCAAGTTTATTTCTAGCATTTTTAGTTGAATAAGATTTCAGCTAGGTCATACTAAACTCAGATTTCATGATACACTGAAAAAGTAACTGAGAGCAAACATAAAAAAACCAGCACTCAATCCCCTATTCATCTTTGTCCATGTACATGATACATGACTGCTTATTATTTATTTAAATGCTTCAAATGGTTTGGAACCACGAAGAAAGACAGTCTGCCTTGTGAAGTTTGAAATACAAAAGTCTGTCCCACAGAGGGCTATGTTTGAAAGCCTAGAGAAAAAAGAAAACAGATTTAAATATATTCAGCCCATAAGTATGCTGATTTTGCTGGGTAGCATGGTAGGAAATGTCTCAAGAAATTTAGATTAGCACATTGTGATGGTTTAGAGAAATGAAGCCAGGACAGTGTTTTGCTTCATCTCTTGGGTTATCTCCTGTGTGGATCCATCCCTTCCCACCTGTCTTCCCTGCCAGAGCCCTTGTCACTTTCCACCTGATGCACTTGCAGTGCTGAAATCAGCTACGAGGTTCTCAGATAACCAGTTTTGTGCTGGCTTCACACAACTCTGCACTCCAGAGAGACGTTTCACATAAACATTGACTCCGTCACTTCACTGTTTTCCTTAAAATCCCTTTTGAGGCTCTTTGCCTTTATTCTGCACTTTTCTTTGCAGTGTCTACTCTGTCTGACGGTGTGGTGTGATGTTGACTTCTGTCGATAGGTCGCTGTTGTCCCTGTGTTTCTTGTCTCTTTGCTGTTCCTTTTTGATTATTGTAGGTGCTGCCAGGTAGGGACAATTCGTCATTTTTTGGTGTACACGTGGTGCCTGCCACAACAGGATTCAGATCTGTGACTGAGCTGCCTTGAGGTTAACATAAAACATGCATGAAATAATCACAATTGTTAGGGTGTGATGGGAAGGCAGAAGAGACATGGGGCTGCCAGGAGGTATTCATAGGCTCTTCTGTTGGCAAAGAGGCTAAAGTGGGAGGTGGTGGAATATGAGGCTAAATTGAACATATTCTGTGCAACAAAAATGTATTTTGTTCTCCAGCAGTGATGGGAAATTCAGAAAACGTATGATGGGAAAGAGGGATTTTGAGGCATTTAAGGAGGCAGAGAGTTTACATCTTGAACAACAGGCTAGAGAAGGGATTTGAGTTATTTCCTTACACATGCATTTTTGAAGAAAGGTTGGAGTGATAATGAAGGATGTTAAAGAGAAAGGAATTTTGATCAAAAGATGTGCAATTTTTATGGCTTAGATGACACAAACTGTTTAAACTAGGTGAGAAGCAGTGCTATGCAGGCTCTCATAAGAGATGGGAAACACAAGATCAGGCATCAAAGATGATCCTGTAAATGGATGATTTTCTCTGTGACAGAGCATGTAAGTGCTGTCTTTTGTACTACGGAATAAGAGAAAGAGACTTGAAATTTTAATAATGTTCTTCAGTTTTTTTCTGTTTTTTTTTTTTTTTTTTTTTTTTTTTTTTTTTTTTTTGTGAATAGCTGGACTTGGGGGAAAATCTGGAGTATATTCAGGGTATGGATTTGGCAGGAAGAGGTGGAACTGTTAAATAGCTGGTAGTAACCAGGTCACTTGTGCTCAGCCCTTGCCTGTCTTCTCCCTGTGTTACAGGCCAACAACAAACCCGAGATCGAAGCTGCCCTCTTCCTGGACTGGATGAGGCTGGAGCCACAGTCCATGGTGTGGCTCCCCGTCTTGCACAGAGTGGCTGCTGCAGAGACTGCCAAACACCAAGCAAAGTGTAACATCTGCAAGGAATGCCCAATTATTGGATTCAGGTACAAACTCTTTCCCTTTCTGCCTTGTGTACTGCTGCTTGGTCGATTAACAGCTGTGCCTGTCTCCAGGCAAATCAAATGCTTCATTTTATGCATGTTGTTCAGGGAAAAAAATTGTGGCAGGGCTCAAGGGAGGGTGACACCTAGACTGGGCACAGTAATGCAAGAGTTGAAAAGAACTAACACCCTCTATTAGTTAAGATATGGCCCTTTCTCTGAATCCCAGTCCTTCTGTGCCTCAACCAGGGTATTGATGGATTACTCAACTTGAAAATTCACAGACGTGTAAAGCTACATGGGCTTTTCTCAGGGAAAGAATGTGGTTGGTAGAACATTAACCCGGAGTGGGGGAAATGTTGCTGGTCTGTTTAAACATCTGGATCGACACCATGGTTACTATGGCAATGAATACTGTGTTGTAAAATGGCTGTGTGTTGGTATGCCTATTGAGAATCCACTTAACTGCTAAGTAAATACTTACTTTCAATTATGCCTGGACTTGTTTTATCACTTCACTTTGCAATAGATGCTTTGTATAGTTTCTGTCCTTTTTTATGCACGGTCATCTTTTACCTTTGGCATTTCTCCTTCTGTAGTATGGTGTTGTTTGCAAGGAGCTTTCTGTAATTTTATTTCTAAAAGACAGATAGACAACACCAACAAGGAGTACCATGTACAAAACCCATCATTTTGCTCTAACCTGGGAGAGTATGCATGTTACTTTTATGCATATAGTGGGGCAGTGCTCTCTGTTACATAATTTCACAGGGATTAAGAAATGGGGAAAACAATAAAAGTATTGTTTTGTTTTGTATCTTGGGGTTTTCTTGATTGAGTCAGTGCCTCTCATCATCTAAATTCTTCTTGCTTTTATTCCTTTTGAATAAAATACCCTTTATTTTGGGAAATTATAAATATTACTGAGGGATAGCTGGGGATGGGATGCGAGTAGTTCGCCACATCCATAAAATCTAATTTTCTTGTTCCCTGATACAGCTTAGGAAACTAGTGAGTTAGTTACACAGTTCTGTATAAACAGACAAAGACAAGTAGATGGAATTGAAAAATGCAGCACTGGGAAAATAAAAGATGGCAAGGGAGTGGATATTCTGTAGCAAGTATCAAGAGAACTCATGAAGCAGACACTGCAGTTCTGTGTTTGAGTCTAATTTTACTTGTCTGATCTCATCCGTCTCTTAAATTTATAAAACAAATCTATTGCCATGATAGTTGAATCTGTCGCAGATTTTCTTTCTCTGGCTTTGCAAGTCTCTGAGACCCTGTGTACACACTTGACAAAAAGATACTGTGTTAGGAGGCTTTTAGAAAGCTAATACTGTGTGCCTCAGTACATGTAAAACAATGTTCTTTTGAGGTCATTGTGACTGAACTGCTCTGCCTATTAGGAACAAGACAACCCTTATGCCTCCGGCTCTTTCAAGCACTTGAGTGTAGCAGATACAACAGTTAGCTGCCTCATGGAGCTGATGAGATTAAATAATGGCCTGAAAGTGCATTCAGAGTTTCTCATGGATGGAATGCCATATGGGAATATTATTTTGATAGAGGTGCTAGGAGGGACAGAAAGAAAATCTTGATTCTATGCAGCACTTAGAAGTTTGCTGGAGAGACTTGTTGAGGAGGGTGTTACTTATTTGAATTTTACTTCCTAAGGACATTCTGTATCATGCCGAAGAGCAAAAGAACTGAGATCAGTGTGGTGATGTCTTTCATATGTTGAGAGAGAGTGACTGTGTAGAAATCTCTGCTTGTTGCTCAGTACTAAAAATGTTTTTGAAGATACGTATCTTTGATAAACATTTAGGGCAGCAATACCTGTCTCTCGGTGGCAGGGGAGCATTGCCCAACATCATACACTCTGTGGCATCTCAGGGAAGAGGATTTACTAATCCAGGAAACTTGACAAGCTGATATGAAGCATCCAGGTAGAAAGCACTGAAGCCATGTTTTGTTTTGTTTTTTCCTCTTTTAGGTACAGAAGTTTAAAGCACTTTAACTATGACATCTGCCAAAGTTGCTTCTTTTCTGGCCGTGTCGCAAAAGGTCATAAAATGCACTATCCCATGGTGGAGTACTGTACACCAGTAAGTAGCTGCTTTACTGACCCTTACTCTTCCTTCTTATGTAGAAAGGAATAACTTCATTTCCTGTGTTTGCAAGGTAATGGAGCATTTGGGTGGCTTTTCTTTCCCTTCCCAGTAATTGAATTACCTTTTATATACCATACATGCCAACAGTGTCCGATGCTTAGTAAAGGTTACTCAGTGGTGTGAAGTAAACTGATGTTTATTGTTTGTACAGTGCCGTGTTGTAATGTAGTATTGCTTGCTGTTGACTTGTTCCAGGTTCAGTGCCATAGTTCACTTTATGGATCCTTCAAAAAAGCCTGTGATTTGTGTGTATACTCATGTATATCTTAGATTGCAATGTTTTCTTCTTATCAGTGAGAGATTTTAATTGCTTTCCTCAGCAAGTTGCCACTTGTTTTCCCTGCAACAGTATGAGTGGGTTTTTAAGTTGCTTACTACTCAGTGGTACCTTTGCATTATTGTGCCATCACTTGATGATACTAAACATCAGGGAAGTTCTCAAAGAATAGCAAGTTAAATTCCATTTCTGAAGAGTGGAAGTCACAGCATTGAAAGCAGCACAGTGCAGATGTGCTGCATTGATGAATTGCTGAGGGTCTGCTTGTTTCACAGCTTTCAAAAGGATCACTTTTGTGTAAACATTTCTTTCATACCAGACAGCTGGCAAAAGTTCCAGGGTACTCTCCCAGTGTGCTCATTTTACTTTCTGGGCATTCATGATCAGGTCAGAAGGGCACAAATTAGAGGACCTCTCAAGTTGTCCATCAGCTGATCTTCAGCTAACTTTGCTGTTGTTTGTGGTGATCTTGAGAAAGTGCTTTCCATGGCTGTCATCTCCTAGTGTGACAAAATGGTCCATAGTCTTGTACTTTCATCTGCTAGTCAAATATGGTGAAAATTATACATGGACTAGCCTCATAAAATTGTATGAATGAGCTTTTCATCTTCATCTGCACAAAAATGCATTGCCAAAGCGAAAGACTCACCTTTTCTCAGAAACTTAGGGAAGAGAAAGGAAAATATTTCCCTAGAATACATAGTAAAACAAAACTAGTCTTTTTGTTAGGTTTAATTTATGAATATTTATTTACATTACCTATCAACTTTCACTGTAGCACTTAAGTGGCAGTTTTTAATCTGAATCTCTTCTTGGGTGACTAATACTCATTTGCTGGCTTTTTGTTGGTGTTGGCTGCCACTTTGCAGCATCATCCCCTAGGGGTTGAGGTGGAAAGGGCAATTTTTCTGAACTGCTACACAAGTTAGAGGGAAATGCTAGCACTGCCTGGGCAGGTCTGAACAGACTTAACCATCACTGACATTCCTAGAGCTGACTCTCATGATCCCAGCTGTAGGCAGAGCAGCCAGCCAACTGTGTTAAGAAGATTCTTCCAGTTGAAGCTGAATTAGCTACGGAGTTTTTTTGCAGTTGGAAACTCTTATTCTTGCTAATAAGTGGCATGGAGGATTTGTGAACAGTGCAGAGAGCAACATCTTGCTACTGTGTTCTTAACCTGTTCCTAAGATGCATTTTGAGCAGAGAGAAAGCAAAAAGGATTGTAAGACACCCTACCCCCACACACAGCCTGCAGCAGCTCATTGCAAAACAGGGTTCAGCAGGTTTCTGTTCTCCCAAAAAATGCAGATTACTAGTAGGCAAACACTGGTATGAATAGAAAACCTGCAACCATATCCAGATTGCTGGATTAGAATAAAGAACCATTCACAGCTAGTACATTTTTTTGTGAATCCTGAACTCCAGCAGCCTGTGCTAATGTGCCGTGCCTGGCTGCACCAGCAGCCAGTTGAATTAGAGAAGGATTAACTGGGGAAAAAAGAAGAGGAACGTGATGCACAGCAAGCCCTTATCTTTTTTGTGTTGTTGCTGTTGAAAGAATAAACCTGAGTACTGTGTCACTGAACAAGACATCCACTGAAGTCATCATGTTTAGTATGTAATTGTTTTCTAAATGAATGAAAAGGTGTTTGCAGGTCACAGGGTATTTTTTTTCCTTTTCCTCCAGACAAATCTCTCACCTTAAAAAGCATTTTGGCAAACAGAAGACGTATGATGCCTTCTTTGATGTATCTTTTCAATAGCCAACTGTGCACAGTGAAGTGTTTTGATTATTTTTGTTCCCCTCCTTCTTACTTCCAGGAAATGTTGGAGTAGTGCGGTTTTTATTCTGCTTAGGGGAGATTTGAGAACTCATGCTAAATATCTGAGGGATATGATAACTTTTCCTCTCCTGCAAAAGGTTAAAGAAGAGTAAGGGCCAGGCAGTTCTCTAATTTTCATTTAGACAGAAAAATGTCAACATTATTCCTGAAAGCAGCACAGCTCAATTTATTGTTCAAAGAGGGGTGGCTTTTAAAGAGGCTTCAGATTAAGCATAGAAGACAACTTCTAGACTGGGATTTAAATTGTAGGATCATTTTTTTTCTGTTTGGGTTTAATGAACAGTGGCACAGCAGCATAAAAAAAACGCCTTGTTAGAAAGAAGCATGTCAAACTGAGATACCTGTCCACAGTTTCTGTTTGCAGTCAGGGTTGAAGTCTGGGGTTTGGATTTGGTGAATCACTTCCCTAAACCAAACTGGGAAAAGTCAGATGGTGAAAGTAAAGTTCTTCTTATATGAATAACTATTTTTTATGAAATAATTCTGGTTTTGGAACTCAATCCAGCTGCCTATGTGTTGCTTTGATTTAAGAGAGCTGGGATGCTGAAACTCCATTGTTTCTTCCTCATAAACCAGTTCTGCTGAGAATTTTAGTGCGGAAGCTTTTACTCTGAAAATCATGTGTAATAAAACATCTTTGGAGTAAATCAGAAAGTTTGGCTGAAAATAGCCTCAGTTTGTCAACTTGTCCACATAATAATCATGTTTTCTTTGGCTTTCTTGTGGTCCTTGAACATTTTTTAGGTGGTAATAGGATCACATGTGCCTGGTACTTCTAGTTTTCACTAGAATACATATTTTCTTCTTGAAATTCTTGTGCTGCCAGATCATCCAGGGTATTTCTGTACAAACATAGTTTCATTTCTGGTTGTCATGCAGAATGTTCAGGGAAGCACGGTGTCCTAACAGTCCATGGAAGGTGAAGAATGTTTTATTGTTACTCATACCTGAAAACACTTAATCCAAATTACAGTCAATTAATCCAAATCCAGTCAAAATGCGATGGAGAGTGTTCACAACAATGAAAACAGACAAGACAGGAATAAATGCTTACAAATGACACAAGTGAACAAACTGGACAGAAAGCTACATTTATATGGAGACTAAGTATCAGAAATTTTTCTCTGTCCTCTTCTGGTGTGCTCTGTACAGGCTCCTAATGCTCACTCAGGAGCTCTGCTTAGCAGGCATTGCAGATGGCATTCTGCAGAGAGAGTTTCCTCTTGCTGGGGCATGCAGGGGCCACCTCAGTAAATCCCCTTTCCAGAGTTCTCTGGGTGGCCTGTGCATATTTAATCCTTCCCTTTCCCAAAATGTCTTTACTTCTGATGTTTTGAGGAAGTGATACTTAATATTGAGGCATTATCTCAGTTTCTTGAAAATACAGGCACTGCTGTATTGGATTGTAGGTTCTGCTGTGTCACTTCTCTGCCAGTCTGAGCTTGCACTGAATTTTCCTGACAGACAGACTGACCAGGAAGACAGCAAAATTCTTTCCAGCTTTACCTGAAGCTCGTAGGGTTTATCAGTACAGGGATAATACTTATCCTTTCTGTTAATGCATTTCAGTCTTTCTGCAGCTTGTTCTTCAGGACTTTCTTAGTCTTTCTACCCAGGCAATAGTTAAAAATACATACATCTGTGTTTCAACAGCTCTGCGAAGGTTGACTTGAGTGATAGGTCCCAGCACCTCCTTCTTCTTTAAATAGAAGGCATAGAACTAATTAAAAAGTGTCAGATTAACTTTTCCCTTGTTTCTTCTGTGTAAATTAGATACAGTGAAAAAGCAATATTGTTATGTGGGTTAGGAGTAACTTAATTTAGTGTTGAAGAGCAGTATTTCAGGGTCAACTGTCTATACAAGGCAACTGAAGTCTCCTCTCCTATTAAAATTCTTCAGAAAAAATTTTTCATACTTTTAATCAGGCTAGCAGGAAGTCTTGCATCTTCCCAGCAGATATCCTTTGAACCCTTCCTGACTCATTTCAGTCTTTAGGAAATTAATTCTACTTCGTGCTCCTCTGCTGGTCTCTACAGCAGAAAAGAAAGCTGATTGAAGGCAAGGGAGCAGAAAACTTTGTGCAATTTGTACTTTCCTCGGGGTATTGATCTTAAATGCCTGATACCTTCAGATTAAACAGGCACAGGAATTTAAGACCTTTCAGCAGCTCTCACCACCTTCCTACTTCTCTTTGAGCAAAATATTAGTAGCAGAGGATTGACCGAGAAGGGAAACTGGGAAGAGAATGTACCAAGAGTGTATGGGTCTGACTTTTGTGGTCTGACAAGTCCATGAGATGTAGATGACAAGCATGAGGGTAAGAGTCAGGTTTTGGCCAGTGAGGCAGTTAGCTCTGCACAGGGGCTGGCTGTGTGTCCTCTGTTAGAACCATTTCAATGCCAAACAAAAAGAAGGCACAGTCCCCCGAGTCATATGGAGGAATGATAAATTATTATTATTATTATTGCTTGTCCTCTTGAAATCACCTGAGATGAGGTATGAGTCCATCAGGGATTTTTGAGGCTTTCTTTTTTTTTTTTTTTCCTTTCTTCCCACTAGCATTGTCACTTTGTAGTACGTTGTAAGTTGACAGTGACAAATAAATAAAATTTGTGGTTGTGGAGCTCAAGCCGTTGGCAACTCTGCTTGGTGTGGGCACAGCTCTTCCAAGTGATTCAGCAAAGGCAATCAAAAAACCATAATAACCTCATGAAAGATGATTGAATTGTGATTTGTGGCTTTCAGACAACTTCAGGAGAAGACGTCCGTGACTTTGCCAAGGTACTAAAAAACAAATTTCGAACAAAAAGATATTTTGCAAAGCACCCACGAATGGGCTACCTGCCTGTGCAAACTGTCTTGGAGGGAGACAACATGGAAACGTGAGTAGCTCTAAAGTGTCTAAGTAGCAATTCATTTGGTATGCTCTTTGAGCTCCCCAGCTGGTGCCAACTCTTTTCACTTCCTAAATGCATAAAACCTCTTTTTTTCTTTCATTTCTGCTAACCTTGGCTGGCAGGAAAACACAAGCTGGGGTTCCAGTTGCCATTGCCTTCTTCTGTTTTCATCTGTCCTTATACAGGAACCTCAGCTTCAGTTAGTGAAAGAAAAATACTTACTGGCTTACTGACAGCTTTACAAACGTATAAGTTTGAAATGGCAATTTGGAGACTAACGATCTCTTCATTAAATTTTTATTTCTTCCAAATGGCTATCTTTCTGTGTTTTTATTTTTTTAATTAGGCTACTGTGTTTTCAACTTCCCAGCTGATTTATTCTTTGCTCACCCCATAAATTTGGTTTTATGAAATGACTTTGAAGCCTTTATGGAAAGAAAAAAACAATAATGATGCACATGGAGAAATCAATGGGTAACCCAGTACCATTTGGGTGTTTTTACAAATTTAATCAGTTGTTTAATGGCAATTGCACACAGCTTGTCCTCGCTCTCTCCTTCTCTCTCTTTTTAATTTTAGATTTCATTTTTTTTTCCTCACTTTTTGGTTGGTTGCTCTTTGCAGACATTCATGTTTTTTTTTTTTTTTTTTTTTTTTTTTTTTTTTTAACCTTCCTGTAATTATTTTGCTGCTGAGTTTCTTCTGCCTCTCTCTTCACCTCCTCATTTTTTGTCTTGCAGTCCTGTTACTCTGATCAACTTCTGGCCAGTAGATTCTGCGTGAGTACTTTTGCTGAAGTGTGCTGCTGCTGCTACTGCTGCTGCGTTCCCTCACTTTTTTGTTTGTTTCTTTTTTTAGTTTTACATAAGTTCATTTCCTTCTTTCTTTACAATTATTGTCTTTGGTACACTCTGAAGGAAGGTTTTGATCCTAAATGAGTAGAAATGGGATAAATACAGGAATTACCAGCAACTGTGGATTGTGTACTGTATACTCTTTCAGCAGTTTGTATTTTCATCTAATTAACAGGGATTTTGGTGCAGTCCTACTAATGCTTATGAGAGTTTGTCGTCCAAAAGCCTGTGTTTCTGAATAAGTGTCGATACCTCTGAATGTATGCTAAATGCTTTTCAAAAGATTTATATTGAATTTGATGGATTTAATTCAGTTTCAGGAATGATGTTTTGTAGATAAAGCTATATTTTGGTTTTACACGCAACCGAGCACACCCGCACTCTCACGAGCTGTGATGAATCCAAAACTCATTGGATATTTTATTATGTTTTTTTAGATACAGTAAAATCTGTGAAGGCAGGTTGAATGTTTACTGTATTTTTTTCCATAGATAAAAAAGCAGGAATTTTCAGCTATGAACTGGATTTTCTTGCACCGTTCCTGCACATACATTGTCTTACTGTTATAGTAATACCTTCAGCATAAGTTAGAGATGTGTGTGTATATATATATATACACACATATATATATATATATTGACCATTGTGGCATTTGCTACTACCAGGCATACATGGATGATTTTTAGTATAATGTCACATAAGGATTATTTTTAATTCACATCTTGATAACTATTGAGAAACTAATAGAATTTTTTATATTTCTATATGGTGAAATGTATATGGCTTGCACCTTCATTGACTTTTTAGTAGAATAAACAATGGTGAAATGTATACATTTGCATATTGATTTATATTTTTCATATGGAGTACAAAATGTTGGGATATCAAATGAAGTCCTCTTTCTCTGGGAAGTTTACTATAAGCAACCAAGAAACACGTATAGTACTGCCAGCCTCATATGGTGGGAAAGCCACACAAAGAGCATGCAAAAAGGCTGGAGCCAGACTGAAATAGAAGGGCCTTGATCTTTTGGATGCATTTGCAGTTATAAGTACATCGGGGGATGGTTGCAGCATACTATGTACTCATCTGTGGATCTAGATTTCTTACCTTTTAGACAGTGGAAAACTTAAAAGTAATGTTAAAGAAAGCTTAGATAGCATGGAATGCCATTGCTTTGTCTGACATAACATGAAATTAAGCTGCCATAACATGCTTAATTCTAGTTAACTTACAGCAATAACATTATGGTGTGGCTACACTGATAGCTTCACACCAAAGTTTTGGTGTCATGTTCTACCGGGATTTTAACTCGCATCTAATACTTATAATCTGAGAAATACTGAGAACCAGGCTTTGTACCCAGGTTGCACCTTTTATCAGCTCAGGTATCTTCCCAAGTACAGCCCTATCATCTGGTCTCATAAGAAAGCAGAAAATTAAGAAATTAATATGACTGGAAAGAATTACCCTTCATTTTGATCTGCTAACTTTGTTACTTTCCTTAGTCCTAGACCACCAGGGCCACAACACAAGTTACTGAGCTAGACAGGTTTAAAGCCGTTTCTAGTTACAGGGCTGATTCTGACTTTGGCAACCAAATCTCTGATTATGGTTCTCATAAAACTTTCCCATGTTTTCTAAGATCTTGCCTTTTTTGAGTGCTTTCATGCCAGTGTTCTGGTAATCTTTGAAGTAACCCAGAACATAACTTGGCAGCATTCAGTGCTTTCCTAACATCAATATGTGGTATAGTATCTAAAACTCTTTATAAATACATACATAGATACATTTTTTTGTTGTTTAGAAGTTAGTGACACTATTTTTTGTTAGAAGCTAGTGACACTGACTGCACATTATCCAGTATTTTGCAAAGAGACAGCTTGACGACGGTAAAGGGGCAACTCACACTTTTTGTGATAATTTGGCTTTTTACTTGGCTGTCAGTGGCACAAATACAACTTATTCAATTCTACACTTTCAAGAAGTCGATGCTTCAGCAGAAAAGGGCCTTTGACCTACCAGTCAGGTCTCTGGGGTGCAGGGAGTCACAGGTATTTGCCACTCAGCTACCATTCGACTGGAACTTCCCACGCTGTTCTTGCAGACCCCTGGTTGAGCAATGCAGCTGTGGAGCCCTTGTAAAAGGGATGCTTATCTTGGCTAAATATTAGCTAGGTCCCTCAGCCTTCTTGCTGACTGTTCAAACTGATTAGGTAGACTGAGAATGTGTGCTCAGAAAGGAGGGGCAGTAAGTTCTAGCACAGATGGACATCTAAGTTTGTCCACACAGCAGAACAGTCATTCCCAAGCTGGCTCAGACACTGGCAAAAGTGTACCTCTGAGCAGCTGAATTCAGCAAGATAACTGCAGTGCTTCCCAACAGAGTAGCTTTCGTAACCAAACTTTGAAAAAGCCATTTGAGGTTGATCTCCAGTCAAGTATGTTCTGAAATGGAGACAAACCTGGACATGTAGCCTCATTTCCTGCCTGCAGCAGATGCAATGACAGAAGCAGCTCCAACAAGTTTGTGTTGTCTTTAATATATAATGTATATATGTATACCACACATTTTGTTCACTTCTGAAGGTGAAGTTTGGTTTCAAGGCAGCAAGTATACGATCACACAGTCTTTTTGTCTTGCACTGTTGCAACAAGGTACATCACTCCTCTTGGTACAGCTCCAAACTAAAGCTACTTTTAACACAGATTTCCTACTCTGTGCACAGTATTAGAAACAACATTTGTGTGTGCACTGAAACCAAGACCTCTTCTTTAAATGATGGTACCAGTGTAGACCAGCTCAACATATGCTGTATGTCAAACAAAAAAATGGGAATAGCATCAATTTATCAGAAAATCATTGTTATCCTGCTTCATAATCCACTGCTCTGGATAAAAAGCATCCTTTTCCCTTTAGCATAGATGTTCTTACAGAAAATAGGTTATCGAGTTGCAGAGAAGTCATTGCCCATCTCACATGAATCTCTGCTGTACTGACAACTCTGTCAACTGAGTGTTTGAACTCTGGTGTGCTGTGGTAATGTTTGAACACATGGTAGGGAAGAGTACAGTTGAAGGCCAAAGCTAATTTTAGACAAAATGAGATTTGTGATACTTAGCCTGAGATCTCTTAAAGAACTTTGCTGTTCTGTGAAAAGACAGATTAATGATGATGATTTTTGTTTATCCAGCGTCCAGCACTATGGATTCAAAGGGTCTTAACTTTCTAGGCCACTTTGCAGGCTGAATAGAAAACTGGAAGATGACCAATCTAGTAGTTTTACTGCAGGATTATCAAAGTCCAAATGTGGGAGGATTACAAACCACAAGATTATTGCCATATTGGTTTATAACGAGTTAATACAAAACTTATTTGCTCTTTCAATGCAATGCAATCCCCATTGAGCAGACCCAGCCTGAGTCACAGGGTCCAACAGTTTTAAATGGGAAAAAGTTTTTCCTCAGTCAGGAGATCCAGGAGAGTCAGCAGAAACAGAATAAAGAGAAGTTGAAGGCTGTAAAATGAGATTGCTGTACAGTTTGGGAAGCTGCATCATTTTTTGGTACTCCAGCACCTCCATGGATAGTTTGGCAAAATCCCACGCAGCAGCAAATAGTGCTCTCTGAACTGCATAGTCAGAATTCAATGGTGACATTTTCCAGAGTTGAGGCTCTGAGAAATCACACTCTAATTGATGAGGGAAGTCCCATGAATTGTTTTCAGCAATAAAAAACTGAAGAGGACCTCATACCACCTGGTTTGTCAGGCAGAAAACTCCAAGTCGTTGACAGTGTCCTCCTGTATAACACATGGATCTATGGTTCAGATTGCAGCTCTGGAAAGATGCTAGGCAAACTCATCAGCATCTACAGTGTGTTATAAAAGGCTCATTTCAGACATTTTATCTTTCTTGTATTCTAGTTGCTTGTGCAGTACTTCTTAAAGGCTCTTTTAAGTGGTACGTAGGCACTGGTGTAGGGCGGGAGGCAGAGGAGAGATTCCCAGCGGGGCTTTTGCAGCCAGGACAGGGCTCTGTGTGAAACACAGTTACCAGTGCAGCAGGCAGGTGTGAAGGGAAAACCAGGATGAAAGCTCTTCCATATATCCCTTGGAAAAAGGTTGTTTGGGGATTGGTGCAAAGAAGAATCATTGCAACAGATGGATTGCAAAATGGTCGCAGTCCCTGGTGTGGTACCACAAACAATTGCGTCGACAGCTTGAGGAGGCACACACAGAACCTGGAGCTATAACCTGCTGTTTGTCAATCATAGCATAAGCATAAGGCATAGATCTCTGAGGGTATAGGCGTAGCTAAGTGTCTTTTTACTTTTAAAGGGATATTGTTTGTGATTAATCAGTGTTTTCTGCCTTATAGGCCTGCCTCGTCCCCTCAGCTTTCACATGATGATACTCATTCACGCATTGAACATTATGCTAGCAGGTATTTAAAAAAAAAAAAAAAAAAAAAAGAATCCCAAAGGCTACCTGCTATCTGAGCACTTCTTAGAGAAACCAAAGGGTTTGGGGTTTTGCTTTCCAGTCCTGGGATGAAGAGCATCACTTACAGTTGCTACTAACCAGGCTGTCAACTAACTTGCATGCTGGAGCATCTGTGTGTCTTTGGGTCCTGTGGGTTTTTCTTGGAGCTGTGCACTCAGATTACTGACTCTCTAGTAGGGCCTGTTGTGACAGAACAAGGGGGAATAGTTTTGAGCTAAAAGAGAGCAGATTCAGACTAGGTAGAGGGAAGAAATTTTTTTATGATGAGGGTGGTGAAACACTGGCACAGGTTGCCCAGAGAGGTGGTAATTTCTGCATCACTGGCAGTGTTCAGAGCCAAGCTGGATGGGGGTTCTTAGCTGTCTTACCTAGCTGAAGATATCTCTGCCCATGGCAGGATGGGTTGGAGTAAATGACCTTTAAAGGTTCCTTCCAAACCAGACTATTCTATGATTCTTCATAGGGCTTTCTTTTTAAAATGGAGCCTAGTGAAATCCTACAAATCAGAAGAGCAGAAACCTCCAACCTCTACCTGAATCTCAAGTGCCATTTTAACGTTAATATACCACAAGCAGGATTTTTCCTTCATTTGGAAGATTAAAACAGTGGTATATTGCTGTTTTAGTTCACTTGTCTGCTTTCATGTTACTCTTAAGAATCAAAAAGTGCATTAATTGCAAAAACAAGAAAGTAACATGTTTTTCCACCAAGCTATAAATTTGCTGGGCTTGAGGTCATGAATAGTTATTCCAGCTTCCTCTTTCTCTCCCCAGAATCACTTGATCAGGAAAGATATTTCTGAATTACACAGGATGGTTAGGAGTGGTTGAGTATTGAAAACCAATGACAAATTACTTATCATTACAGTTCTGATGATGGCATTGCCAGGTACAAAGCAATTTGTGTAATCCCCTGGCATCTTAAGGCTTTTCTTTGATAGTGGATCTATCTAATTAATCATGAGGAGTGGAACATAACCTCAGATAAAGGGTTGAAAACTTAAAAGTGAGTTTAGCCAGGTAATTGTAACAAAAAACCAATCCTTTGTGATAGCTTATTGCAGATCTTTTTGATACTCAACAGTGAGTGTAAATTGATGTGAGATTCAAATTCTGTAAGTCATCAAAAACATCATGGTCTTTAATTCTTTCAGGAATATTAGAGCAAGTAAAATTTCTGGGAAACATAATTGATTTTAATGAGTCTTCTTTATTTTTCCACAGGCTAGCAGAAATGGAGAACACCAATGGTTCTTATCTAAATGACAGTATTTCACCTAATGAGAGCATGTAAGTACACTGTTTTAATATTTTTGAAATATATTTTCTTGTGAAGGTTAATAACTTGTAATGAAATTCTGTAGTGGTGGATTTGCATGGCCACGTATCACATCTAGTTCAATTTCATTATAAACTCATGTTCTTTCTATTTGTATTGTAGTGTATAGATTTATGTCTTACAGCTTAATATAAAATTTTTGCAACAGGTTATCAATTTTTTCAAAATTAAAATTACTATTTTATTAAAAGACCTGATTTTTTAATAGTTCCCATATTAATATAGTTTCCATATTACCTGGAAAAAAATGCTCCTCATTTGATGTGTTTTAAGGACAAAGATGAAAAGATAACTCTTCTATCTGAACTGCAGGCTTACTCGTGGTTAAATTGCTGTAAGCTAGAAAATGTTGTTTGGGAAAATGTCATTCAAAAGGTTAGTGGAGTTAAACAGAAATCTTTTGTCTACAAATACCTGGAATACATTGCAAGTGTAAGTCAGCAGAGATTCATTTTCACAATGAAATATTGGCAGTAGTAAACTTTTAAGTTGGAAGGATAACTGACATGCATTCATCGTAGTACTTTAAATGTAAAGCCATAAATAAAAGCTTTAATTTTGATAAAGTAGTTTAATCTAGTGTCATGCTGAGACCTTTTTGTGGTTTTCTAACACGGTAATATATTTATCCTTCTCCTTGCTCAAGCTTTTCTTAATCTTGTTCATTCTCTGAATAAAGGACTTAGAATTAGAAAATTAATTGTGGGTAATGTTTCTGAAAACACAGTAGAAGCACACAAGTCAGTGTTGTGCTTGAAAACTTGGTCTTTGCTATTTAACTTGGTAGGAGAAGCCATAGGGTAGATTCTGGATCAATCAAATATGAAAAAAATCTCAAATCTCAACTTTTTTCTAAAAGATTTTATTTTCTGTTCTATGTAGTCTCATCTTTGGCACAGTTTAAGGGGAGAAGTTTTTTTTTTAAATTCAGATGTAATCTTTTTACTGAATTTGTAGTGTTCTTTTAAATTGCAGTACTCTGGCAACTTTTCAGTCATATAAATTGAGATGCCAAATCAGGAGGATTTTATAAGGTGAATTGCGAACCTGTGACATTCTTGGATAGCAGTAAAGCTGTTTCTTTGTTTCAAAATAGATTCTCTTTTGAGTTGGTAGGATTGCTACCTACCAACTTTGAAAGAAATGCCTTATACAAACAAGTACATTGTTTTAATTTATTGGTTCAGAAAAGAGAAAGGTGTGAAAATGACACCTCAAATTAATCCATATTCAATGTCATGATAGTTTCACATAGTTCAAGATAAGTTAAACTTCCATGTAGCATAACAACTTGATATGTTTATGGATAATAGTAATGCTATTACATGTGGAATTTTCTGTTGCCCCCACTGTAGTATTGCAGTGTCTTTAGTCACCCAATCATACATAGGAGGTATCTTCTGCATTACAGTTTGGTCTTACTGATCAATTAATTTTTTTATTAATTAAAATTTTTAGTAATAAGGATTCAATAATATGTTAACCTTTTGCTATCCAGTTTGTTACTCAGTTTGTACTAATGAAATTAGAATAAATCGGTACATTCTGATTTCTGAAGAAATTTGATGCACATACAAATTGCAGCAACATCAAATCTCACCATGAATTCACAACTGTATTTCTTTCAGCTTTGTTTTTCATGTTCTGCTTACTGTTTTTTTGTTTAATTTTTCATGGATTTTAGATTATCAGGCTTATGATTGTAGTTAGATTGAGATAAAGACAGAGAAGGAGATAAAAAGATAACGTAGAAAAATAAAAGGTATATCACAAAACATTTCTATATGTAGTATTATTGCAAGTATGCATACATAATACCTGTAAACTAAAAAATCACACAAAAAGGGTATGTCTTGCAAAATTACATTGTATTGAGATAGTTGTGCCACATTTTCACTGTTAATTCACTTAAGATGGATAAAGATCATGAAAAATTCAAATCAATTTGAAGGAAATGACAGTTGAAGTGTTTCATGAAAAGTATAAATTTAGAAATTTGCAAGCCTTTAAAATTCTGTTTAGAAAAAGTAAAGGATGCCTGTTGTGAAAAATTAGTATTTCTCTTTAATGAACTACTGTTAATGTGCTCCACATTGCTTTAGCCCTCCTACAGGCTGTAAAATGGCATAATTAACCTTTTCAGCAGCAAAATGGAAACAAGGAAAATTCTAATTTTTGAACAACAACAGCTATCCAGGATGCCTGTTGAATTCTGCATTACAAATCTAACAGAAAAAATAATTGACTGAATTACATTATTATAATAAGTACTACCAGAAAAACAAGATTCCTAGCAGTATCATTTTTTGCTGTCCTTGACTTGTGGTGTCAAGAGAAGCCTCCCATGGTTTCTCAGTTATTGTTGCTGTTAGCTGCATAACTTTGGGCCTGGATACATCATCTCCTTAGCACCTAAAACACCACCCGTGTGATTCTGAGAAGTGGACAAGGTCATCAGAATTCAATTCACTTTTCCCTTCCACAGATGTTTATCTTTCCAGTGATAGACAGCTTCAGGGGCAGTGAAAGTAATAATAAAAAGAAGAGATCTTAAATAGAATATAAATAGAATCTTAAATAGAATATATTTGTATTCTGACAGTGTGCATGACTTGTAATCTAAGAAGGAAAAAACAAACTCAGTGAAAAATAGCATAATTTCATTTGATCAAGTCAATATATTTTGTTTCCATCTCATACAGTGTTACAGAGCCTAATAGTTAAAGGACACCTTTATTATGTAAGGAGAGTTTGTAGGTGTAAAAATAAATGCCTTCTCTTTGCTTGAATGACTGTTCCACAACACAAATCAGGCAGCAGAAGATGGCCTTTTTTCTCAAGTGAATTCCTAATTGAAGTTAAGCAAAAGAGGAAAGCTGAGGTTGTCAGCTGTGACAAAACTCAGCTTTAAGTATCTGAGAGGCAGAGGGGAAGAGAGGTGGCCTGTGCAGAGGACAATTATCAGACTAAGTGAAAGAGTTCAGCAGATTTTTGCTTGAAGAAGGTGCATTGCTCTGCTGTTATTTGTAAAGAGTTCAGAAAATCTTTTTGTAAGGATTGAGTGGGAGTGAATTATCTCTTTGTAGTCACTACAAAGTTGAAACTGAGGAAGGGAACAGCCTGATTTATCCTCCTCTGTTTTCCAGCGACGATGAACACTTGTTAATCCAGCACTACTGCCAAAGTCTGAACCAGGAGTCCCCCCTGAGCCAGCCCCGAAGTCCTGCCCAGATCCTGATTTCTCTGGAGAGTGAGGAAAGAGGGGAACTGGAGAGAATACTCGCGGACCTGGAGGAGGAAAACAGGTGGGTTGCCAGCAGCTGCCACAGCTCTGGGCTGTGCACTGCAGGAGCAAATGAAGGCTTTCTCTCTGTGAGTGATGGGGTTGTTAACTCATTCCTCCTTCCAGTGCCATGATGGCTCAGCATTATGTCATTCACAAAACCTCCAAAATGGCAAGCTTCAAAGATCTATGTAGGTCACCTAATATTCCTGGTGCTTGTGACAAGCTCTGCTGGCTGTGATTCATAATACTTCTTTCTCTTCTGCCATTTCCTTTATTTCTGTGATAGTAATGAGCTTCATGCCAGTGTTAATTTATTTTGCTGTTATGAGAGGAAAGGGGGTGCAGATTTCTGTACCCTTCTCTGGAAAAGACAGGTTCTTGGAAAGACAGTTTTTTCTCTTGTCACTGGGGTACATGAGGTTTTGAAATTATCTCACTTCTTTGAAGTAAAGAATATGTGAAATAATTGTACGACACAGTTAGGTGGAGTTCATTTTGATAGTATTTTGAGGTATAAAATGTGTTACAAAGTTGCATTTTCTTCAGTTACGTTAGTACTTTCATGGGGGTTGAAAGTTGGGTCCTCACCTTTCTATTTGGTGTTGCATGTTGCCATTTCTTTAGCCTTTCAATATCAAATCTCATTTAACACTTTTCGTTTCAAGTTTAATTGATGTTATCTTCATTAATTTTTAAAAAAAAAAAGCCCACCTGGGTACTTGGAGCATCCCAATGCTTCAGTCCCCTTTTCTACAATACTGTGAAGTTGTGGACCATCAGCAAAAAAAATGGTAGAACTTGACCATAGCAGATGTATAATTGCAGCCATCCCCACCTGAATTGGATTACCATGTAGAAATAATTTAGAGCTAAGAAAACCAAACAAACATTTTTGTATTTCTTCTGCTTCCTTCAGTTTTAATGGTACAGTCTGTTGGCATTTTAATGTTGGTTTTTTTTCTTGCTTCTTTAAGAGCTAGGTACTTCTATTTATAGTAATCATTTATCTTAGGCATGTCAAGAAAATACGCAAAACTTGGCACTTTCATATGCTTACTCTCCATGCATAAGTCTTCTTTGGATAGTACAGTAATTTCATCAATTCCCCACCATCGCCATGAGACTGTGGTTTGGATTTCTTTACAAAGAGCAGAGTCTTGCCTTGCAAAACAGCTTGACTTGGTTCTGGCATGGACAAGCCTGAAATAAGCTATGCTGTCACCTGGAGGATAGGAGGAAGATTTAGATCAGCTACTAGATCATGAAGCAGCTACTCCTCTGCAGGTTAAACTCATTTTTCTGTATAAGTGATATGCTTAAACCAGCAGAAGGAAGGAGCCTGTTCTCCTTAAATAATAGGTTTTATTTAGACTTAGCTCTACAAATCTCTAGATGCAAAGGCAACTAATTTAACCAGTGGCTTGTTTCACATGTGCTTTTTTGAATAAAAGCTTAACTCGCTTCAAGAGTTACTTTTTAAATCCGCATTATTTTGTCACACCCTCATGTTTCCAGTTGTGATGCACCCTCTCTGTATTCAGATTGAAAAGTCTTCAGGTAAGTTTAGGCTGAAGTTCAAACTCCTAAAATCTGATTTCTGTGAGGAATTAGTAGGAGAAAAAACACCTGGAGATGATTTATCTGCCTGCATGAAAAATGTTGAAAGAATATCTGACAAACATAAATAATAATAATAAACTGGAGAGTGAGAAATAAAGAGAAAAGGGCAAGAACATAGGAGGGTTTGGGAGAACATAGAGGATCAGCAGACAAAAAGGATGAGAAAAGTGTTTCAGACAGAAAGCTGTAGTAAACAAAGTTCTTGCTTTCTGAACAGCAGTGAGAATTTGAAACTAACCCAGACTTCCTTCTATATGGTACATAAAGCCCAAGTACTTCCCAAAGTGGAGGAAGATCAGTATTCTGAAATAAGCCATTCTGCTTCACATACAGTAGTTAAGAAATATGGTGTAACTAGTCCCATATAGGCAGTAAAGTAGATTAGTTTTCAGGGGAGAAGTATTACTTCTTTAAATGCCACCAGGAAGCAGAAAAAAAATTATAATGCTTTTCTGTCTGTGTACGAAATAAGCTGTCCACCAGAAAGGAGGATGGCATTTAAAGCAGCCTCATTTTAGATTAGAAATGTGTTATCTTAGTATAATCTGGAGTTAGAAAGCCAGATAGGCTAAAAAATTCATCAGTATGAACTTTATTTAGTGTAATAACTAGTAGCAAAGAACAAATAAAAGATCTCTGACACGAATTACAACTTAAAAACACCCACTTTCAATTTTGCAGATTCTGGATTAAACAAGAGCTGTAGATTGTAAGCTTGGTTAGAGCTTGTTGTTTTGTCATTTGTACTACTGGGGGCACAGTTATGGAAAGGGTGTCACCTTTCATGGATGCTTCAAATCTCAGTGCAACAGGGAGAGTGACATCTGTTTCTATAGCACATCATGGAGGTCACATTGCTCTGTTTTTCATGGATTTTGACAAAATCGTTATTTGTGTCTCTGCAAGTTTAGAGAAATAACTTGTACATCAGATGTGAGGCAGCTGCTCAAAATTGAACAAGTTCTTGTCCTGATAGCTTGCCAGGACCAGATAACTGATTTTATGGAGGAAACACTCTTTAGAAAAATAATCCTTTGAGGCAGGGTCGGTCAGGAGCCGTTATGTAACTTATCACCTTTAAAAAGCAGTCTTTTGTCACTTTAGATTTATATTTTCCATTGTTTTTCCTCCTTTGAGTTTGTGCAAACCTTTTTTTGGCTGAAGGTATCAACAACCTGGGCCCTGAGTGCCTTGTGCAAACCCAGTTCAGGAGGGTGAACACATAGTCCTTCCCATGCTGATCCAAAAAATGCCCTCCCAGAAAAAGTTGTTTATTGCCCCAGTGTGAAACCGCAGTGAATCTGTTACTCAGAAATGATCAGAACATGATGCAAATCACGTTGAGACCATCCAGACCTCAGCTCCATCTTAGAGCACCTGAATTGTTTCATCTCCATTGCAAATAACCCTGGGTCTTGTAACTGCAGTGCATCTCCTTTCCAGTGCTGAGCTGGACTGGATGCAGTGCCGGTGGCTGGGCAGCCAGCAGTGTTAGATTAGCAGACATCCTTTCCTGCCTGTGTTGACCCATCTTTTGTTGCACACACTGCTAGTTTTGAAAATGAAAATTTCTCTCTCTCTGCTGCATCTTGTATTATTTTACATAAATTTTTATTTATTATTTACTTATTATTGAGACCCAGCACACACTGTCACTTCTCAGTAACTCTGGGGAAGGAAGGGTTCATCAAACACCAACAAGAAGCAATGCAATGGTATTCAAAACACTTCACTGTCACGTTTTGTTTTCTTCTGCTCCCCACAGCTTCCTGCTTTTCAAAACAGCCATCTTTTGCTCTGTGTTTTGACTTCTCTTCAGGTTATTGATTTCTGATCTCCATTCAGTTTTCAGCTACATTTTCTAGTCTCCAAATACTTACATCTTGACTCGTTACTTAAATGAAAAAGCTTCTTTGAAATTGTTAATTCCGAGTTTTGCTTTTGGACCATTTAAAAAGATCTTTCATCTGTTTTGAATTCTTCTGAAATGTATTATCTAGCTTATCAACTAACCTAGCTATGACACCATTCTGACTGGGTGTTTTTTTCAATTCCAAGGTCCTCTTGTTAAGATATTCATTATTTATCTGCTAGTATTTCGAGACCTTGGTTGCTTCTGTGGGTTGCAGATATGACTTTCCTAAATAATTTATAGCTAAAATTTGACCGTTAAATTATTTATATTTGCTAAAATATGACCCTTCTGCAGAATATTTTCAGTTGGTGAAAATGTTTCATTTGGCTATTAGGCCTTCAGACCCGTACTCAGCTTTACATCATATGCAATATTGTGATAAGACCATTTCTTAGATATTCAGTAGACATAAAATAATGTTGCTATGGAAGATGCTATTACCATATAGCAATATAAGAGAAAAAAAAATAATTTCAAAAATATTTTGAAATTTCCTTAAGAGTGAATATGTTACAGAAGCAGGGACAACAGATTTTTGGCATCTATCTAAAGCAGAACATGAATGGGTTATAGTAAGTTATACTAATGTACAGCAGTAGCATTAAATAGCATGCTGGTTTTCAGTGACAGAGACTTAGAACTTCTTGTGAAGAATTAAAATACTTCCCTGCTATTTATTGACTAAAGAAAGTGAATGTTTCCTTATGTCTTAGTTGTATCAAGATCACTGACATACTTCTGTAAAAGAGACTTCTCTTGCATTCTGCTGAGTTTTTTCCCAACTCCTAGATGTGCTACAATGAGAACTTAGTGAGGTTTACAGCCAGAGTTATTGGCTTTACCTTTGCTTTCCTGACTTGCACCGTGGGCTGTGTGCCACTGGAGAAGCAGTAATGTCCCTACTCTTAAAGCTGCCCTGTTTCCATACAGCTATGTTGTTCCTTCAAATCTGAAGGCCAATGAATAGCCTTCTCAAATAAGTTCCTTCTGTATGGTTGCCAATAGTGAGAAAGTGATGCATTTCTAAACATGCCATGGCTCCTTTTGCTATTTATTTTGGCACTGAAGATGATGTTTTGAGTATGAAGCATTGCGTGTAAGCACTGGCACTCCAGTAAGGGACAGGGGTAGGTGGTTCAGTTACCAGCTTTGTCTGTTTCTTCAAACCACTGATTTTCTGTAGGGAGATGAAAAATAACATGAATTCACAAATTCTCAATTGCCTCTGAGAGGACTACTCAGCAAATGGGGTCCACTGGGATTTCAGTCACCAGGCAATTAATGCTGCCAGTGATAAATGTGGTTAATAGCTCGTGAGCTCTTTACTATACTACCTAGCTCTTTACAGTTGCATAAATCAAGGTTAGATTGCGTGCTTCGTGTGTTATTTTTCTTCATGAATGCTTCAAAGAGGAACAGTCATGGAGTATATAAGTAAATGGAATATGTGGGGTTTTTCTTTGAGTATTTCTTCTGCTGAAGTTCTCTGATATTCTACTGAATAATTTCTTCTATATTTTCCCAATGATCAGAAGATGCAGCAGCTTTTTTTGTGGCAGCCAGATGTGAAAGTCACCCAACCTGGGCTATGGTGGGGAGATGCTGGTTTTCCTAGTACTGCCTTGTGCTTGTTCAGTTGCATTTATGTAGAGAGGATTATGCTTTATTTTCACTTTTGCTTACTTCCCATTCTATGCTGAAAATGTCAGAAACCACCTTTCCTTGGCACACAGAGGCTTTACACTGAGGGCTGTGGGCAGTGTTTTGGATGCCTGACTTGGAGGACCAGTCCTTTTTGACTGCACAGCCTAAAATTATTCCAGAGGTAGGAATAAGAGCTGATTGTTCTCTCCTCTGGGATATTCTTACAGAAGCTTTAAAATTTTTTATTTCGTTTTTATTTTTCAACTTTTTTTCCCCCATGTGAATATAGATCTTCTTTTCTGTATGTTTAGATCCCTCTTATTAGGATATTATTGATAGTCTGTGCTCTGCATTACTCCTATGCCTCTGAAACTGGTTGGTATGATGCATCTTAATTCTCCTCTCTAAGGACTGAAGAGGTGCTGCTGGAAAACTCAGTGACAGGTGCTCTGGACAAACTGACAAGCTTGCTTTAAAAAGACATCGCTTTGCTCCAACAATATTATTTTATTTAATTACAGAACTCACAAATTCAGCTACATCTCTGCTTAGATAATGTGAAATATCCTTTATAATTTATCTTTTTCTTTCTGTAGGATTTCAGAAAGAGTTTTCGATGTTTTGTGTCAGACATGAAGGCATTTTTATCTGAATGACTTTCTGGTCCTCACTTGTTTTTCAATATCATAGTTACTGGAAGGACTTCTCTATATGGTTGAGGCAATAATTACAGATCTCTTTGTAGCAAGGTACCTGTTTATTTTGTAAGTATGACGAACTTTAGTTTCCCTTAGGGTGATATTTTATCTTTTGCTTTACAGCACTTAAAACTTTTGAGTCTGCAGTTTGTAGAATATTCCTGTATCATACATCTGGGAAATTCCTCATGGGGTAGCAGTAGCTTCTATCTACAGACAGTGAAAAACAAGCTTAATGATCAGTCTTGTATAAGCTTTAGTTTGCAATAAGACTGTGTATTATACTGTTGTCATGCTCATTCCTATTCCCTTTTATGTTTTTATTAATTATTCACCAGTTCATTAGCTAGAAGTATCAGAAGACATTGTCATGTTGAAGGCAACATCCAGGATAGGCCTTTTTTCTTTCTTTCAGATGATTTTCAATGACTTAAAATTCTATTTCATTAAAACAAAAAACTTTGTTTGAAAAAAACCCTGCTCCATAGCCTCCCCTCTTTGTATGGGTTTTAAAGAAAGAAATCTTGAATTTTGGAACCTGAGTTAAGAATGATCAATTCTCTTTTTTAACCTTTTAAAACTTCTTCAGAGGAGAAGTTCAGACATCCTGTATGGGTCATTTTCTGGTGGGCTGGCTGCCACAGTCCCAGGTTACAATGCATCCATCATGCAGCTTCTGAGGGGCACAAGTAGTTTTGAAGAACAGTCAGTAGCCTGTCTTTGTCCTTTGCATTGCTTTCTTATTCATGTGAAATGATGCATACTGCTTCAGTTCTTGTTCTGGTCTCAATAGTGTATCTTTAGAAGTGCTTCAGAGCTTAATAAAATTTATTGAGAGGTTTCTGAGGTGCTATTGAGCCTCCAGAGCAAACTGTCAGTGTGTATTGTGGTTTGGAGGCAGAAGAACTGGCAAAAAGTGCCTGTTCTCACAGTCTCAAATAAGAACGAGTTGGAAAAAATAAAATCTGGGTCACTGCTTGTGATGAGTAAGCAGTTAACAGAACGTCAAGCCATTTTTCTCTGCTCTGGGAAGCTGTAAAGGAACATCACAGCAACAAAATCCCAGTGCAGTCTATTAGGCTTCCCTAGCCTAAAGTTTCTGTTAGAAGTTACTATTTTTGCATTGTTGAACTGTGTTATCCCTAACAAGGTTTCAGTTTCTTCCCTTCTGTGCTTTTCCTGCTTGGTAGATTTTTTTTTTTCCATTAGAACAACTGCAGATCATACTAATGTATGGAGTGTTTTAACTGAAGTTAAACTGGTGTTTTAAGGAACACAAGAACAAGACAATTAGTAATGTCATAAAGTTATGTTAGATTTCATCACTCTATAGGCGGGGCAGCCCAAATGAAGGTGGAAATTACAGCCTCAAAAGATAGTGCAGTGCAGTTTGACAGGTTGGTTCACCAAGTTTTCTTTTCCTCATCTTAAGTTGGTAATTCTGGAGCTAGGCTGGAATTGCAGTTGCAAATATGAAGAGAGGAAAGTGATGTGACCTGATTGATGCCAACAGAGTTGCAAATGAGCTCTTGAGTTCTGTGTTGTGATCTGACTTTTTGGGCTGCCTTTCTGTCTTAGCTTTCTCATCTGTAAAACAGACAGGCCAGCCAGGTGGTGTCCTCTTTGATTAGCGCTGGTAAAGTGCTTTGATCACTGAAGTCCTCATTTAGCACAAATTACTCCTAGAGTGTGTTCATGTGTGGAAACGAACAGGCAGTCCTGAGTCTGCCAGGAAGGATAAAATGCAGGAAGCTGAGGGCTGAGCCCGGGACAGACCCTACCCAGGCTTTGGGAGGGTGTCTGGATACCAGCCAGCCTTCTGCACTGTGTGTGCCCTGGGAGGGAATTATTGTGAATTCTGGTAAATCCAAGAGCCTTTAGGCAGTGCTTGTCTCACAGGTCGCTATAGTATCAGCTCCATGAAGATCTGCAAGGTGTAACCCTACGGAGATGTGGATTTGGCAGAATGAAAGGCAAGTGGTGCGGGTGCTCCGCCTCTGCCCTCTGGTTCTCAGTCACATCACACCCCAGGAGAAGACCTGCCTTTTCACTGCCTGTTGCTGAGGATAGCCTGCCTGCACCATGCTATTCAGCTTTGTAAAGGTTTTCCTTCTTGTTATGTCTCAACAGGAACTTGCAGGCAGAGTATGACCGTTTGAAGCAGCAGCATGACCACAAGGGACTCTCTCCACTGCCGTCCCCACCCGAGATGATGCCGGTTTCTCCGCAAAGCCCCCGGGATGCTGAACTCATTGCTGAAGCCAAGCTGCTTCGACAGCACAAGGGCCGCCTGGAGGCCAGGATGCAGATTCTGGAGGATCACAACAAACAGCTGGAGTCACAGTTGCACAGGCTGAGGCAGCTGCTGGAGCAGGTGAGCCCTCAGCTATTTCTTCTAGATCTCTGTAGAGTCATTTTCCAAACAGGGTGTAAAGCGATATCAAGAGTGGCAACAGAACAAGAAATTTCATCTGTCTTTATATAGTCCAGATAGAGAAAAATACTAAATTATTCTGTAGGCTGCAAGTGAGAAGGTGAAAGCAGACAGAAAATTGTGTGTACTTGTGGAATAAATAAAAATTATAGTGATACGAAGATTTGTGCAACTGTACTGAGATGCTAATAACAATCTCTTCTTTTTTTCTTCACTTTTCAGCCACAGGCGGATGCCAAGGTGAATGGTACAACACTATCATCTCCTTCTACCTCTTTGCAGAGGTCAGACAGCAGTCAGCCAATGCTTCTTCGTGTAGTTGGCAGCCAGACTTCAGAAACCATGGGTAAGAGAACAAAGTTCAGATTGTCATAAAAAGTATACTCCCATTTTCCTGGAAAAAAATTCTCAAAGACTGAAAATACTCTTATGTCCTGTTAAGTTCAAGTGAGAGTGAAGGAGACATTTGCAATGCTCTTTGATGTCATCTGGCTGTTTACCCCTTACAACTTCATTATGGTTTTTTGCTTTTGATCACGATGCACACAGTAGCATCAATATTTTGACACGAAACACAAAGTTCAGCCAGGGCTTGACTTCTGAAAATAAACATCACTAGAAAGCTAACTTTTTTTATTCAAACTGACTTTCAGCTAGTAAGCATGACATGGCTGATTTATATGTACATAGTATTAATTATGGCTAAGAATTTAAATGTAAATTAAAAATGCAAATTCCCATGTTAACTGATGTCATCTTATTTTTAGTATGTCATGGCTCAACCTGTAGGCTTGAGCTGTCACTTATAGGCAGTGCTCATGTACTGTCTTTTCTAAATGTCACATCAGCTGTGATAATGGATGTTATATGAGTTGTGGACTAAGGTTAAGTAATAGTATTCTCTAGCTAGAGTCTGGAATTACAATTCTGGTGGTTTTAGTGGCTGCTCTTAGCATTGTCTTAATTTTTTTATCTGTTAAATAATTAACAAGTATTTATTACCAAGTAGTAAAAATTTTCTGATACTGAAAAAACAGTCAACTGTTGCATCTTCATACACAGAAATTTATTTAGTGTATATTAGAGAGAGAGAGACTTTGGGGAAGAGTTGAGTGGCTTAAGTGAGATCTTTTCCCCTCAACACACTTAGTTGAAGAGTGGATGACAGTGAGAAAGTGAGGCAGGGATGTTCTGCTGTGTCGGAAGTGTCACCAGGGTGGGAGATGCAGCTTGTTTGGGCACTTTTTCTTCCATCTCAAGCATAGGCAGTACTTTCAGCCTTCGTCAGTATCAAACAACATAGGTTCTGTATACCTTACAGTAAAAAAAAAGTGAAATAAACCTTTAGGGTTGTTTGTTTTTTTTTTTTAAATAAAC
Organism: Florisuga fusca; assembly: GCA_038090715.1. Classification (NCBI taxonomy): domain Eukaryota; kingdom Metazoa; phylum Chordata; class Aves; order Apodiformes; family Trochilidae; genus Florisuga; species Florisuga fusca. The sequence goes on along the minus strand of JAAWXA010000004.1, from coordinate 16,331,788 downwards.
CTTTTGTACCTTTAGGCATGCTTAAGTTAAATCCTGGGTATGTGAGTACAATCACAGGTAACAGCAATTTCATTTGGATCTGTGCTTAACCGTATCACTAGCAAGTAAATATTTTCCAATGGAGTAGAAAAAATGTATCAGTGGGGCAATTTGCATCAGCTTTCTGAAGAAATACCATTAATTGCATCACATAAAGAATTAACTAGAACACATAAGAAAAGAGAGGAAGAAAGTGTTTACCAGCCATCTTATTGGAAGTCTTGTGGTTACATCTTTTTCCTTCAGTAGGACAAGATCCAATCATGTACTACTTCTCATTTGACTCAGTGTAGGGTTATTCCCATTTAACTTGTGAGACTGGAGTTAATCAAGTAACAGGCATATAATTGTATAAACACTTAAAACAAATACTGAGACATCAGTTGGGTTTTCTTGTTTGTTTGAATGAGCCAATGTGTGGCATGACAGTGAGGTGTTCAACTGTTATCAGTCTGATCATGTTGAGACTCAGCAAAGAAACCCTATGGAGCATAGCTCATAAAAAGAATTATCATTTGAGCTAACTAACTACACTAATTCAGTTTATCGAGTCCCCTTTCACACCAGAAAGCTAGTCTGAGTAGTTTCTGAAGGACCACTGAAAATATTCTTAAATTATGAAGAGAACCAGAGCTGTGTTAATAATGCTCCCATGCAGCAAGCATGTACCTGGTAATAAGGGAGCTATCATTTTTAAGAAAATAGTGAGAATTTCTAAGGTAGTGAGATAGTGGTAGCTTTTATATATTTTTCTTTTTTAAAGGAGAACTTAGATTTCTTCTTTTGAATGTACACCCACTGCACTTCCTTGTCTCTGATTTCTCAAGGAGCAATTACTGTGAAAGGTTTTCCACCAGTAGTGTTGTTCAGCTGTCTAGCAGCAACTCATTCGGATACTAATTTACAAATATAAAAAAAAAACTTGTCCCTTGATAACCTGAAATATACCTGGGCAAGTGGAAAGGTTCTGCTTTTCTTCTCATACAATCTTAATGGGAAAGTCCTCATCTTTGGCCCTTCTCATCCAGTAATGTAGCAGCAGAGGAGGGTTCTCTGAGGCATGTGAGCCAAGAGGCTGTTGATGAATTTTAATTTGTTCAAGTACCACAGGAATATTTGAGACTTACTCAGCTTTCCAGGCCTCCTGTAGTAACACCGACAGGGAAGGCTGTTTTGGGTGAAGAAGAAACTGAGGTCTCAAGGTGTCTTTATTTGTGTTGGGTTGCTTGGCTGATGTCTTATTTTGTCATTTATGAAGAAATGCTCAGAAGAATCATCCAAATGAGAAAGAATAAAAATAATGCATTTAAAATAAAAAATGGAGCAACCTTGATGGTCAACACAGTTCAGTTTTTATCAGCGACTACCAGGACATGTGGAAATCAGTTTTGCTTGGCCAGGACAGGAGAACCACTGCCCTCTGCAGGAACACTATCCTTAGCCTGGGTAGGAGCAGCAAGATCTTTCTCTGAGTTTCCACCTTGACACCCATCAGAGGCTGGAAGGACATGAGTTCTGCTGAGGCACTTCTGTCAGTGCAGCCCTTGGTGCAAAAGTGACCCATGGTGTAAGTTGTTTTGTGTGAACCCAGCACTAGTCAGAAGCTGAACAAACTGCAAGCAGTCTCAGGATCTATTTTTAGCTCATTAATGGAATAAGAGAAGCTGATATGAAGACCATCACTTACATGAGTTAAGTGTGTCTTGCAGACATTTTGCCCCACTTCTTATGCTGGAGTGGGAAAAATTACTCTTGACCCATAATAACTTTCGTGAAATTTCTGGCCTTAGGCTGAAGCTGACACTGAACTTAATCATATAGAATATATGCAGTCCTGAACTGTTCCTTTAGCATCTCTTTCAGTAGGCTTTCCAGTAGCGTGGAGCACTTTAACATTTAAGGAATGTAAATGCTAACAGAAAATCAGGCAATTTATTACTCAACTTGAGAAGGGCGAGATATATTGAGAACAAAGGGCCATTAAGTAATTTTCGAAATAAGGATGTACATGGACATTACAACAGGCAAATTGCTTTTGTGTTTTAATAGGGATAAAAGAAATTTAGTAAAGGAGGAGAATCTCACTCAGAGTATATCATTTAGGTGTATTCTTTTTAATGCTTTATATTAGAGGCTAGGGTCTACACTAAAATCAACATACAGATTTTAGTTATCTGAAGCCATGACCGAAAAAACACCCCAATAAGAATAAAATGTATTGAATTTCCCATTAAGCTCCTGTCCTATAATCAGGTTATAGAAATTATTCAGTGGGAGAAATGTATTTCGCTTTATCAAACTGCCACTAAACCCTTTTACAGTACAATTGAATGTTCTTGGAGCGCCAATCTGATGCAATTAAAATGTCAGAAATATTAATACTGATGCAGATGAGAATCTGAGTTTGTACTGATTTATACAGCTAGGCAAAGCAGTGTTAGCATGAATCCATCCCTATTAGAAAGCTGTTCAATAGCAGCTCTCACAACAGCAATTTCTTTTGCCATTAATAGAATAAGAGAAGCTGAAACAAGTGTCATTTATAGAACTAAGTGTTTCTAGCAGACATTTCACCCTGCTTCTTTTACCAGATCAGATCATTCCTTAGGTCCCTTTTTACAAATTAAAGTCAGTGTTACTTTTTTATAATTTATTATTTAATTTCACTTAGATCCTTAAAAAAAAAAAAAAAAAGAGAGAGAAACATAGTCATGGAAATTCACCTTTAAAATTTTGATTTCATACTAAGCAGAAAATATGTTTAAGTGAACAGCCTCATCTTTATGAAGGATATCTGCAGTAAGACGCTGTTAGCAAATGGTTCTGTGGTGTGGTACTCATGTAGTGGTGTTGATTTGCTTTCCAGGTGAAGATGAGCTGCTCAGCCCTCCACAGGACACAAGCACAGGTTTGGAGGAAGTGATGGAGCAGCTGAACAACTCCTTCCCTAGCTCCAGAGGTGAGTGCTGCTGCCCATAGCAGATGAGAGGGAAGATAAAAGTGCTTTCTGTTCCTTGATGTTTTCAGGGGATTGTGTTTTGGTTTCGAGTCTTTTGCTGTTCTTTGTTTTGATTTTAACAATAGCTGTAGAGAAACCTGTCTTATTTAGAGAAGCAGCCTGCTCCTCCTTTACCTTAAGCTGTCTCCATAAGTAGCCTTTGCTAAGTATGTAGATGAAAAAATGTCTGAGACACTTCTTTATTCTCTTCCCTTTTGCCATACTCCTTTTCTCACAGCTTCTCTCTGAGTCAGTGTTCTTGCTGATTTATTTTTAATACATCTTAGCACATTTTTCTTCTGTCCACACCTTTCTCCAGTAATAATCTGGTTTGAAATATTAAAGTTCTGAGTCAAAGTTTTCAACCTTGTAGCACTTGGATTCAGAGTGATGGAGAAAAAACAAGTGGTCTGCTTGTTTGTGCAGCATAGGCTGCTCTCCTGCGTATGGCCCCAGGATCTCTTTTAGTTTTAGATTTAGGAAATCTAGTTAGATTTCCATTTTGCTCCTTCCTTTTGTTTGCATTTGTATTTCTGGGGCTTTTTTGTTTAGCCTCTTTTTCATTAAGAAAGTCTTTTCTGAGCCCAGAGAAAATACACTACTGCCAAGGAAAATGGCTTAGGTTCCTAGCACGAGGTGGGAAGTCTGGGATTTTAGCTGTTGCTGTGAAAGAAGGCTCTGACATGAACCTCTTGGCAAAAGAAAGTCCTGGTGTCTATTGACAGCCTATTAAGTGGATTTCAGTAGGGTACTGCAGGGCTCCTTGCATAGATTTCTTGCATCTCCCAGAGGTAGTTGTCAGTAGATAAATGGGTTAACCATCATGCTAGACTTCCAGTGAAATAAAGTTTTCTCCATCCTTTGATTTTAAAGCAGGCTCAGCTCTCACTAGGCATCACCTATGAGCAGTGGAAAAGAAGGTGGCAGTGTAAACCACGTAAAATCTCGTGCTGTAGATTAAAAGTGGAATCTTTCTAAAATACAACATTGAAGAAAATGTAATAAAATAATATTCTTAACTGTATTAATCTCCAGCTCAACACTAAATGAAAAAGTTGTATGTCCAGGCCTCATTTTGTCAATATATTAATTATCTGAGATAATGACAGAAAAATCTTTCAAATATTGATATGTAGATTTCAATGGTCCTATTTTTAACATCGCCGTGTACACAGGTTGCTGTGTACTGTGCAACAGTCAGTGACCATCATTTGTATAAAAATGGTCTATTTAGGAGACCTTGCATAATCTTACGTGTCTAGGTGTAGATAAGCCCATGTGTTAAAATAGTTATCAAATGTGGTATTGAATTTGCAATCGTAGGTTATTACAGTGGCGAACAATGTTTCTTTTTAAAAACAAGCTTAGTTTAAGTAAAACAGGAGCAAGTTATGAAACAACAGCTAATGAGCAATTTGAAATACAGCAGTTCATTTCCTGTGTATAAATAGGGAGAGATCAGTCTGTTAGATATGACTCTTTACTGACTGAGAATAGAAAAGGTTTTAAACTTTTTTAGTGAAAAATACAAAGCTTCATGAATCTAACTGGCAGACTATAAAGCTTAGTGGGAAAAAAAAAATTAAATTGGTAACATCAGTTAATATTTTAATCCTGTAAGCTATAACTCCACGTTTTCATTCTGGTGATGCAAAATATGGTCATTCAAATACAGAGAAAGAATATATTCCCTTCCTTTGTTTTTCTATTCATTAACTATGTTAAAAGTGTAGAATGTCATCACAAACATCTCCAAGATGATTGCAGCTGATACACTCTGCTGCCTGACTAGCAGCCTGAGAGGACAAAAATAGTTTCTAGCAGCATCGAGGGCTGGGAGCAGAGAGGAGGCACAGTCTGTTTGACGTGTGTCATCTTCTGTTCTCCTCAGCCAACCCATGAGAGGAGCTTCTGATGCAGCAGCCAGGAGCAGGCACTGGCTGCCAGGCAGAGTCAAGCTTCCCACAGGACTTTTCTTCTGGGCCTGACCAAGGCACCATCGAGCTGTTTCTTTGGTCTCTTCCTCTCTCTTTGACTACACAAAAAGATTAGTCCAGCTGGGAGAAACAGTCTTTCACTGTTTAGAAAATTGCACCCAAGTTCTGGCTAAAGAGCCTCAGTTAACCTTCTCAGTTTTTCATGTATCTTTTGATGCATTTGCACAAATGCCAGACTTGTATAATGGCCTTTGGTTGAGGAATAGGAATGGTCAGGCTCTCTGTAAGAAATACTTCTTCCAGTCAGTGGAAACAGGATTGATTTCGTCCCAGCAAGGCCCTTAATCAGGGTCCTTTTTGCTGCTTAGAGGTGCAAATCGGTATCTCAGGTTTCCAATCTGTAATAAAGGATCAAAGTGTAATTGCAAAAGAGTAAAAACAGCGTGGCAAAGCAGCCTGACAAGAGGGCATAGTATGAGGATTCAGATGGTATAAATAATATTTTATTTCTTTGCATTACAGGTTGTATTGAATCTCAAGCTATCTGTAGGAATTCAGGAAACAGAGAAATAAGCCCAAGCGAGTGGTTAGCACAGGTCTATAGAGTACATTTTCTTGTATTAAACCTTATTAAAAAGAAGTAAAAAAGATGCAAGAAACTCAGTTATCCCAGTCTGGCATTCAGACTTCAGCATAGGGGGTGCTACACCTTTTGATTCAGGGACATAATTCTGGGTATTGTATTGCCATTAGGATAATGACATCTTGGAGGAGTGAAGCACAATGAGGAGAGGCAACTCTACCCTAAAGGCTTTGATTCATGAGAAAAATTCGGAGCTGAATAAGTAGTGAAGAGAGAAAAGGACTGAATTTCTGTGCTTGGATGCACAGATAAATAACTGAACATAACACAGAATCACAAAATCATTTGGGTTGAAAGGGACCTTAAAGATCATAGTTCCAGCCCCCCTGCATGGGCAGGGACAGCTTTTGCTAGGCCAGATTGCTCAAAACCCCATCCAGCCTGGCCTTGCCAGATGTAGTGGAGAGGGCATCCACAGCTTCCCTGGGCAAACTGTTCCAATGTTTTGCCACGCTCAGTGAGGAATTTCTTCCTAATGCCTAGTATGAATCTAGCCTCTTCTAGTTGGAAACCTTTCCCCCTTGTCCTTTCACTACATGCCCGTGTAAAAAGTCCCTCCCCAGCTTTCCTGTAGGCCCCCTTCAGGTACTGGAAGATCACTATAAGGTCTCCCTGGAGCCTTCTCTTCTCCAGGCTGAACAACCCCAGCTCCCTCATCCTGCTTCCATAGGAGAGGCATTCCAACTCTCTGATCATTTTTGTGGCCCTCCTCTGGACTTGCTTCAACAGCTCCATGTCTTTCTTATGGTGGGGGTCTCCAGAATGGGACACAGTACTGCAGGTGAGGTCTTGTAAGAGTGTGGAGTAGAGGGGGAGAATCGCTTCCCTTGACCTGCTGGACACATTTCTTTTGGTGCAGCTCAGGACACAGTTGGCTTCCTGGGCTGCAGGCACACATTGGTACTTCATGCTTAGATTTTCATCACAGGATACAAATTAAAACAAAAAATTTAGTCTAAATATCGTCAAGAGCATCTGAAGAATAAGATTTGCTCAGCTTTCTGAAGAAGGTAGTAGCTCTTATTTCAAACTTTTGAAACAAAGCAGTGAAATGTAGCAGTAATTAATTTTCACTCACCTGCAGATTTGATTGCGATATTTTCCAAGCTTTTGCTGTGCAGAGTTGTTTTTAAAAGGGCTTCAATGGTGTCATTTTGAATGTGTTTTAGAGAAGCATGTGTTAAACCGTGTCATAGACCTTCATATGCACATCTCAAGTGCAATAACTTGTGTTAGTAACCTTTCATAGGATTTTTTTTGTTGTTTCTTCAGTTTAACCTTCTGGCAGTTCTTGGCATTTCCTAATGAGGAGAGGACCTCTGTGCTCCTTCCACAGCCAAAAGCTGTTTCATTTGTAGGGAAGGAAAAAGCTGGTGATTGCTGTCCTTAAGGAATTTTTCTTTCCTTTTAATCTACAAGGTTTTTCATCCCATCCTCTTTTACTTTGCTGCTCCAAGCAAATCCACAACTGCTGCAGCTGCTTCAGACAGCTGCTGTGCTAACTCAAAACAGATGTCAAAGCCAGAGGTCTGACATTTAGTGGAAATCTACCATTAAATACCACCTCAGTGGTTTATTTGACCCTGCTTAATAATGGGCCACAGAGGAAAACATTTTCATGCTGTATTTGTGCCCAAGCTACTAAATCCCCAGGGAATTGGTTCACAGCTAGAAAGTAAGATTGGCAGGCCAGTAGTGTTTAAGCAGAATTCATCTCTTCTGCAGCGGTGAGGACAAAAATTATGCACTGCCTCAGGTGGATCTCGTGGTGGACCAGGCTGTGTTTTGCAGTTATATTTTTGTGCAAAAGGCTTCCTATGAATGAAACTCAGAGAGGAATTTAGGGACAGAAGTTCTTGAGCTAACTCAAGTTAATGAGAGAGCTTCCAAGACTTTCAATGCAGCTCCCTTGCTGATGGATAATGAGGAAGTGAGAGCCAAGAAGTGGTTAGATGTGAGGCCATGATGGCTTGAAAGAGCTAGGAGGCCATGACAACATTTGGAGAGGGATCAGCACTCATAGTTCTTATTTAACATAGTATTACTTAATACAGATGCTGTCTTGTGCAGCAAAATTACAAGACCCTACAACAATAAATAAATGGCACTAAGACTAGCACTATCTTTTTACAAGTTTTGTTTTCATCTCAGTCACATCAAAACACACGTTCTCTCCTCTCACTGTTGTATCAGCCAGGCATCTGGCACAAATGGTCATGTCCGAAGAGGAACTAACAACTTTCAGCACTGCAAATAATGGAGTTTCTCTTATTCTGACAGCAGAACTTCTTACAACACAAACTTCTTTTCACACTTCATTGAATCAGTTGGAAGAGTACCCTGAAGTTATTACAGTGTCGAGTATTCTAATAATACTCTTCAAGTTGAGCTACCCTGATCTCTTACGGTCTGTATCCCCTTTTCCACATCCCATATCCGTGAGTCCAGGTGACCAATATCCCTTATCAGTCGCCTTTGGCACAACAGTACTGAACTGGCTGAGCTTCTCTGCAGATTTCTGCTGGGATAGGGATGGGGAGGAATAGATCTTCCATGATTTGTAATGCTTAGTCCTGAGGTAAACTGAGAGAGTACATTTATAAATATAACAAAATGCCAAGGAATTTTAATTTTTTTTTTTTTAAGAAAAATAGCTGCTTACAGATCCAGATCTCTCACTCTGTAGCCTGTCCTTCCCCTGAGTTCGGTGGAATGGACTGTGCAGTAGATCCTTGGTGCTTTCTACTTTGACCCAAATCTGCAAAAATGCATAACTTTTTTAGTAGTACCTCTGCTTTCAGGTTTGATCTTACCACTCTCTGAGTACTTTTGCCTGTGATACAATGTCATGTAGATTTCCAAAACAGAAAGAAAGACTCTCTATTATGTAAGAGCTAGAAGTCTTGATTTGAGAAGGAATAATAGATAATTAGGCATTCATGAATCGTGTATCAGAATTTTGATGCCTTATATACTACGAATTTTCAGAACTGTAGCAGTACAGATAGTCTTCTTCCTCTGGAATTTATGCCAAACCATAATCCTTGCCTAAAAACTTAAAGGCTCACATTCATTCATATGCAAAGAAGCAAATAAAGTAAAATCCACTAAACCCTTTTTAATCTTCCTCCAAAAGAAATTAGCTGTTGCTGTAGTGGTGCTACTCCTTGTTTCATTTAACACATTCTAGGCCAGATTACTCACCACAAACTTTACTCCCCTGCTGTTTTATGTGGCACAGAGCTATCCGAGTTGCCTTTAAATATGTTCATTTTCAAGCAGAATCCAGGCTGTCTCTGGATATTTAATTAAGAGACCATGTAGCTGCGATTTTGCTTGTGCAAACAGGCATCTCTAAGATCTACAGAACGGTTCAGTATTTTGCATGTAAGCAGTTCCTTCTCTCCTCTTGACCTAAACTAACCTGTTTTCCTCTGGATCTCATCCATTCTTGCTCACCCAGCTCTACCATGCTGCAGTTTCTGGAGGCCTTAGGTAGACAGCCGACTCATCTTAAACCTTGGGGCTTTTCCTCAGAACAAGGACAAAGTATACAATGGACTTTATACCTTCATTTTCAAGGATTTTCTGTTACACGATTTATGTCGGTTAAAGGTTCTGATCTTCCCTCCTGGGAGGCATTTTTGTAGCATCCGTAGCTCCTGGTAAAAGCGCTGGAGGAGGTTGCAGGCTGTGTAGGGATAAGTCATGGGTTAGTCTGCCAAGTAAGCTCCTCAGAACTGAAGCTACACTTCTCGTAGCTTTCAAGCTTGCTCTTGTACCTCTGTGCACCTCCAGCACATGCAGTATAGACGTAACCTCAGTCAAGGCTTCCCTTAGAATCAGGGAAAAAAACAAACCTGTGCAGAGCGTGACTTCAAACCTGTTATTATAATTTCTAATCGTAAGTATGGCACTGGGGAGAGGAAGACTGAAAAGAAGGAAATAAAACTTCCTCCGGTGCATAAATTCAAACCTTTGCTGTCCAGGCCCTTTTGTTGTTCCAGCCACTTCTGTTGCCTGAAGTTTGTATCTGAGCAGTGGCTCTCACCCGTGGCAGTCAGGGATGCCATTCACTGCCTCCTCCCTCTCCTCCTCTACCACCTCTGCTCAGCTTTGCTCTGTTGCTGACCTTTATTCTGCTTCTTGTGAAATACCTGCAAGGCTATTTATTGTCTTCCTTCCCTTCTCCTGCAGGTTGCTATATCTGGAAAATAACTTGACAACAATTAGGTAACTGTTATGCTGACCAGTGTGCTCTCCCATTTATATCTGTCTTTCTCCCCATTGTCCCATATGTCCTTTACCTCATTTACAACAGCTCTGGGGCAACGATACCCCTTTCAATGAACAGCATCTACCACAGTGACTTCCTTATCTGAGGCTACAAAGTTTGGCCATAGTGGTGCTGGCCACTTACTATCACTGACTGTCTGATGGGCCTGATGGGCAGGGGAGTGTTTATGCTCTTGGTTGACCCCTGAATTTCTTTTTTTTAAAAAACAAGTATGCTATGAAAAGTGTTCTAGAAGAATCCATGTGATCAGACTCTGGCTTCCATGAAGGTTTGTGAGGAACATCTTTTCAGCTAAACCCATTAATGACTCCTCCAGTACAACTTCCAAGTGATGAGATACCTTCATTTTTTTTCCCTTTTACTTGATTTTTTTTGTCTCTCTTTCTCCTTCTGACCCCTCAGTTTTTCCATGCTTTACAGATGAGCTTGTTGGAAAAATCTTTTGAAATATATTTATCTTCAATGTGAGCATGTTGTATTCCAGTGTATAGCTCTAGGGGTAAACTGTGTGTGTGTGTCTGGATCTGAATGTATACCTGCATATATATTTGTAGGCCATAATGAAATGAAATGTAAAGTGTCTGAGTGAATTAATTTGACATGAATTTGGGGAAACATGATTTTACCGCTAATACTGATTGGTATAAGTACTCAAATTGAGGAAATCTGGATGCTCAGAAGGTGAATTCAGATCTCCTCTGCCATCCTTATCATCAACGCAAGAGCCTGTAAGTTTTAGTTTCTTCAAGTGTTTTTGCTAGGCTAAAACCAAGCTGCAGATTACAGAACTATTCTTGAATTAATCAGCTCAGAATCTTCAGAAGACTTCAAGTGCACTTTTGTTTACAGAAGAAATCTGGTTATTTTCTATTAAATTCCTAAATGGAAATTTCAGTCTCTCTTACAGCATAAAATATATATATATATATTTATGTGTGTGTGTGGGGTTACTTTCTTTTCTGATGTTTCTTCCACTTCCTCTCTCTTTGTCCTAAAGGAAGAAATGCCCCTGGAAAGCCAGTGAAAGAGGTTAGTGAGACACGGGCTCACTGCCATGGCTTCTGTTTGTCACAGCTTGCTTTCTGTGCCCAGCATGCTTGTGACAGCAGCACGGGTTTGCTTGGGTTTGGTGAAGGGTGGGGGGGTGGTTGGTGGTTTTATTTTGCTTTGGGTTTTGTTTGATTTTGCTGAGTGCATCCCCCATGTGTGCTCTTAGGGGTAGCGTACCTCTCAACTTTCAGTGGAGATAATGGTCAGCTCAGGGATGTGCATTTTGCTACATCCTCTGGAGGTGGAAACTCAGGAGTGGGGAAGAGAAAACAGTATGTTGAAATTAAGCCTCTGTATGATAAATATGGACGGAAAATACGCTGCAGACATTGATATATTTGGTTGCTCTTGTGTGTAAGCACAAGGGAGAGACCTATGTCTCTCACTGTTCTGCTTACATACTCACAGTTTTATTTGCATGCATGTGCCGGTATACCAACCATCACCTCCAGTTATTAAATAGTTCTTTCTCTTTAGAACAGTGAGAGTTGAGAGGTATAGGAGATTCAGGTGTTTTAATTTCCTGATAGACTGTTGCAGAATGAAGAATGCTACTAACCTTCACCAGCTCCACAGTGTTATGTTCAGCAATGCAAATGGATGATGGTTTTCACTGTGCACTTAGGACATGGTTGGACTGATGCAAAATAGATTTTAGAATTTGTACACCACTGCTCGTTGATGGAGGAAAATGTTTTGCACTGTGTTGTCATAGAGCCTTGGAAAGTATATCCAGAGAGCCTTGATCTTTCTTCTGTGAAGCTGCCCTTCACTCACCAACCAGATACAATGTTTAAAAGATGAATTGCTAGCAAAAATTATTATTAAACGTATTCAGAGTGCTGCCTGAGTGCAATTGCAAGTAGCTGTGAAATGACCTTTCCCGGACAGCTGATGTTCAGGAAAATGAGGCAGGAGTTGATCAGTAACCCGATTTGCTAACTTCTGCTGGTGTAGAGAGATGGGGCTCATGGAAATACACGGTGCTGGGGTTTTAAGCAGAGCTGTTGTGAAGCCCCAGTCACTGCCCTGGGTAAGCCAGGCTTTGTTCTCAGTGGTTCTCTGCGTTCGCCGTAGGAGCTGCCAGAGGTCCAGCTGCTTCAAGGAGTAAAACCCACAGTGCAGGGTGGGTGGGGTGGCAGGTCCTTTCATGTAGATCAAAAGGGTGCTTGGGATGTCATTAACAGACTGTAACAGTACAGAAATTACTTGGAAATTATTTCATAATCAGCCCTAGGTGCCCTCTGCTCATACGGTCTCAGAATTGTTCTCCAGTTCAGCAGGGACTGAATCAGATCAGAGCAACCTGATCTAAAGGAAGGTGTCCCTGCCCATGCAGGGGGGGTTGGAATTAGGTGAGCTTTAAAATCCCTTCCAACCCAAACCATTCTGTATTTCTGAGGTAAAACAGGTTGTTGGATTTCCATGACCCTCTTTCACATTTATGCATATTATTCAGAAAAACCTTCTGCTACTAAGGGTATATTTTCTACAATTAATAAATTTTTTTAAAAAAAATAATTAATTTTAAAAAAACCAAACCAAACAAACAAAAAACAAAACAAAACAGAACAAAAAAAACCCAGGCATATCCTACCTGATCAGATTGCAACAGCTTAATTCTAAAAAAAGTTGCCTTTTTCAATGGTCTCCCATTGAATTTGTGCTCACTGATGGTTGCAGAGGGGGCTTGGTGATTTGCAAAGCTGAATATAAAGTACAATTCTCCACCTGCTTATGAAGAGTATGAGCTGAGGTATAGAACAGCTTTTGCTTAATGTGTGAACCTATTGTGGAAAGGCAGATCATACAGGTTTAAACCCAGTTGGTCAGGTTTTGATCCCATTACTCATAATAGGTGTTGTCTTTGTGTGTAATCCGATGCATTTCATGGCATTACTCAATATGAACAAAGTTATCAAAATCCAAGCCACCAACAGGAAGGATTTTTCTTTTTTTGGGAAAGGAGTAGAACTTGTGCTGCCTAAAAAGGCACTGCACTGTGTTGGGGTTTCTTAATTTACTTTCTATCCACTCTTTTGAGTCTCAATGCTTCTTGTCTATTTCTCTGACAAGCTTCTAGTATAAGATTGATTTTCACCCAAGGGCCTTAATTCCAGCAGAGGCTCTAAAGCAACTTTGGTGGATGGGAAATGCATCATTCTGTGTGTGACCAGAAGCGATGTAGTTAGTGTGTGCAGAAATAGGTGTCTTCTGCTTTCAAAGGAAATGCACCTGTGTTAATATCCTCTCCATTTTACAAGTCTGAGTTAATACTGTCCGTGTCCCTTTTGAGCTTTATTGCTGCAATTTCAAGTGGGTAGTTGTAGCTTAGTAGCATCTTTCAACTTTTCAGTGGCACAAGCATGGAGAAAACTTTTTCCACTTTAATGTTTAAAAAAAAAAGAATGGAATTAGTGCCTTCTTTGGTGGGATTACTTTAAAATATGACTAGTAATGAGTGCAAAGCTATTATTTATATTTTTCTAAGTACTTTTAAGATAAGATAGTATTTTTCTCATTTGCTTCTTAATTAAAAATGTTGATGTCCCACATTTCAGTCTTAGGGCAAGTAAATAATATTCAATGGAGCCAGAAAGCTATATAGAAACAGCGGATTTGAGCTTTTATAGGTAACAGGAATTATAGAAAAAGGTGCATTCATTGCACATACAGTACCAGGAAATTACTTATGTTGTTCTCAGTTGTTTGAGTCTTGATTGTTTCCCATCTGCAAGAGAGTAAAAAAAACTGGTGGTGCAGTGACCCTCAGGAAAGAGCTCACCTGTTGAGTGGCTGGAGCACAGCTGTACTGCCCATTCTGCTGGCCCATCCTCCCATCCCATGACTGTCCCAGAGATTGCAGCTCCCAAGCTGTTGCACTTTTAGAGTCTGGCTACTAACATCAGCTGCAGCCAGCAGTGGTTTATGGTCATGCTCTGAGCTGTAAACTCTGATGGCTCAGGAGGAGGCACATGATTGTTCAGCTTTTCTGCCGAGAAAATTAAGACCTGTGCTAGAGAGGTAGAGTGGATGATGTGGGGGAGTATCTCCTGAATCACCCCAGCCTGCTTCTGTGCAGCTTTTTTTTGAAGGAGATTGGATTCAAAGCATGGTTATTTCAAAAATATGGCTGCAGTTATCAGAGGAAAGAAGAAAGTAGCAGACATTCCTGTAAGTCTTATGCATTAAAAAAATACCTAAGGATCACTAGATGTATGCAGTCTTCTCAGCCTGTGTTTTAGTTGCCTCAGCTGTTGAACAGTTTGTGCCTACTGAGGCATACTTCTGAAAGACTTTTTTTCTACATTTTTTAATTGATATTAGTCTTTTTAGACCTAGACTCTTTCTATAAAACTTAGCATGCCTTTGTTACCTTTACAGCACTGTATCTGACAAAACAAAATAGTATTAACAAATACTGATTTTACCATTACAGCTCTGTATCTGACAGAACAAAATAGAATTAACAAATACTGATTCTTTTTTGAAGATAAGGTTTAGCCGTTTGGGTTGCTCTAAATCTATGGAATCATAGAATCATAGAATCCTAGGGGTTGGAAGGGACCTCGAAAGATCATCTAGTCCAACCCCCCCTGCCAGAGCAGGGCCACCTAGAGCACATCGCACAGGAACGTGTCCAGGCGGGTTTTGAATGTCTCCAGTGAAGGAGACTCCACAACCCCCCTGGGCAGCCTGTTCCAGGGCTCTGTCACCCTTACAGTAAAAAAATTTTTTCGAATATTCAACTTGAACCTCCTATGCTCCAATTTATACCCATTACCCCTTGTCCTATCGCTGGTCACCACTGAGAAAAGCCTAACTCCATCTCCCTGACACTCACCCCTTACATATTTGAAAACATTGATGAGGTCACCCCTCAGTCTCCTTTTCTCCAAACTAAAGAGACCCAGCTCCCTCAGCCTTTCCTCATAAGGGAGATGTTCCACTCCCTTAATCAAGGTTGATCGCTACTCCCGAGCTGGGAATGAGTGGTGTCAGAGACCCTGAGGAGCCCTGCATTCCCATCATTGTTTCTAGAAACAACAGATCTCAACAGTTCTGAACAAAAGACTGTGATCCCAGAGGCATCACTACTTGTCATGCCTGGCTACCCAGTTACAACTCTCACCACCTCCCTGTCTCATGGCTGTAGGTTGCTGCAGATAGGGAAGAGAAAGATTTTTCTTGAAGGTAGTTAGCAGGGTCAGGATGTTTGTGGGGATGATTCAGGTCACTCTGGTTATATTAGGGTTAATTGGGTAAAGTCTTGATAGCTCATGCTACAAATGTACCTGAGCATGTCAGAGCTTTGAGTAAGCAGAGGAAACCAGTGGCAGTTACCTTTCTGTTTATGTAAGCATCTCCCACTGAAAATACGTTCTAGTTTCATACAACTCTATCAAATGTTCACTTTCTGTGGTGTAATTTGCTGGCTTGCTCTCAGCCTGCATAATGCCAGTAATAGATTATTCCTTACATCTAAAATCAACATAGTAGCATACACTTGAAAGTAAACTATCTTTTGACTGAAACTTGGTGGGAATTTCTTATACTCTGATACTTGACATGCAAATTACAAATTTTTGCTCAGGGATGACTAGTGTGGCTGTACATTAATGATTTATGGATGCATCTGTTTCTTAGTGCATTAATGCAATTAGCAAAATGTCACCAGATTAGAACCACGTATTCTTTGCTGATACCTGGCGAACTGCCACACACAGCTCACTACTGAATGGGCAGCTTTTTGTGTAGCTACCATTTAGATGTGGCAGAGCTCTGTTTAATAAACAAAACAAATGCTAAAAACTAGTATTTGGATGTAAAAAGTGGTAATAGTTCTCCACAAGAAACAAATTTCTATGGATATTTTTAAATATTTTTTTTATACTTTTTAAATGCTGATCCATATTAACTAATGTAATTCCAAGCTCCTAGTTACTGTAGAAACGCCAGTGGTGCATGACTACCATAATACTTGAACATTTGGAAGAAGATGAAAAGTTTGATTTGCCCCCCAGGAAAGGCTCATTCCTGTTGTTGGGGAAGGCAGTTGTGTCAGGAAGGACACACACCATACAGGTGGGCAGTGGTAGCAGTCAGGTCCCAGCACATTGCAGGTAGGGACTGTATGGTATGGAATGAAATGAAATGTGTATCCTGGATACCCTGGTCATGTCCTGTCTTCATGCGGGTGCTCTTTCCTCGAGGACCATGGCAAGTAGTCAGCATCCAGGCTAATGCAGAGCATTCCTGGGAGGCAGGATTTTGGACAGATGACATTGCACCTCCCACATTTTTGCAGAGAGAGAATGCTCTCAGGGAGTAAATCAAATCCCTCAGACCATAGCAACATTTAGTTTTATTGAGTAATACTTCCTGTCATGTAGTTTCAGTTGCTAGCACTCTGCACCCTGGGGACTTCTTGAGTTGGAGGCCACGTGCACTTTGCATTTAGATAAATCTTTCTTCAGTTATTATTTCCTAAGTCCTTTTTTAACTCATTTATGTGGTTGGCCTCAGCATCAGCCTGCGGTGATGAGTTCAGTAACACAATTATGTACTGTGTGGAGAATAATTTCCTTCTGCTTGTTCTAAGACCGTCTGTCTGCTCATTCCTTCTTGCAAGAAATCTTGAACACTTAGTCCTCATTTGAATGCTCACCTTGTAGGGTGCCTCGATCTCTGTCATATTCCCTCTTCAGTCATATTTCTTCAGGAAGGAGATGCCAGATGGGATTTAGCTGTTGAAACCGTGATGTCTCTGTCATTTGAGATGCAAGAGGGTATTTAAGACAGTCACAGAAGGTTGAAAATCTAACACGGGACTTGCAGGAGATCCACACCCTTCTGCACAGCAGGTGGAGACCAGGCAGGGTATGCCAAGGGCACTGCCTTCAAGTCTGCTCAGTCTCTTAACTGCATTGAAGCCATTTCTTTTTGCTGATCAGTGTTGCTGCCTTCCCTTTCCATTTGCAATGGTGCTAAAATAAGGGCAAAGTTACAGATTTTGCCTCCAGACTTGTAGTCTGTACTTACTAATCACGTGTGTGCAGGACATCCTCGTTGTGGTTGTACCATCTTAGGACTTCACAGTGGTTACAGGTGAGAAGTGTGCAAATGAACCACTGTGTAGTAGTTACGTGGTAGCTGTGACAACTTCAATTCTGCTAGACTGGTGTCCGAAAAACAAAGGATTTTTTTAAAATTACTGACTAAACTGCGAGCATTTTGTTTCGTCTTCATTTTAGCTCTCTGGGCAGGTATCCTGCTGGGAGCTTTTGCGTTTAATGATTTAGTTAATTACTGCTGATGTGTTTGTTTCTGGTTTTCTCCTTGATAGAACATTGAATGATCAAAGCCTTGCAGCACCAGTTGGAAACTTTTCTGTAATGTCAATGGAATTAATCATTGGTTTTGGTGAGCATTCATAATGGTGCAGCATCATTGCTACAGGGGGTCGGTTTGGAACAGGAATGTGCTGGCTTATTGTCAAATGTATTTTGCCATAGCCGTTCAAGCCAGTATTGCTGTGAAGTGTTTTGCAAAACTGGCAACTTTTTCAAACAATGATGTGTTATGCTCATCCAGGAGACTTTCAGAAAGAGTATTCATTCTCCAGTGTACCCCACTGGGGATTGCATCAACCAGTACATGGAGAGTGATGGATCTGTGCTTGGCCTGTTCCGTAAAATGTTCTTACCAATCTGATGCTTTGTCTTCTTCCTTTAATCTTCTCTGACTTTTTTTTCAGGCCACAATGTAGGGAGCCTTTTCCACATGGCAGACGACTTGGGAAGAGCAATGGAAACCTTAGTGACAGTGATGACTGACGACAAGGTGTTAGAATAGCAAGATGTGTTTTACAACTTCAGGCGTCCCGCATGGTTTTTATAATATTCATACAACAAAGAGGATTAGACTATGAGAGTTTACAAGAAAAAAAAAAAAATCTATATTTTTGTGAAGGGTAGTGGTACTATACTGTAGATTTCAGTAGTTTCCTAAGTCTGTTAATGTTTTGTTAACAATGGCAGGTTTTACTCGTCTATGCAATTGTACAAAAGTTATAAGAAAACTACATGTAAAATCTTGATAGCTAAATAACTTGCCATTTCTTTATATGGAACGCATTTCGGGTTGTTTAAAAAAATTTATAACAGTTATAATGAAAGATTGTAAACTAAAGTGTGCTTTATAAAAATAATTGTTTATAGAAACCCCCTTAAAAAAAAACACACACAAAAAAAATACTGAGGCAGTGCATTTGTTTAGTATCATTTCAGCTCTGTAAGTGTATCAGAGAGATTCATGTTCTGTGTTCTTTTCCTTGCCTATCAAAAAGAAAGAAATATTTCCTTCAGCAACACCAAAACAGCCAAGTTGCATATCTCATAGGTTTTGTCTGACTAGGGCTGGCTTGAAAAAAAAAATCTGAACTTCCAATGAAGGTAGTTATGTCACCTCTTTCCAATAAAATTAAGAATTATGTGAATCATAGACTAGTTTGCAATAATCAAATGAAAGAGCACAGTACATGACAGAGTTTGCAAAAACTTAAGGGAAAAAAACAAACAAACCAAGAAAGGAGAGGAAAGAATTCAATTACCGTCCTATGTGCCGGCATTTCCTCTACTGACTAAATTCCTGAATGCTAATAG
The DNA here is from genome assembly GCA_038090715.1 of Florisuga fusca. NCBI lineage: Eukaryota > Metazoa > Chordata > Aves > Apodiformes > Trochilidae > Florisuga > Florisuga fusca. The sequence continues at coordinate 16,313,160 of JAAWXA010000004.1, read as the reverse complement.
TAAAGGAACATAGAAATTGCCTTACTGGATGAAACCTTTGGACCTCCGTGTCCGGTACCCTGCTGGCTGCAGCCAGGGCTTCATCAGGAGCTGGGTACAGCTCTCCCCGTGCTGCTGCCACCGCTCGCATCACCTTTGCTGCAGAGGAGAGAAGAAGGAGAAGTTCCCTCACGACCCCCTGTGGGATCAGCTTCTGAGCCGAAGCACAAGTAGGTTACGGAGCATCTTCACTTGCCCGGCTCCCAGTGCTCTTAATGACCACAAAGTTTCTCTGTTCTCTGGAAAATAAAACCAGAGCTTTCCACAATGTGTGTCTTAGCCTGCTAGAGCAGCCAGTCCCAAGGAGCTGTTAACTCTGCAAGCTACCTTTGGGAAAGGCTGTCAAAGAGTTACTGCTGTTCTTGCACGTGTATGGTGATCAGGTGAAGGTAGCCACACTGCTCCATCAGATATTTAGCATCAAAACAAAGTCCCTGATCCTTCCTCCTTCCCTGTTTCTCACTACAGATAGTCCCATAGAATTAACAATCATGTGACAAAGAGGGGAACTGATAGCAAAACAGATTAGCCAGCTTGACTGCAGCTCAAGAGAGAGGTAGGTTTGAGTATGAGGTGCTGTTAGCAAAAGCTTTACCACTTCATTTTCTTAACCAGCTTTTAATTTTACCTTAGAATATGTAGAAACCCACCATCTGACTTTATATTGCAAGAGTAAAAAATCTGTTACCTCTTCTTGTATGAAGTGTAATTAAACTTGGGAAAGATTTTATTTTGAATGCTAGTTAACATTGAACATGGCTAGTCATGCTATTTCTACCTCACTTTGGTTTTGTGGTGTTCCTGACAATTACGTACAGATAATGTTACATCATCACCACGTGTCCATTGTGTGACCAGGTCTCATTGTTTAAATAATGCCAACAATGATAATCATATACAAAAAATAAATACAATCTCCCCAAACCTCTGCTTTTCTAATAAAAAGCTTTTTTAACACTTTATTATAATAGGGACCCTCAGTATTTCTCATGGTCTTTTTTAGCAGAAGGTTGAAATGAGATCTAAGAAAAAGATGGGTTTCTTCTTTATTTTTTCCCTTTACGTTAAAACTTCTCTTCAGAAAAAAATAATGGAGGAAAAATGGATTGCACGGTTGTTTTCATCAGGGTTTTGTTTTGTTTGTTTTACTTTTTAGATCTTAGTTTTGGAGTGAGTCTGTCAAAAATATTTAAAAAGTTGAAAGCTTTATCGCTGCTTTTTAAAGCATAATTTGGGAATTATTTAATATTCCATATAATGACAAAGTATTAAACTGTAAAACATAATCAGTGTAATTGAATACATAAATACCATATGGCATGTTATTTCATCGTTACTCAGTACTGGTTTATTACTTGGATATCATAATATATTGTGTTTTAACACCAACACTGTAACATTTACTAATTATTTTTATAAACTTATGTTTTACTGCATTTTTCACAACATATCAAATTTCACCAAATATATGCCTTACTATTGTATTATAATACTGCTTTACTGTGTATATCAATAAAGCACGCAATTATGTTATAAAAGGTGCAGTATTTTTTGCTGAGGTTTAGGAGTCACCCAGCACATCTCCTCTCTGGCAATCCTCCCCTTCAGTGGGTGTGCAGCACCCCATATTGCCATGTGCCAAACCTCCTGGTTAGAGACATCTTGGTGCCTCAGGGTGCTGGTGACAGCACTGGGAATTTGGCCGGAGGAGGGAAAGTGGTTCTTTCTGGTTTGGGTTTTTCTCCCCTTGTGGGGTTGTCAGCCTCCTGTTTTTATGCTCCCTGGCTCTTTTCAAAGGGTGCCAGCCTCACACTATGTGCCTAGCTGGAAACAGGAGCCTCAGATCAGATTGATCATTCCAGCTCTTGGGGGTCTCCTTGGCACCAGGCGTGGTGCTCACAAACCCCTCTTCTTTTGGGCTTTGGGGAGCATATATTCCCATCACAGTGGCTGATCACGTGTGTACCCTCACGTATCTAAGAAACAGGAGTTTTAATACCCAAACTCCACTTGGTTGTGTCATGATGCTATCTTTGAGCTACCCTCTGGTGGCAGAAGTAACATAATGACAAATAATCAAAATAGGAAAAGCAGCATATGTTTGTGTATGATTTTGATAAGGCAGTAAGGGAGGAGGTGGGAATTTCCTCATTTCTTTTGCTTGAGGAAATAAATATGCATCCCACATCTACTGTCTCAGACCAGAGTTACTCTGGATTAACTCCTGCATCTGTGAATCAGTGTGAGCCTTGCTGCACTGACATCTCTGAAGTTGACACAATCCATAAAGCACAGCAGCCAGAGGTGACAAGACAACTTCTATTTAATTCAGTTAAGCAAAAGGGAGGATAACTTTCTCCCTACTTCTAATGATGCAGTTGGCTGCACATGAGGAGACTATTGGGTTTGGAGCCTGGCCATGAGCCAGAGGGATGTGGCTTACTAAGTACATAAATAAACTAAAACATAACAAAAGGACACATGAGCAAGGCAGAGGAGTAGTTGCATGCTTCCTCACCCCTTCAATGCACTGGAGGTAACAGGGAAGGCAAAGCCACGTCTGTGCACACTGACTCCCCTTCACAAAGCCAGGTCTGCAATAAAAAAAACCCAAACCCTGGTCCCACAGATCGTGCGCTGTGGGCTGCCTTGTCACCTCTCAGAAGCTTTGCACTGGTCAGCAGTGCAAATAGGCTGGGACAGTGGATGTGAACAGCTGCTGCCCTGAGAACAGCAGCTCTTTAAGGCCGTGTGTACAGCTGGCCAGACACCTTCATTGCTTTGTTCCTGCAAGCCTGCCATCAGTGGCTCCTAACATCTTGGGAACCAAATCTGGTATTTCTTGCTGGCTCTTAAGAGTGTTTTCCTTAGGTATGTCTAAGCTAAATATCCTCCCTTATTAACTGTTCAGTGTGTTTACTTTGCTTTCTGGGCAGAAAGGAAGATTAATTCTTTCACTTCGGCTGCTATGGCCAACATGATGACTTTTACCCATAGACTCGCAGTCTTTCTTCTACATTTTTCCATAAGACAGACAGGTAGATGGAAAACCTGAGGCCCTGCTAGCCTGTTCAGCAGTACTGGGGGGGGTCCAAGTCTCCCTCAAACACCACCCCTGAGGCCCCATGTCCCCCACGCTCCCCAACATGAGGAGAAGTTTGTGGCTGCGAATGGCACACGCCGCTCGCCTGCCTCATGGCCCCCACACACCACTTTGCAGCCCAGCAAGTGCCACCCAGCCCAGCTCAGGCAGAGGTTAGGAGCCCAGCAGCCCTACATCTGTCCTGTGGGGCTGCGAGAGCCTCAGCGCTGGGTAGGCAGAGAGAGCTGCTCTGCTGCAGTGGTGAGGTGGGAGAAATCAGGGAGGAGGTGGCTAACATGGGGAAAAAGAGGGGAAAGAAATGATGTGCAAGATGCAGAAAAGGCCTGTGGCTGCTATTAGGTGTAGTCCGCTCCGTGGCCGGGCAGGGCCTGCTGCAGAGCATCCACGGCCTTGTTTGCCTGGACCGTATGAAGCATGTGCATTCCCGAGCCCACCTACATGCAACCAGCAGTATCTGCTTGCAGTTCTTCAGCTTTGAAACTCAACTGTGCCGTTCCACACACTGTCACTTTTACATCAGGGTGCTTGACAGTTCAGACCAACCACCCACTTTCTGCAAGGAGGGGACTGCAGTGTGCAGGGGAAACATGTTATGCCTCTCCTCACAAAGGTGTAGGAGCAGCAGCTGGGTGCCCAGCCCCACACTTCTGGGTTAGCAGCACTCCCAGGCCCCAGGGGCATTTCACTGGCTGTGACCCTGATTTCAGCTGCCAACGTGCACATGTGTGCAGTCAGGCTGAAGCCCAATAAATCTTCCCTTTCTTGACTCAGGCTCCACTCAAAGATTTCACTGGGAATTCATTTCAACTCAGAGGAAGCATATCAGCTCATTGGAAAGTGCCATAAATCTGTGCAAGAAAAATGGGCTGCTGAAACCAGCTAGGGCATAACACTTCCACACAGGAATCCCTGTAAGCTGATAATACCACTTACCAGCTAAGGAAGATGATAACAGCACATATTTAGTAGTTTATACTGCTGAAAAATTAGTTAAAAATCAGTTGTGGTTAAGGAAGGTGTCACGATTTAACACTGGGACAGTAATTAAATATCTGACAGCTGCTCTCGTTTAGCACCTCTCCCCTGCCCTATAGGGAAAGGAGAGAGAATAAGGGAGAGAGACCTATGGGTTGGAAACTAAGTACACAGCTTTAATGAAACAGTAAAGATGAAAAGGGAAATAGTGAAATACATGAAATATATAAAAAAAGATCCTCCTTCTTCCCCAAGTTAACACTCACATCACAACCATGGCTGCAGGGGAGCTCTTGAAGAATCCCAGGCTGGGCTACCAGAGTCAGCAGTAGATGGGAGCTGGGGGCAGGAACCCACGGACTCAGGAGGGCACAGATTGGGATCAAAAGGCAGATAAATGGATGGAATCCTCCCAGGATGCTAGTCATGGATGAAGAGAGCTGGACCCTCATCATTCCTCAAATTTTTACCAAGTATGGCACATATGAGATGGAATATTTTGGTCAATTTTGGTCACCTCACTGCTCTACTTATCCCCTCAGGAAGGTTTCAGATGTGACCCCTTTACTCCCTTTCTCTTTCCAGAGCATAAGGTGTTCCTCATAACTGAGCAGTGTTCTTGGTTCTGCATACCAGTCTCTGGCTGTAACTATAAACATTGAGTGTTATCAGTCCTAGAAGCAGACACTGACTGAGAGCCTTGCTGTTAATTTCAGCAAGCACAGCTCCTTACAAGAGACCTAGCTGAAAAATAAAATAACTAGAAAGAAAATTGGTTCTGTCCTGGCTCAAACTAACACAGAAGGGATGAAATTTAAGGAAATCTTGTAGCTATAGAAGTGCAGTGTGGTGCTTCACAAACACAGAGTAGTTGTTTCAACTTACTGCCTAAACCCTTACTGCTTGCCAGCCCAACTCTCATATTAGTCACCTTAGCAGTTGTTATCTGAGCATTACAATGGATATACCATTTCTTTAGTAGATGGAACATGCACTTTACTAGCTGTGGCCAAGCAAGTTCTCTGTATCTAGAGACATAATCAACCCACTTGTAAGCTCTTTCTCTCTCACACACACTTCTATGCACACATGCACAAATACAGCGACCAAAAAACCCCAAAAAAACCAACCCACATTCTTTAATTGTCTTTCATGCTGAATGGAAGAGGTTGGGTTTTTTCTCCACATTACCATCTCTGAGAACATCCTCACTTCAGTCTATTGGTGTGTACAAAATTGCAGCAAGTACTTAAAAAAAAAAATTATGTATGTCTGTAAGAGGAAACCAGAAAATTATGTTAATTCATTTGCCGTTCCTATATTTGTTTCCTTCCCACAGTACTTGCATCTGAAGATGAGCCAAACCAATAACACTAACTGCAATTTCACAGGTATAATGTCTTTCAAATCATTAAAATCTACATTAAAGAAAAGGAGGGTGTTTGAGAGCACATTGTTTTTGAAGTTAAGGACAAGCTAAAACAAATCAGTCTGTAAAGCTGCAGAAAGGTGGTTTGTTCCCTGGCACACATGGGCTTTCCACTTCTGCATGCCAGCCTGCCATGAAGCTTCCATCAGCATCTCCACTCCCTCCAGCCACCACACTCTGCTGCATGCAAGGGAGTTTCTTACTCATCTCCAAACTGGTGCTCTCACCTTCTGCAAGATGAAAGCTCTTTGTCTTCAGAAGCAGACAATGACCCAATGAGCAGCTGATCTGGGATGGATCCAGCAAGGGAGCAAAGGCAAAGGCTCCCTGCCAGTCTAGGGACGCCTCCAGGCAAAGCCTCACTTCGGCATTCCAAGGACATGAGAGTAGCAGCAAAACCCCAAAGCATTTTATGGAAACAAAACTGAAGTGCTGTACATAGAGAGGTTTACACAGTTGTGCCTTTATACACTGGCAGTGTTACATCATAACATGAGGTATGTACTTTCAGAACATCAGTAGTATGTCCCAAAATAAGATTAAAACCATTCCATCTCTAAAGGCTTGCTACCTAGAGATTCCCTTATTGACGATCTAGGGCTAGTACATAATCAAAAATATCATCATGAGAGGATTTTTACTTCTGCAGCAGGGTAATTTTTAGCTGTGCCTCATTCACCAGACAAATGGTTTTATTCTAACACTGATGTAGAAGATAGTCTTTTTGCACAGAAGATTAATGGCAGTTGCCAGTATAATTTCCTGCTGCATCCCACAGCGAATGTTTAGATAAAGGCTGCAACCAGCTGCAGGTGATAAGACTCGAAAGTACTGGATTTTTTTTTTCCTACCATCCACAAATACAAGCTTAGAAATTCATGGTCCTGAGAAAGTATTAGGTACAGTGGAATAAATGCTCGATACATTAATACAAACAAGTATGCACAGACAGAGACGTGCAACACTCTCATCTTACTTTTGTGTATATGTGTGAGTGTGCACATTCCTCTAAACACACGCATGCACAAACCCTTAACTGTGCTGAGCCTATAAATTGTCCAGTTAAAAAAATAAAAATCAGAATCAGTTTTGTCAAAACAGAAAAACTTGCCGATGAGCATTAATTCAGCTTTGTTCTAAATTATAACAACCTGTGCTTCGTAACACCAGAGCATTATTTTATTCAGCAGATTCTGAAGTTTCTTCAGGAATTATGATGCCTAAGGAAAGTGGCTGTAAGCATATTGGCTCCATGTAACTTCTGCTTTTGTTGTTCCTCTGAAACACCTGGCAGATCTGGCATGGCCTTCCAGACTTGGCAGAAAGTAATGAAGACATCAAGCCTACAAGTTAGCTTCTTTCATCTTTCCCTCACCCCTTTTTTTTTTAAAAAACCCTCACTGGCAAGCTCAAAGCCTTCCTTCAGCAAGCCCTTGCAGGCAGACAAATGCTGCTAAGCCTTTCAATGACTGATTGCGTCTGTGTTTTATTCTGCCTGTTTTTTTCTGGCTTCCTCTTCTACATTAAGCAAACTTATTAGAAAAAAACAATACATGAAGGGAAAAGACCTCTTGCATCTGGAAGTCTTAAAATTGCAGGTACCCACATCTAAGCCCAAGAGTTCCCTATTTTCTTACTGCAAAGCCTCAGTGCAGTTAAGGCTTGCATGCTTTTATCAGATGCTGGAAGCACTGAACGTAGGAGTCTCTACCCTCCCCCTTTTTCAGATGTAAGAATTTTTTAAAAGTTCCCTAGTACTTAGGATGCTTTTTTTCTCGCAACAGAAATATGTTGATTTCTACTTTGCTGGCACTGGTTTTCACCTGGGCTCATTCCCTGTGGTCCCTGGCAGTTCTTCTCCTGCAGTGCTAGCCCACTGAAGCCCTTTCATGCTCATCCCTGGCCACACCAACTTCACCATCAGGCACTTCCCTCTCCCACCCAGGCTGCCTGTCTCCATCTGATACTCATCCCCATCTCCCACCAGCCTCAACCTTCAGACCTGAGTGCAGCAGAAGAGGACAATTCCCCAGCCCTCCTCTTGGCCCCCAGAGCCAACCCCACCGCCCACCACCTTCCCCCCCC
>JAAWXA010000004.1:16243803-16305511 GCA_038090715.1 Florisuga fusca | reverse complement strand
AGACAGCCCCCCCCGTCCCTGGCAAGGATTGCACCTTCCCACCCCTCTCCTGCATAAGATTCTGCCAGAATCGCCCATGCCTGAAACCCCAAGCTCCTTATCATATGCTCCTTATCACCACGGGGCTGTGGCACCCCACAGCTTCATTACCCCCTCTTTTCCCTCCTGATGATGTCTTTAAGAAAAGGCCCAAAGCACAGCTGATCACAAACCCCATCCAGGGAGCGCTCCCTTCCAGCGCAATGCATTTGCTTAATGTTCCGTGTTGTCTTTCCTTCAGTGTGCTGGGTTGGTTTTTAGTTGCTGGGTTTTGGGTTTTTTTTTTCCCTCCAGTAATTTCCCTACTGAGCCTCATTTTTTTGTGCTTCATTAATGTTTTCCTTTGTGCCACTTCTAATACATAGCTTTACTTACAGAGCAGGCTCTCTCCCTCCGGCCCTCCTCTTCCATTCCCTCTGGGCTCTCTGCTTGCTCTCTCTATGCTTAGGAAAATGTCTGTGTAGGAACCATTTAAGTCTGGGGTCCCATATATGTTCCTCTTTATTCCTTAGCCCCTTGGACTGGAGTTTCTGATTTTTTTTTACTCTTGATGTCTTTAACCCTGAGTGAATCTGGTTTCCCATTTGAGAAGGAGACCTTCAGGAAGAGAATCCTTTCTTTCAATGCACTGATACAGAAGATGATTAAAGTCCTTATGGGAAGGCATGCTGGTCCTTTTTGTGTGTGTGTTTACATTTGGGGTTTTTTTCTTTAGTTGTTTCTTTGAAGGTTTTGGGTGTGTTTTTCAAGAGCAGGGGTCATCACCATGCAACCCTAACCCTAAACCCTAAACCCTAAATAATACCCTAACCCTGTAGTCTGTATCAAGGATGTAAGTTGGTCCCACTTACAAAAGGAAGGCCACTGACATTAGGGCTCCTGGTCCTGCTCCTTTCTCTCTTTCCTTCCCTTCCCCTATCACCCTCTTCCCTTCACTGCAGAGCCACGAGAACAGTGGTCCTGAGCTGGAAGCAGCATCAGCATCACCCATGCCTGTGTCCACTACACTTGGCTTTGTTGGTGCTGCCAAAACAAGGGTGTGACACAGGGTTATCTTAGTTTCTTCCAATTTGTTGTGTGGGCACAAAGTTCCAATGAGACCGAGCTGTGCCTCTGCCACAGGTAAAAAAATGACAACACCAGAACACACAGGCAGCCATGGTGTCTGCCTGTCTGTCCTGATGCTCTGCAGCTCCCGTTTCTGGTGCTGGTTCATTGTGGCTCTTCTGTGCACTCTAATGGACTGTCTGGATATAACAAACACTTAGAGAAGTGCTGGATGCCATGAACTAGATGGTCATTTGAAAAACCTTAAGATCTCTAGAGAGAGAGCTGCATATATTTTTTGTGTTACTGCTGCACGAGAAACTGAGAAATCCTGCGGGTGGGATTCATTATGTGCAGCACATTATCCTGTGACATGGAGAAGAGACATGGGATCATTCCCAAAATATCCTTCCCCACTGATAAATTGCAGCAAGCAGGTTTGAAGCTGCACAGCGTGAAGGATAACCTACTTAGGATGAACACGTGCATGATGCTATCAGCAATATTGATGCAGTTACCAGACCTCATGATGGGTCTGAAGAAAGGTTTATACCAAATCACACAGTGAGCAGGAGCACAAGGGAGCGGGAAGCCTCAAAGCAAAGCCTCCCCCAGAATGAGCTTTTTCCTCAGCCCCAGGATATTTGCTCACTTCAACCTTCCTCCTCCCACATCATGCAAATATGTGAAAACAGAAAATAAAGCAATACTTTGTGTTTGAATGGGTGCCAGAGGAGACCTGGTGTGCACGTGTGCTGGTGTACCCATGACTTTGGGCAGCCCCTGCAGAGGTTCCCTCAGCTGATCAGCCACCCTGCAAGGAGGTGACATGGTAGGACTGGGGCTGCTCCTCAGAGGAGGAGACTTTGGGCATCTCTGGAGCTAGGCCGGAGGCCAGCCCCCATTCAGGTCAGAGATTTGCACAGGGGAATTCAGATCCATTCATGTGACAGTGCCTGCACCAAGTGGGGGACAAGAAGAACACAAAGGACAGAAAAGTGGCACTAGGGCAGCTCGTCAGTCAGGGTGGTTTGGTTTACACATGAGTCCAGGTGCTTCAGAAGATAATTTCAGAGTGCCAGAAGGAGTGGGGCACCTTTTGCAGCAACATGCTCACAGCAGAGGCTTTTTAAAGTCTGAAATAGTTTAATTTCTGAAAGGCTCACGTGGGGCTTTCCTGGCTGAGGCAGAAGTGCCAGAGACTGATGTTTTCCAAAGCAGTCATCCATTAAGGAGCTATTTCCCCATCCTTCCCTGAACTCCACAGCCCTCTGCTAAGCTCTGGTGCACATTGTTTCTGTAAGCACAAATCAGCATTTTAATTTTAAGTCCTTGATGGTGTCATGGGTTTTACTTCAGTTGTCTTACAGGGCTGCCTGACCCAGGTTGTATACTGCCCTCCTGTAAAAAGCAGGAAACAGCAACACAAGGAGCAACTCTTGGCACTTGAAATTTCTCCTGTAATCCAAAGGAGAAAGAAAAGGGAAAAAAGGTCTAAAACTGCAGGAGCTAGCAAAAGAGCCATAAAACATGCTTGCTCCCCCCATAGGAAATATTTAATATGATGTATAGGTACGGTGCTACACTGGTCTAGTGTGTGAATCCACAAGTGATCACACTAAATGCAGCCATACAAGATAATCAAATCTGCCTGCATACAGGGAATATTCTCTTTAGTCACATCTAGGCAAACAATAAATCATTCTCTCCTCTGCAGCCAGCCCAGAGCCTTTACCACCCTTTGGTGATTGTACAGCAGTTTGTAAAGCAGTCGGGGGCAAATATGTGTGTGAAAGCTACAGAGGTTATACAGAAATACATATATATATATATATGTATATGTGTGTGTATATATATATATATATATAATCAAACTTTTATTAACCTGTGTCCTTCCAGCTCAAAAGGACATGGTCAACCCATCGATGATTTGTAACACCTGCAGCCTCCTAACTGAATAGAAAATCATTTGCAAACTACTTCTGATTTTCTGCAAGGGTTTTCATGATGTGCCAGGGGCCCCTGGGCACCTTTGCAGCTCATACTGAGCATGCAGCCCCTTGTGCTTTGCTGCCCAGAGGAGATGCCCAGAGGTGGCAGCAGGACCTGGCACCCAGGGATGAACAGCACCTCTACTGCCCATCCTAGACTGGCTGGGGAGGAGAGCATCTCTCACAGAGATATGACATAGGAAATTCCATCTGGGAAGTCTTTGCTTTGGGCTGTTCATACAGCTTTTTATTATGTTTCAGAACAGCAAGGTGCTGATCCATGGGGAGGGTAACACCTTAACACCTTGAGGTCTGCAGCACGCTCACACCAGCTTGTAATGGGAATGTCCCCTGGAATCAGGGTTTATTGCTCCTGCTGCCAGGCTGGGTTGCTGGAGCACACATCACAGCAGAGAAAACAGAAACAGAGCAGCCTTTTGTTTCTGAAGCTGTCAAGTAACAAGCAACTCCACATCCCACTTATTAGCCAGCTGTACAAAAATCCTGAGGCTTTCAGATTTCCCAAATGTTTCTGTTCTTTATTATTTAATAGTTCACACACGATCCCCAAAAGCTACCCCAAGTGCTTTGGCTCACATTTGCAGAAAATCCCTCATTCACCCCGTCCCAGCCCAGCCTCACCTGTCCTGGGGGCTGCATCTTATTCACCCCCTCCAGCTCCTCTCCTCCATCCAGGATCATGGACTGCAGAGAAGTTTCTTCCAGAGAGACAGGAGTGGAGGGAAGGACCAACCTTGCCTCTGCCTGGAGGCAAGGATACCCTCCCAGCCATCCCACTGGTAGTGGTGACAAGAATGTCATCTGCCAGGCAGCAAAAACAGGATGGCAGGGAGGGAAAACACAAGCTTGTCTTCCTTATGGCTTTGTGTGGAGGCCAATATGTGACAACAGGCACATCAAAGGTGTCTCACACCTTTGCCTCCAAAGCAGTGGCTCACACAGGTGCAGAAAGCTTTCTGCTGCAGACCTTGTTTTGGCTACAGCTCAGGGCTTTTTATCACTGTTGCTTGCTACTGTTTGTGCCTTCTGGCTACCTGCCTTTCTCCCAAAGCTTTTACCATGCTCTCTCTCCAGCTGCCTCGTTTCCCTCCTGCCCATCTTTGTTGGCAGTGACTCTTTCCCTCTTTGTCTTTGTAAAGGTGCTGGGGGCTCTGTCCCCTGCCCTGCCAGCCTCCTCCTGTCTCCTGGCATGCGTTGTACCTGGAAAAAAGGAACTGGCCTCCCAAGCCTTGCCAGATCTCAGCCCCTCTCTCGCCAACACCTACTGCTGTCAACACGATAGGAAAGTAGCTCCTGTTCCGCTTTCTGCCTCATAAACTCAATGCCCTGAGACTTGCCAGCCTGCTCCAGTGATGAGGCACAGCTAGCACCAGGGGGTGACAGCATGAAGTCCAAGGTCCCACTGGCTCACAGGCCCTGGTGCAGTGCTTGCACCTCCTGCATTTTCCAGCAAGTGACTCCTGTGGCCACACATGGGGATGGATGAACGAATTACCGACTCTGCAGTTCAAAAAAACAAAAAACCCCAATACAAACAACAGGAACTGACAGAAAACATCCAGATTTTGCCTTCACCTGGAAGGCAGAGCAAAGGTTGTTGTTACACAGGAGGTGGATGTATCAAACACAAACACTTTTTTCTATTACTGCTGGGTGAAGGTAAGTGCAAACAATCAAATGTCCTTCCCTATTTTCTGTGTCTCCCTCTGCGACGCTGATAGAGGGAATCCAAATGTTTCCAAGCAGGCAGTGCCTATCTGCAGCAGGCAGACAATTTCTAAATGTATTAGCAGCACAGAGTCAATAGAGAAATAGCAGTCCAGCATATCATCCAATTTTCAAATGTAAATAAGGAGAACACTTTTAATTTGAAGGACTACAGCAGGGAATAAAAAGATCCCTGGAAAAATACACACAGCAATGACCACTGGTCCTAAGGCATTCCCTTCAGGCTTTCCTCTTATTTTTCCCCCCTGGCTGCCGTGCCACAGTGCAGAGACAAACTGGTAGTGAAGAGGTGGAAGGCTGAGCCTCAAACAACCTGGCCAAGCCACAGAGAGGACAGCCATGCCTCTGCCCCCTCACAGGCTGCTCCCAGGTCTGCAGGAAAGCCAGGATGCAGTGCTGAGCACCTTGGGCAGGATGCAACCCTGCCTCCCGGCTTTGGAGAGGAGAGGACATTAAAGAGAGGCAGTGGCTTTTCTTCTCTCTGGGGGCCCTTTGCACTCCCCATCTTTGGCCTCACAAGCAGCAACACCTCCATGTCCCAGCCTGTAACCATCACTGATAAGGCAGGCAGGGGCAGGGTGAGACACAGGAGAGGAAGCATCCACCTCCCTCCACAGACACTGAAAGGTGGGGGCAAACAGCAAGAAACCTTGAGGTGATCCTGGAGAGAAGGGAGGAGGAGGAAGGATAAGGAAAACCCTCTTGTGGTTTGCCAGCGTAACCAAGAGAAACATTTAGGAGACATTTTTTTTTTTCACTGAGGGTTGTCAGGCATTGGAATGTCCTGCCCAAGACAGTGGTGGAGTCACCATTCCTGGAGGCATTTAAAAGGCATTTGGTCCTGGTTCTGAAGGACATGGTTTAGTAATTAGATTATGGTGTTGGTCAAAGGTTGGGCTGGATGATCTTGGAGGTCTCTTCCAACCTAAAATATTCTCTGATTCTGTGAAAAATTGTCCCCCGGCCTACACTGCCATTGCAGGACTGCTGCAGGGAGCCTTCCTACAACTCTGTCAGCAGAGCCCTGAGCTGTGAGATGGGCTGCAGATCCCAGTCTGCAAATTCATCCTGGCCCTTGCTGGGTGCTGGGGGGTGCCCCATCAGCCAAATATTCCAAAGGAACACAGAGGCTTTCCCTCTGAGCCAGGAAAATGGGCCTGACACCAAGACAGGCAGTGACAAAATCAGTCTGTTCAAAGGAGGAGACAAATCAGGCAGATTATGTCCTACATAACTCTGCCAGTCTCCATGGAACATAGTGGGAAGACGCTCACCCAGCTGAGCAAGCACATCCCAGGATTCCTTATCCTACTCTGCTCTTTCCTCACTCCCTTTCAGAACCACTGGTGGATGTTTGCCTGGTGCACATGGAAGTGCCAAGCATCATTCTGCCAGATGGGAAAGTCACCCTCTCAAGACACAACAGCTCATTAAAAGAAAAACCCTCTGACAATGTAACATCTACTTTACAGCCCACCACTAGCCCAGTGGTGGAGGAGGAATATAATTGGTGAGGGGACACTGTTTTGGAAAGCCACCAGCCATGCTAGGTGAGACCCTCCCAACCATGAACCTCTGGAGATGGGCAGAGGGAATAGGCTGGGTTTGCCTTTCTGCAAGAGCCACATCCACAGCAGGTTACAAAGAGCCAGGGAAGGCACAGGGCTGGCAGACAGCTGTGAAAGCCTTCAGTGGTGACACAGCCTGCGGTGTCACAGGACTGGTGATGTAGCCAAGATGATCCAGCATGCAAGCAAGGCAAGATTTGCAATATGTTTTGTTGCAGCAGTTTATCTAGTTGGAAAAAGCCAGATGAGATTTCAGGTGCAGATGACTTTTTAGGCTTGTTTGCCAAAAAGCTAGTCTGCACTTGTCATTGTTGGTTTTCTTCCCTAGACTCATGAAAAATACACTGGTGACAAGAAGTGAAACACCAGACAGAAACTAGGAGAGCCCTAAGATTTCCCATGGACCCAGTGTCGGTGGGAAAGGGAGGTGCCCTGTACTTCATGGGAGCCTGAGCCCTGGGACAGTCTCCAGTGCCACGGCCCCTCTGCGGCTGCAGCATCTGCAGCAGCTCAAACACCGGCCCAAAGCTGCAGCCCCGGCACTGGAAAGCAGGGGGGACTGTCCCCAGGATGGTGGTCACTTGTGGAACTGACATTTCTTAAAGGAAAAAAAAAAAAAAAATCATAACAAAAAGTAGAAAAAGAGCAGCACCCAGAAGTGGAAGCTGCTAAATGTCTGCTCAGTTTTTCTGCTTTTTTGGGTTTGGTTTGGGCTTTTTTTTTTTTTTTTTTTTNGGGAATGGGGAAAGCCATTCTGAAGCTCACCAGCACTTAAAGCGGTGGATGTGCTCCACCTACTGGCTAGCAGAGACAAGGTGAGCCGTGATAAAAGGCAGCATCCTCAGAGAGCCAAACCAGAGCTTGATGTTGCCATCCTCTTGACTTTTTACATTTGGAGGGGAGCCAGGGGGAAGAAGAAAGGGTAGAGGAATGTGAAGAAGAAAGGAGAGTGAGACAAGATGAGGACTGGATGAATGGTTGTCACGGTTTGACACTGGCCCGGCAATTAAACCGAAAAACAGATTTTTATATTAATCCCCCTCTCCTCCCTGATAAGGAAAGGAGAGAGAATAAGAGAAAGAGACTTATAGGTTGGAAACTAAACTACACAACTTTAATGAAACAGGAATGATAAATAGGAAAAATTACTAAATATATACAAATATACAAATATACAGGAAAAGATTGATCCCACGTTCCTCCCCCCTTTCCCCCAATAACTCTCACGTCACCACCGAGGCTGCAGGGCAGCCCTGGGAAAGTCCAGGCTGGACCCTGAGGTCAGGAGCAGTCGGGAGCTGGAGGCAGGAACACACAGATTCAGGCTGGCACGGATCAGGACCACAGGCAGACGAACGGGCGGAATCCTCCCAGGATGCCGAAGCAAACAGGGAACCGGTGAAGGAAGGCAGGAAGAGAAGCAGGAAGGGAAAGAAAGGGAAAAGGAGCCGGAAAGGATGTCGACCCTCGTGATCCCTCAAATTTATACGGAGTATGACGTGTATGGGATGGAATACTCTGTTTGGTCAGTTCTGGCATCTATCTTGTCTCGGGCCTCCCAAAGGAGGGGTTCAGGTGGGACCTCTTTACTCCTTCTGCAGGGTAAAATGTTTTCCTCAGAGCTGAGAACTGTCCTTGAGTCTGCATACCAGTCTCTGCCAGTAACTATAAACATCAAGTGTTATCAGTCCTAGAAGCAGACACTGTCTGAGAAACTTCTGTTAATTTCAGCAAGTGCAACTACTTACAAGAAACTTAGCTGAAAGCAAAAGTGCAGACTAGAAAATCACCTTATCCTGGCTCAAACCAGGACATTCCACCCCTTATTCCATACCATTCTCGTCATGCTCCAATCATTACTATCTCTTATCCCTAAATACATCTATACACAATTATTGCTATCTTCCTGTACTAACATTCACTAAGTAATTCAGTCTATGAATGCAGATGTTCATCTGTTGTAGCAGATTCTTGAAACAAGGAGCAATTGTCACAGTTCATGTCTGTGGTCCACAAGTTGCAGGTGTTAACTTCAAGGAAGTTACTGGATGCCAGCTGTCGATGAATCTAGTTCTGGTTTCATCACCACAAATTCATCCTGAAAAATACTCACAGAACACTGTTAGTTTATGCAATAATTCACATAACAGTAGTTAATGTGGGATACAAGTTCATGACTCTGAAAGATTCCATGAACTACTGAATAAGCTAGACAAGCAAAAATTAGGAATTCTCACCTAGTGTTAGATTCCCTTGTGGTACACATTGTACTTCTCCATCTTTCATCATCACCCACCAAGTGTGTCCAGGTCCTTGAGCGAAAGCAACCCCACGAATGGGTTTGCCTTTGCCCGAGGCAGGATGAACCCAAACTGTTTTCCCCAGTAGGTTCTTTTCATGCACCACAGGCACTTTGTCCCCATCTACTGTGTGTAGAAGATCTGACTGAGCAGGACCAGCTCGGTTGATGGAACCCCTGGTGTTAACTAACCAGGTAGCTTTTGCCAAGTGCTTGTCCCAGTTTTTAAAAGTTCCACCACCCATTGCCTTTAAGGTAGTTTTTAATAGTCCATTGTACCTTTCAATTTTGCCTGAGGCTGGTGCATGATAGGGGATATGATATATCCACTCAATACCATGTTCTTTGGCCCAGTTATTTATAAGATTATTTTTGAAATGAGTTCCATTGTCTGACTCAATTCTTTCTGGTGTACCATGTCTCCACAAGACTTGTTTCTCTAGGCCCAGAATGGTGTTCCGGGCTGTGGCATGAGGCACAGGATATGTTTCCAGCCATCCTGTACTTGCTTCCACCATTGTAAGCACATAGCGCTTACCCTGGCGGGTTTGAGGCAATGTGATGTAGTCGATTTGCCAGGCCTCCCCATACCTATATTTTGACCATCTCCCTTCATACCACAGAGGTTTCAACCTTTTAGCTTGCTTAATTGCGGCGCATATGTCACAGTCATGGATAACCTGCGCAATAGCGTCCAAAGTTAAATCCACCCCTCGGTCACGAGCCCATCGATATGTTCCATCTCTGCCTTGATGACCTGAAGCACTGTGGGCCCATTTAGCTAAAAACAGTTCACCTTTATGGTCCCAGTCCAGATCTATTTGGAACACTTGAGCAGCCTCATCTGCTCGTTGGTTGTTTCGATGTTCCTCAGTAGCTCGATATGAGGGTACGTGGGCATCTACGTGACGCACTTTTACATCTGTCTCTCTAACCTAGCAGCAATGTCTTTCCACAGTTCAGCAGCCCAGATAGGTTTATCTCTACGTTGCCAGTTGTTTTGTTTCCACTGCTTTAGCCAACCCCATAAGGCATTTGCTACCATCCATGAGTCAGTATAGAGATAAAGTCTCGGCCACTTTTCTTGTTCAGCAATGTCCAAAGCTAATTGGATGGCTTTTACCTCTGCAAATTGACTTGATTCACCATCTCCTTCATCTGTTTTTGCAACTAGTCTTGTAGGATTCCATACAGCAGCTTTCCACCTTCGATGGCCTCCTACCAGACGACAGGATCCATCAGTGAAAAGAGCATATTGTTTCTCATTCTCAGGTAGTTGGTCGTATGGTGGGGCTTCTTCAGCCCTTTTTACCACTTTTTGTGGTGGCATTCCAAAATGTTTGCCTTGTGGCCAGTCTGTTACTACTTCTACAATTCCTGGACGATCAAGTCTTCCTATCCTAGCTCTCTGTGAGAGTAAAGCAATCCATTTACTCCATGTAGCATCAGTAGCATGATGGGAAGATTCTCTACCTGTGTACATAAAACTCAGTACAGGTAATCGTGGCACCAGGAGGAGCTGTGCTTCCGTACCAATCACTTCTGAAGCAGCTCTAACTCCTTCGTATGCGGCCAATATTTCTTTTTCAGTAGCTGTGTAGTTGGCTTCGGAGCCTTTGTAGTTTCGTCCCCAAAAACCTAGAGGTCTACCTCGAGTCTCTCCTGGAGCTTTCTGCCAGAGGCTCCATGTAGGACCATCAATTCCGTCTCCGGTGTAGAGAACATTTTTAATGTCTGGCCCTGTTCGAATTGGTCCAAGGGCCATTGCCTGCACGATCTCCTGTTTAATACTTTCAAAAGCAGCTTGTTGTTCTGAGCCCCATTTAAATGTTGCAGCAGACGGAAGACCCGGACACTCAGTATGAGTTAGCAACAAGCTTCTTCGTCTTTTTATTATCGCGCACTATATTTATACAGTTCTTAATAACCTAATACATATTCTGCACCCTAACTATACTACTGGAGAACGCTTTTAAGGTTAGCTCAGCTTACGCTAATTTCTATTAGTTACTTCTTTGTCATTTCTCATGTCTTTATCTTGCATATTCAGCTATGACTACAGGTTCCCTTTGTTAAAGCAAGCTACATCCAAGGGTACTGCGGCCTTGCCATACAAAGACTTCTCTGTGTTCTTGCTACATCAGTAAATTAGAGTAACTGAGTTCGGTGATTTCCCAGCTCCTCTTTGGCCAGCAGCATTATGTCTACATTGCCCTTGTCACGTAACCAATCCTCCACATTTAAAGTCTTTCTTTTTTCGGGTAACCTCGTAGAGAGGTTTCACAATCTGATTATAAGCAGGAATATGCATTCTCCAGAAACCAACAGTTCCTAAGAAGGACTGAGTTTCCTTTTTGGTAGTTGGTGGGGCCATAGCTGTTATTTTGTTAATCACATCCATTGGGACGTGGCGACGTCCATCTTGCCACTTAACCCCTAGAAACTGTATCTCTTGCACAGGTCCCTTGACCTTGCTTCTTTTAATAGCAAAACCAGCTTCTAGAAGGATTTCAATTATCTTCTTACCTTTCTCGTAGACTTCTTTTGCTGTGTCACCCCACACAATGATGTCATCGATGTACTGTAGATGTTCTGGAGCTCCACCCTTTTCCAAGGTATCATGGATCAGTCCATGGCAGATGGTAGGACTGTGTTTCCACCCCTGGGGCAGTCGATTCCAAGTGTACTGGACACCTCTCCAGGTGAAGGCAAACTGTGGCCTGCATTCTGGTGCTATAGGAATAGCAAAAAATGCATTAGCAATGTCAATAGTAGCATACCACTTGGCTGCCTTTGACTCCAGCTCATACTGAAGTTCTAACATGTCCGGCACAGCAGCACTTAGTGGGGGTGTAACCTCATTTAAGGCACGATAGTCCACTGTCAGTCTCCATTCTCCATTAGGCTTTCGCACTGGCCATACAGGACTATTGAAGGGTGAGTGAGTCTTGCTGATCACTCCTTGACTCTCTAGTTGTCTGATCAGTTTGTGAATGGGGATCACAGCATCTCTGTTGACGCGATATTGTTTTCGATGCACTATAGAAGCAGCAATTGGCACCAGCTGTTTTAAAGTTTTCAGCAGTCCTACCACAAAGGATTTATCTGAAAGGCCAACCAAAGCATGCAACCATCCTTCATTCTCAGTCTTTATGGCTGCAATACCAAAGGACCACCGGTACCCTTTTGGGTCCTTGAAGTCACCTCCCTTGAGGTAGTCTATGCCAAGGATGCACGGAGCATCTGGACCAGTCACTATAGGGTGTTTATGCCACTTCATTCCAGTGAGGCTTACATCAGCCTTCACAATACTCAGTTCTTTAGATCCCCCTGTCACTCCAGAAATAGTGACGGATTCTGTTCCTTTTTGATTCGATGGCATTAGGGTGCACTGTGCACCAGTGTCCACCAAGGCTTTATACTTTTGTGGCTCTAATGTGCCAGGCCATCGAATCCACACAATCCAATAAATTCGGTTGTCCCTCTCCTCCACCTGGCCGGAGGCAGGGCACCTCTAAGCTTCAGCACTTACAACATTGTCAGGTTGTGCATTACTGGGGTTTGCATCTCCAGTAAGAGACAGATGTACAGGGATCTTGAGTCACCAGCATATTTGGATCAGGTAACTGCACAATGGAGACCTGAGCAGACTTCTTTTTAAAAGGACCTCCTTTTGTATTTGTCTTACTCAGCAATTTAACTAGTTGGTCCAGTAGGGCAACAGTAGGTTTCTGATCCCACTTTTTCATGTCCTCTCCATGCTCACACAGGATTGCCCATAGGATTCCTCTTACTGAATTTTGTTTCCCTCGATTCTGTCTCATAGGAGGGCGTCTCCTCTTAATGACTGCAATGCGAGGTGCTTCTCCCCGCTGAGGAGGAAGGGGTGAATGCAGTTTCTCAGCTGTTCCCTTTACAGATGAGACCCAGGCCCGACGAGGGGCCACAACAGCATCCTCATATTCTCGTGCTGTTTTAATCATCTCACCCACAGTTACATTCGTCTCTCCAGGAACAAATAGCATTACTGATAGTGTATGGTTAAGAGGTGGTGGTGCAGCATAAACAAACCTTCGCAACATAGGTTTATGGCATGGCATGTGATAAGGATCTTCAATGTTTTCATCAGTATAAATCACATCTCGTACAGCCAATTCTTCCAGATACCTGATAGCTTTTTCAAGTGTGGCTGCTTTAATCTTTGGGCAGTCTATTTCATCTTTGTAGGGATGTCTCTTCCTTACAGCTGACAAAAGTCGTCTCCATAGGCTAGTGGGCCTACTGTTTTCCCCAAATGCCCGATCAATACCTGCATCTTTGGACAGGGGTCCTAACTGCCTGGCTTCGTTCCGAGTTAATGTTATGGTAGCAGCCCCATCACTCCAGCATCGGAGTAACCAAGTGAGCAGTGGTTCACCTGAAAAACGGCTAAAGTCTTTTCTCAGAGTGCGCAAGNGGGTGGGGGGGTTGTTAGGTTTTTTTGGTGGTTTTATTCCTTTGTTTTTTGTTTTTTTGTTTTTTGAATCTCCTATCTAGATCAGATGGTGTTTTGTCCCGTGTGGTTTCACTTGAGTCACGATGCTGTATGCTGAGGTCCAGCCAAGATTAGCTGGTTTGTATACTGCTGAGCTACTTTGCAACTACTGATTCACTGCGGTAGATACGATAGATTGTTTTCCAGGAAGAAGGGAATGGGGAAAGCCATTCTGAAGCTCACCAGCACTTAAAGCGGTGGATGTGCTCCACCTACTGGCTAGCAGAGACAAGGTGAGCCGTGATAAAAGGCAGCATCCTCAGAGAGCCAAACCAGAGCTTGATGTTGCCATCCTCTTGACTTTTTACATTTGGAGGGGAGCCAGGGGGAAGAAGAAAGGGAAGAGGAATGTGAAGAAGAAAGGAGAGTGAGACAAGATGAGGACTGGATGAATGGTAGGACAAAAAGAAATAAAGGAAGACACAGCTTTTTTGATTTAAAAAAAAGGAAAAACAAAAAAGAAAAAAAAATCCTTTGAGCATACGTAAGCTGGCAGCAAGCTTGGCCATGTAAAGCCATTTTGATTTATTCCAAAACTCCCAAAGGAGAGTTCTTTGAATGCTGCATTCTGGTTTTGATTGATGCCAACAGGATTTACGCTTAAGCCAGCAGAGGACAGATCCCAGACTGCTTCCTTTGGCTGCTGCCACCTTCTTTTCCGAGGCTTTGTTTGGTGCTTGGCAGGGGGATGAACTTTCCAGGGCTCCTGCCCTACAACACCTTCTGCACCACCTCTCCCAACACGTGTAGCTGCTGCTCCTACTGCCATTAGGATGTGGGGTAGACACCCATTTGTCTCCTGGTCCTTGACATCAAACCAAATCTTGCTTTTATTATATCTCTTCCCCAGCCCATGACACTTTTTTTCATTCAGATTATTGCCTACATAGGATGTATCTCACCTCATATGATCTTCAATCCCCACAATGTCTCCTGTGAAAAAAACAGAAATACTTTTTCTCCACTTGCCATGGAGAAGACAGGGACACAAAGCAGACTGAAGGTAACATGTTTAAAAATATGTAGCGTCAGAGCCACTGTGATGACTTAAAAGTAGATATGACAGCTATTTAATGCCACTAGGCTGGCTGAAAAGCAAACTTGTTGTTTGATCTTCTGGGAATTTCTTGGATTAACCAGTGTGAGAACCATGTCTGATGGTTTGTCAAGTCCAGATGGAACTGCTGTTCAAAGCTGGACAGGGAAAGTGACCCCTGCTAGTCCCTCCATCAGCCAAAAAGTTTGTGTAATTTACATAGTGAGAAGAAGAGAAAAGAGAAGAAGAGAAGAGAAGAGAAGAGAAGAGAAGAGAAGAGAAGAGAAGAGAAGAGAAAAGAGTTGTTATCATCACTCCAAATCCAAAAGAAAAAAAACCATTTGCAAAAAGAACACTTCTGCAGTACTCTGAGGTGTGAAAGGGATAACTTACTCTTTTTCTAAAAAAAAACAACAACCCCAACCTTTGGAAGGTCTGTCCTGAAGCAGAATTTTCAATTTTCAAAATGTTTATATTTGTATGCTATCCTAGTATAGTATGCAAATAGTATTTGTATACTATTTTACTTCATGTATATGTGTGTATGTGTGCATATATAAGCACACACATATATTATAATTATATCCACATATAATTGCATATATATTTATACAGAAGTCCCCCTACAGGGGTCAGGAAGCTCATTTCTGCCAAGGTCTGCTTTTAAAAATGTTTAAGCACATGGCTGCACACACTTATACTGTCCGGTTACATATTCCCTCTGGTATAGTGGTGTACTAATGAGGATATATGACCCTGGGCTTGCAGTTGCTCTGTCCGTACAACTTTGAGCATGGCCAGAGTGAGCACAGATCCATCTATATCCAGCTGCATAGTCCTGTCTGAAGTTGTGCAGATCCTGACCGTCCTTGAAAGAGTCATGCAGAGCAATTGCCCAAGACACTGCCCTCTGTTTGTGACCAAGCAGTAACTAACCAGAGGTTAATGCAATAACAATATAATCTAATATCTCACGGGACAGTGTCTCAGTGTATTTCAGACCTGTCCTGAATACAGATATTACCAATGGGCTGTAATTTGTCTATGCCTTTGCCTGCAGCAGCTCCTTTCTATTATTCCAGCACATACTGAAGAAATGCACAAAAGCCATGGAAGAGTGGTAGGCTTATGAAGTGCACTCCCTGCTACCATTCCCTTGTCCTCATTATTAATCTACTCTACTTTTTCATCATTCTGCATCAACTCTGTCTCCTACTAAAAAAAAAAAAGATGCTTCCTTTTTCATTTTGCATTGATATAAGCCTTTAATCTAACTCTTTGTGCTGGCTTTGACAGAGTCACACTAATTTGTAATCAGATTGAGGCTATGACACTCTTCAAGTGCATGAAAAATATGAAGGATACAGGGGAAAGAAGGAGAAGAGAAGAGAGAAAGGATACAAGAGCAAAGTCACTGTTTCTGATGCTACCTTCAACTTAATGCAGTAGCTCACAAAGGGACATGAAAGGGCACAGAAAAGGAGACTTGCTTGGGGAGACACTGCTTCCAGCCAAAAAACTGTTCTCAGATACCATAACAGTGTAGGAGAAGAGAAAGAGACTACAAGGACAATCAGAGAATGAGAGGTAGTGGGGACCAAGGGCATAGTCAATGGTAGCGAGAGAATGGACATGCAAGTGATGAAGCAAGGAAGGGAAATAAAACAATAATATGCGAAAAAGAGAAAAAACATCAACAGAAAGAAAAAAGAAAGGAAGAGAAGAGAAGAGAAGAGAAGAGAAGAGAAGAGAAGAGAAGAGAAGAGAAGAGAAGAGAAGAGAAGAGAAGAGAAGAGAAGAGAAAATGTGTCTTGGCAACTCACAAATCAGCTCTGAATGCTGCTGGCTGCAGCTGCTGCTCAGCCAGGCAATAGCAAGCATCTGGGAAGGCTTCTTACCCCTGACTGAGCATCCATGGGACCAGGAGCTACTGCAAAGGAATCTGCAGCATGCTGAATTTCTTCTTTTTCTTGTAATCTGGCAGGGCATGAGTAAAAATAGATAAGGCTTTTGTTCTGGTACTGTTCTGTTAAAGCTCCCCCATTCTTCCTCCTGGAGGCTCAGAATACCCCAGTCCCCCTTCTTCCCCCTCCTCATTAGGAAGCCTTCTGTGTGTCTATCCCAACAGCTTTCAGAATGCCTTTTACTACAGAGAGTGGGCTTAGATTTTTCTCCTCACTGTATTAAAGGTCCAAACTCTGGTGGCATTTTTGCATGAGAAATCTCCAAGGCTGTCATGCAATATCTGTTTTCTCCTGTTCTGCCCTGCATGTGAAAATGTTGATAGCACCCAGGTAATCCAAGGGCACAGTTATATACTACTAATGATTTTTGTCTTACAGTTTTCATCCAACAGTGTTATCTTAGTTATTTGTCACTTAAAGCACCCAGGCAGAAATAGAATTCAAGGCTTTTGATTGCAAACACTCCTTTTATACAAAGAAACCCAACACGGAACAGTGAGTGATAGCAAGCTGATTTATGCTATGGCTTATTCTCTTTCTGCTCCTTCATAAAGAGGTTTCATCAGGGAATCCAGCTTCATGGTGCAGCACTATGTTTTCCAGGTGAGATGAAGCAGGATTTATTTGGGGTTTGACAGTCTGATAAAGTCTTCCTCCAGTTTACAGAGCACATGTGGAGCTTTGAAAACCCTCAGCACCAGGCCAGCTCTGCTCCCATCACACCAACCAAAGTTCAAAGGGTCAGAGTCATAATGGTGCTCATCCTCTGCACAGCCCCTGCCCATCAGGGGCTGCTTCCTGCCCCTGGATCCACCTGGGTGGGTGTTGCTAGTCTGAATATGCACATATGCACACACACACACACACACACACACACACAGAGTGGGTCTCTTGGGTGACTTTCAGAGTCTACAGTCACTTTGGCCATTGGCTTGGACCTCCTAGTCCCTCCAGTAGCCAAATGGCAGACTCTTTGGTCTCTCTCTGGCTCCCAGGCCCCTTGAACTACACCTTGGCCCATCCAGCCTGATGCTCACTGGTGACACACACTGGCACATGCTCCTTCACACAGTCCTGTGGTGGCCCACAGGCCTGTGGGCATTAAGGTCTGGGGGTCCCACACCAGCTGCTGCCTCTCCCACATACACACAGGAAAATGGTCAGAAATCCACTTTAATGAGAAAACAGGGACAGACTGCACTGACCGGGTGCAGGGCAGGGACAGACTGGTGCAGTGACCAGCGATGTAGGTCCACAATCACTCCCTTTTATCCTTTGTTCCCTCTGCTTTCCCACACTTGTTCCTCTCCAAACAGCACCTGTCTCTTCTCTTCCACACTTTGGCTTCCCCTCCCCACTCTGAAACAGCCCAAAAGTCACATGCAATTCCAAGATGCTCTATCCTGCACCCCACAGGATGTTCTTTCATACACACAGGCAATGACTGGGGCAAGGGGGTCAAAGCTGCTCAAGAGCCTTTCCCTGACCCCATGCCAAAAGAGGAACCACCCTGGCTGTGGGGCTGGGATAGCCTGGGGATGGGCAGGGTATTCCCCCATCACGTGTCTCTGTCTTCCCTCATGTGTGGGGACACCAGCCCTTCATCCAAGACTGCCAAGTTGTCCTTCATTCAATGTAACCCAATACTCACCAGTTGCTATAAAGTTCATGCCAGATTTTGGAAATGTCATAAGCAATAAACAAAATGGTGCTTGAACAGGAGGAGAGGTGGTGTGGGAAGATCAGATGCCACCTGTCACCTGTCACTGGTGTATTGTGCTGGCAGGCATGCACACACCTGGGATGAGGGCAAGATTTCTAAAGCAAAAGAGAAAGCATGAAAAAGGTATGAGGAGAGAGAATTCAAGAAGAAGGCAGAAATAACCTGAGAGATAGGCTGGTCTCAACCAGCTGCTTGCAGAAAGGAGGCAGAGGATGAAGAAAAGGCTGAGAAAGGAGGGGGAAGCAAACAGAAGCAGAATAAATCTTCTGACAAGGAGACTGCCATGGTCTGCAGGGCTAATTTTTCATCTGCAAATGCATGAAAACATGCAGTGAAGGAGACTGTGAAAAATAAATAAGAAAACGGAAAACAAAATATATATTAGATGTACATTCAAAGGTGAGAATACAACAGCAAAGAACTGAGAGGACACATGTCAAATAATCTGATTACACTGAAGTAGATTTTCCAGAAATACAGAGACAAGTAGAAGCATACCTAAAAATGCATAGCTTATGAAAAACTCAATGTGACTCTGGTTTGCTTACTCTGAAGTAAAAAATAACCTTTTCTTTTTTGGTAAGTCATGTATTTGGGAGATTTTCAGCAGCAGGTCCAATATTGTAGCCACACTGCAAGTTTTGGTAGAAATACCTGTAGAAATACTTATGGTATTGCATCGAGGAACTCTGCAACCTCTGAGGTGGGAAAATCATCCTTGCTGAGCTCAGCAAGCCTGCACCCTGCCCACCTGCTCTGCCACAGCACCATCAGTGAGGCACCTTCAGCTCTCACCAAGGTCATTTTAAATACTGGCCTGAAATATATCCACAGCAATCCTGTAATCACAGAGGCAAGGGATAGTTCAGGAAGTGGCCTTCAAAGAGCAGCTAGTCCAACCCTGTTGCCATGGGCAACTTCTACTACATCACGTTACTCAAATCACATCCAACTTGGCCTTGAACACTTCCAGGGAATTGTTTTCTGCACTGAAGCTTCATGATGTTATCCGCTTTAACCTTTGGCAGCTATTATACTGAAAATCTGGAAAATAACCATTTTCTTCATGTCTTAAGCTGGATTCCAGCATTTAAAATGTTTTTTTTAAACATGTTTGAAGTTGTTTTTTTTTAAATAACATGATTTTTTTATTTTCATTCTTCCAGCTCCACCCTTAATAATATTTCTCTCTCATCTTCTCCTTCACAACTCACTAGCGAAGGACGAGCAGCTCAACTTATGAGTGAAAAATTTTCACAACATATTTTGAGGAGGAAAAAGAAAAGTGTGATAGACTAGAAGATGATACTACTGCAGAGAGAGAAACTAAGGGACCCCTTAGAGGAATATTAACAGTTGTTTTGTAAGAATACTACATTTTAAGAATAAACATTAAGAAGATAAGTAGATTCTTAAAGATACACATGAGAGATTTAGAGAAGTAACTGCAAAAACATTTAAATTCATAGCAGGATGCAACTAATTATGAGACCAATTTATAGGCTGCATGTTTTTTCATGCAAAAAGTCCCTGCGACAAAGCAAATCTGTCTAAACCCATTTAGATTGCATTGCAGGCTAATGGAAGAATAATAATTATTTTGAAAGTAAACAAAGAACTGCATTACAGTTCATGCTTTAAAAACACTTTGGGAAATGCTATCTTAATGGTTTCAGTTCCCATGCTTCATTTTTTTACAACTACCTATGTGGAGCCACAGTCCCACTTGGTGTGATTTAAAGCCCCTGCCTACACCTTAAATACACTGCCTCATCTTGTGCCTGGGTCTTTGCACCACGAGTCTGTCCCCACCTGGAGCTGCACTCATTGCTTCTCTAATCCACACAACCACCTGCTTTCTCTGTCTCTTTCCAACATTTTCCAGAGGCTGTAGCTCTTTTTCTCTGTCTGTATTTGTCATTAAACCCATTGATAGTGCCCATCACTTTATCCGCAACAAAATCATGTGAAACCACCAAAACCATTGCCTGTTAGTCTTTGGAAAGTGCCACCTCCATGGCCTTACACTGCTGACTCCTCTGAGTGCTCTTCCAGGGAGCTTTTGAAGTCACTTATGCATTTTGTCTTAGTAAT
Source organism: Florisuga fusca (assembly GCA_038090715.1). NCBI lineage: Eukaryota > Metazoa > Chordata > Aves > Apodiformes > Trochilidae > Florisuga > Florisuga fusca. Next base: position 16,285,467 of record JAAWXA010000004.1, on the reverse strand, counting down.
ATCCTAGAAGTAAGTCCAAAGCTCCTGAAAATTAATGAAAGATTTAGAGAAGGATCATGGTAACTATATTCACTCATATAAACACACATACACAGAAATGCCCCAGATAATAGAATAAAATAATAGAGGCAAATGAGGAGGGACACTGGAAAGACATTAAGAGGTCAGGAAGGATAAAACAGCTTAGGGAAGGAATGAGGTTTGGAATTAAATTGGAGAGGCTTTTGAAAGCAAGATTATACTTGAGGAGAGGTTAGGACTTACTGGAGAAGATTTCTGAGGTGAGAATTCAGCAGAATAATTAGGATCAAGTGAAGGGGAACCTAATGAGATTGGATGGTGAGAAATGCCATTTTGTTGCTGTGACTGAAGGAGTTAGTGTTATAAGAGGTTGCTGGCTATGGACAAGCCAGTCGCACAGATAAATCATCCCCCCCAGCACAGAGATGTGCTAATACAATTTTGTGGTTCAACAGCATTTTCATACAGGCTATAAAGAAATTGGTTCGTAAATTAAGAAAATTCACAAACTAAGAAAAAAGCAATTCACAAGCACCTTTCAATATCTTCTGAAGACAGGTGTAACTGTGGCTTGATTTATCTGCCTGTGCAACAGGGACTGTATGTCCTCAACATGGGACTGTGTGTCCTCAAGCATCCCTAGCAGCCACCACCCTCACTGCTCCAACAGCCCATTTTTTTTCCATCTAGAAACTTTATCCTAGCATTAAAAAGGCTGCTTGGGGCAGTTGTCCAGGATTTCAGGCCATGTGAGGGCTCATCAGTGGTTCTGATTCCAGACCCAGAGCACATGTGCTGTGCAGCAAATGTGCATCTACTCCTGTGTGCTTAGCATCAGGCTGGACTCTGTGTGCTGAGAAGCATTTCAGGAAGCTCAGCAAAGCCCCTGGTGTCTAGAATACACTGGATTTTACTGTGTATGTACTGCATAAGCACGCACACGTAAGTCTCCCAAGATTTCCCTGTGGAAAATGAGGAAATCCTCCTGCTGAAATAATTTTTTCTTATGGCCTTTTTTTCTGTATTTTACATTTTAAGCACATGTGATGAAGTCTTATTTTGCTGGGATTGCTAAGTTATTGCCAGGAAGATGCTTGTTACAAGCAATGGAATGTGAAAATTATTGAAGTCCAGAATATGGTTTTGTTCATTTTTAGCATATGTATAGGCTAGATAACACAAAACCCCAGGGTTCAAGCAATTGAAGAGCTAATGTTTCACAGGAACAGCACAATCTCTTCATGAAACTACTGCAGACATGGAACAGTGCCTTTTGCCTTTAACACTTATTTAGCACTTTCAAAATGGATTCACCTTTTTCTGATGTCCCTTGTGTGCTTATTTGATCCCTGTCTGATATGGTGCTCACCCAGTGCCTGAGAGCAGATCCTTAACTCCCGCTGTCATCTCCAGAGCTGCCGTGATTGCTCAGGAGTGATGCAGTCCAGGCCACCTCCTGCCACCTGTTCTGAGCTCTCTGGTTAACACCCAGACATGACTAAATGGCACTCCCAGAGGAGGATGTCTCATCCTGAGACATTTCTCACTCCAGCCTAGGAAACACATACAGAAATAAGCAGAGCCTTCTTACTGGGGCATGCCACGGTAAAGACTAACAGTGGCTAATTGCATTTTCTAATACTTTCCTGATGTATATCAGATGTAGAGACTGATGTCATCCATTTGCTTGGAGAAAAATATAACATGTCACTGAAACAGCATCAGCATTGGGATATTTACATTTCTCCGTTCCTACTACCCAAGCTCACTACATTTCCATCTTCCACCAGACCACAAGAGATGTGTGCTGTCTGCAGCACTGATTTGCTACACACCCCTTCCAGAGGGTGCACAGCACATATTTCCAGGTTACCAAACACTCCAGCTTGAGGCGCAATAAGCCCCTGGTAATAGAAGCTGAAAAGAAAAACATTATTCTCTTTGCCATACTTTTTCACATCTTTGTAACATGTTACCCTTGTACATGTAGATTTTGGTGATGTCTGGTAGCCCTCAGTGTTTCCTAAATAAGTGAGGACAGTGTGATTTTGTTAAAAGCAAATAAGATTGCAACAAATACTAATATTAGTACTTAATACTAATAACTAATATTAATATAAGAACTCATACTGGGGGAGGGCTTTACTGCATGCAGCTCACTGGAAACTTATGCTCAAGTGAGGAAAAAATTAACACTAATTCGGATATCTATGAGGCAGAAATGATGAATGTTGAGAAATATTTATCCTGTAATGACACTGGTTTGTGTCTTGTATCTCCTTGATACTTGGTACTCTTTTGCTTTCTGCTGGCATCTTCAACTGGAGACAAATACCCAAACTCACAGCATGCTGCTTGGATGACCTGTTATATACATTGTAATGTCACCACCTGTCAGTTTGCATTGCCCTTGTTAGACTTCTAAAATGGTAATTTAATAAAGCAAGGTGATATGAATCATCAAGGAACACTTTGAATTATCATCTGTAGATAATTCATTATGCACACATTTCTTGTGAGATCCTTAAATCAGCAGGACTTCTTAATCAGGGACTTAGAAATTTTGTCTGTAACAGCTAGAGACTTGACCCATAAATCAGCAGCCAGTCCAGTAAGTCCAACACAAGCTTCACATTTTTTCCCTGTGAGAATGAGACACTTAATTACCACCAAGGTCACAGAAAAGGGGAAAAACCCTGTAACACAGAGTTGGTTTTGACAGTGTCAGTTCTGGCAGCACTTTCTGAAAGAGGAGTGGTTTGCAAGCAGGAGATGAAACCATGGCTGGCAAAGCTGCTGCAATATTAACAGCGTAAAAGGACAAGCTGAATGGGTGCTGCTAGCATTAGACTTAGCATAATTTTTCTTCTTTTGGCAATGATAGATGATATTTGCCCAGGAGAGACAGTCATGCTCTTTGTCAGATTTTCTTAGTTCAAAAAATTATTCAGGTACAACCTACTTTTCTATTCTTCAGTAGAGAGAACTCAGGGTTTGCATGCTTTTCTTTACGGTGAAGAAGCATTTTATGAAATTTATGGGAGGATTCGGGCCCTGACTTCACTTTTGTGCCACACTGCTGGATGCCAGAGGGACTGGGCTGGGGCAAGGTGATTGTCCCACGCACAGTGTGTTGGTCCACAGGGGTCTATTGTAGCCAGCCAGCATGGAGGGAGGACCCACAGCCCTTCCTAAAATGCCTTCACTGAAGATCAAGAAAAAGGAGAGCAGGAACCAGGAGTTCCAGCCACCTCTGTTAGCGTAGATGTCTTCTTCTGCCCTGTTTTGGTGGATGGACCCTATAGAGAGGGCTGCCAGGAAACCAGGAGTAGCACAGCCAGAAGAAAAATGTGTGGAGCACAGCTCTCTAAAGTGCATTAGCCTACCTAACTATTCCAATCTCTTATTTTCATGGAATGGCATAGACTTAGTAAGCATATAAAACCCTTCAGCTTGAATAGGAAGCATAAGTTTATAAGTTCACACTTACTCAGCTAAGTAAATGGCCTGAATCTCCAAAGTGCTAAGCCACTGCCAGATTCCCCTGAGGCAAACAGCACTGAATATCTGGTGCCTCTGAAAGCCAGGTGATAAATTTTAGAGTTTTGCAAACTCTGGGTCTACTATTTTGCTAATCAATAGTCATTGCTCAGATATAATGAGCTGTCTAATAGTATGTAGTTTGCATGATGGAGGCTTGTCTGATCCTGGAACAAAGATATTAACCAACTGGCAACATTTATTGGGTAAAATTCAGCAAATCACAAAGAGCTAGTGAGTTCTATTAATACTAATTTGAAATAGAGTTAGGGGTTTGGGCAGGGTTGTTTTTCCTTTGATTTGCTTTTTTCACTTTCTGGCAGTGCAGGTGATACAGTTCATTAGCATCAGGAAGTACCTAAATTCTGGTCCAGCTTTCATAATGGGTGGGTAGCAAAGCAGACCCATGAAGAGAGAGGAGGGAATCGGCTCTGCCTTCCAGGAAAAAGTGATTTCTGTGGAGAGTGACCCCACTGAGACATCTTGACAACTGTTGTATGCACTAGGAATCTTCATGTCCTAAATTTTCAAGGTTCAGCAGATTTGGGTCCTCTTGAACTTTACACTAGGGGAGTCGGTGTCCCCTTTTATGCTTTATATAACAAAGAACATACTTTAGTTTGTCCACAAAAAATAATAACCATTATTACTTATATTAGTAAGAATCATAAACTAAACTCATAATGAAAATATGCCTGGCTTTCAAGCATGGTTAGTTGAATACATTTTCACTGGTGGCAAAGGCACCCTCCCATAAAAATTGATCTATAACTTATATAGCAGGTCAGCCTTTCCATGTAAATAACTCCACTCACAGACTTGGGCATCTGTTACAGGTGGCTTTCCAAGGTACCCTTGGATGAAATGTTTTTGCTTGCAATAAAGGTACACCAGAGAGAAAGAGACTGGCTGTGCTCCAGCTTCACAATGAGACAGGACCACGATGCTATTTTAGAGTCTTTCTTATTGCTATGTGGTCATTTGATCGTGCTATTTTATTCCAGCATGTGATTTTGTCTTTTTTTTTTTTTTTTTTTTTTTTTTCCAAGGGCTCAGTCAGTTCTGAACATAACTTGCTCAGTAAATAAATTAATTCCTGGCTGGAAAGCAGCAATCATTTCAGCAGGCAGGATTTATCTCACTGTCAGGTAATGGAGGGAAGATGTTTGATGTTTTGCAAGGTACAGGCAAGTGGCTCCACCATCCAGAGAGTGCTGAAGAAGGCATAAAGTGGTCAGGTTATCTTCCTTACCTCTGTGGCTACAGACGGCTTGAAGCTGCCTGTCTGGGAGCAAGGGCTTTGAAAGATGATACGCAGCGTTATAAACTGATGATGGCTGAATCTGAGCTGTTCCAACTTAAGCAGCTACTTTTTTACTAGCAAAGATGCATTTCTTAAAAAGACACTGCTGCTTAAAAAGACATTGGCTGCTGGGAGAGTATTCCAAATTTACTACGGTGTGACTCACAGTAGTAAATCAGAAAAACATTTTTCCTCCTCGAGTACTAATTTGATTAAAGTAACTGTTTTTAGGTATGTTTGAAAAAGCCAGTGTAGCTTGCTTTGTTTGTGTTATTACTACTGATGGGTGTTTCTCTACAGGTAAGAGGGTGGAAATAACAAGCACAGTGATACTTTACTTGGAAGCTGTGTTGTTAACACAGTAGCACTTGAAGACCTCAAAGCCTGAGACTGAGACTTAGATTTTGCCCAAAGGGGATCTCACCCACAGTCCCTCAGGAGGAGAATGCTCCTCAACAAGTTGCTTGCTTCAGGGAACATTTTCCGTGCTCCTCCTCCCCTGGTCCGGTACAGTAAACCTGGAAATTTTCCAGTCTTGCCATCTTTGAACACTTCCCTAAATACCCCAGGGGCATCTAAACACAGGGAGACAAATTCCACTGGCCTTGTTAATTTTCTTCAGTTCCAGAGAGGTGTCATGGTAAAACAAACCAGACTGCAAAGTCAGCTATAATTTTTGAATCGGCTTTTCAAACAAAAGTTTGAAGAAAAAGAAACACGAAATGCAATTTTAACAGTAGAAATCAGATTCTTTTCTGATTGCTGAAGTTCTCTGAACCAGAGGGCGGCAAAATGAACAACCCCAGGCAGGTCTGACTGAGAGGGCTCCGGATCTGGTGGGAGAGGGAGAGGGACTCCCTCTCCCTTGCTGCCTGGTGTAAACCTGAAATTATTTCTTTTTCTCCCCAAAAATCCCCTGCCTTCCTGGGGTAAACAGTGTTTGTCATTAGCAGGAGGCGATGCTGACATTCCTTTTTTCTTATGGCTGGCATCACTCACTTATGCACTGTTGGACTATCAGATGAAGCAGACGGGCCAGCTCACAAAAGTTGTATCAGCACATTTGACTTGATAACACATTTTTTATTGTTACATAAATAAATTTCCCAAAAATTCTCGCTTCAACCATCAGTGAAATATTTCACAAACATCTGTGCTGCTGTGTGGCATTCAGAAAGCATTAATTAAGGCCATTAGAATTCATTACATTTTCTTTTACATCACAATGGACATATTTTCACGCAGACACATGCACTTACACATGAACATTGTTCTCTGCCCAGGGAATGGCTCCGGGTCACCTCTCTGAGCAATCCCACACACCAGGAGCATCTTTGATTTTAATGAACTCAAGATTTTGCCATAACTACCTGTTACAACTACCCATCTCCAGAGCTCTGAGAAAACAAGGACTCAGGAATGGGGCTCATTTGTCTGTATTGTCACAGTCTGTACCAGCTACCAATCTCCTGCCTACACTACACACTTAACAGCATTGGAGAGCCTTGCTGCTCTGCCATGCATACATCAAAAGAGGTTTAAAAGCCTTCCACAAGTTCTAAGGTTCAGTCCTACTGGTAATAACATCCATGGTGAAATTGCAGTTGTGTTTGACAGGAGAAACAGCAGGCACCTTGGATCTCATCCTGGGAAGTACTGAGCTGCTGCAGCACCCAGTAAGTCCGAGGAGTAATTCAGTGCCGAGCAAACCGACATCCTTATTTATTAACAACATATTTACCAAGTTGTCCAATTATGTTTACCAAGTTGTCCAATTAAACTTGGCAGCCTGCTTACAGAGGCTTTCTGCACAATAGTAGCTATACAGCTATCAGCCAACAAATTGTAACAAAGCAGAAAACTGAGCAAAATATGCTGGTGCTGGTCTCTTCATCATTTGAGCTGTGTGCTGTTCACAAACATTGATACAAGCCCAATAAAGGTCATAGCCCATTTGTATCTTGCTTTAGGTAAAAGAACACTAGAGCCTTTTTATGCTGATAATGATTCCCCAAATTTATTGTGACCTTCAAGAACCTGAAAATATTTTCACCATCAACACCTCAAGGTCAGCATACATTCAATATTCATTAAAAAAAGAAACTGCGGAGGTGACAGAAATCTGATGGTATAGATTAGCTGCTGAGATTTCTGAATTCTCAAATCATCTGACAGGGAAGCAGCCAGGGCGGGGGAGAGGGGGAGCAGAGAGCTTTGCCAGATATCTTGTCCAAGTTAGTTATGCCTCCAGTTACAGTACACATGCAGCCATCACTACTTCAATAATGGGTTAGATCTCATTTTATCTGTTCCCTCCTCCCCAGCACCACATCTTTGAGACCATGACCAGACCAGACAAGCTTCCCTGTCTCACATCCTTGGACCACTGGTTATTTTGCTTTAGCTTAACTCCTGTCACCTCTTTGGTACCTGAATACCATATCTTATGTATAGCCATTTGATTTTTAAGGTCAGTAACTCGTCAGTTATGGCATCTGCTTGGTATGACTTAGATCCTTCATTATTTCACCAACAATAAGGTGAAATAAGGCAATAAGGATGAATTAGACAGGTTTTTTGTATTAACGTATAATGTTCTTAGTTGTTTGATTGGGAAGGGAACTTATTTTTTACTGTACATTTAGAAAACATGGTTATGCTAAATCTATTTAAATCAAGCAAATCCTGGTGTGAGCTGAATCTAGAGGTTTCTGGGATGAGTGAGAATGATCAGGAATTGTGGTGCTCCTGGGATGGCACAAAGCACTGACCTGGATTTTCTTGGTCAGTATATTTTTTGTGCGATTTTAATTCTCATATTAATCTGATTTCTTCTTCTTAGTTTGCACCTTGGTATTTAGGAATCTTTATCACTTTGTTAAATGGATCCCTCATGAACTTTTTACTTTAAAACACATTACAGTCTATCCCTTTATTTGTTTATACAAATCTGACACTATGGATAATACACAAAGCAATCAAAACATTGTCCCAGGCTGTACAGAGGGTATAAATGGTTAAATCACACTACTGGAAAGGTAAATGGTGACAAATACAGAAACCAGAGCAGGAACAATGGTTTAATAGCATATTTTAAGAGAAGTAACATGTAGCTAGTAAATTAATGAACTCTTAATTATCCACTTTGTTTACTTCCTGTGGTATATATTGTCTTTCCTAGCACATTGCATGGTTCATTCTGCATCATTGCTTTTCAATGAGCTAAGTGTCTCTTCAAAAAGTCTTAATTATAAGAATAAAACACTTCTTTTAGGAGATTTTCATATTGCTTTCTGGGTTAAATACTTACCTGACTGTTATTGTTTATGAATTCAAGTATTATCTTGTCTTTGATACAGTAACATACAAATAAAGGTTTACACTGTCTAAATAAGCAGGCTGAGGAGAGTATTTTAATTTTTTGCTTTATTTTAGATGGGTTAAAGATGGGTTCTTGGATATGAACCTAAATTCAGCCTTCAAAAACTATAATAAAGTGTTATTTTATGAGTTCACTGTAAGTGTAGTTTTAAGCATGTAGTTTTAAGCTCCTTTTCCAGACAGAATTTCAAGAAGTCTCCAAAGGTGATTTATACACTTCGGATAACCCTGCTACTGTTTAGTAGAAACCAGGAACTGCAGGCAAAAACCTTAAGATGTTTCATAGGCATAATACAAGTGACCTGGAGGTTGCTAGTGAGGAATTTTTCTCCTAGGTATGAATACATCATTCACATTATTTTTTTCCCCCTTATGGGCCACATTATTAAATCCGTTATTTATATTTTAATTGATGTTATTATAGTACATCAAGTACTTTGGGATGGATCAGAGATAGTTTGTTAGTAATACTATTACTAAAATACTAAAAGATGTGTTTCTATTCTGGCTGATGCTTAAGCTTTCAAAACTGTACTCATTCTGTCATGTAGCTTAGGATCACAAAGCTGGCATTATCCTAATGTCTTTTATAGTGCTTCTAGTTTCACTCATAATTTGCTGTTTCAACAATGTCAGTGAATCGGAGGTGATGCAGAAAAATGTATCACGTCTGGTTACAGTCACTGGCTGAGCCAAATGAAATTTTATCCTACCCAAAAAGTTTGAATGAGTTCAGCTTTGATATTTAAATGACTATTGACAGTGTAACTATCAGGATATTTATAGAACTGAGTCTTGGCAAATTGTGGGGCTTATTTACAGTCTGTTGGAGTAGCTTTTTTCAAGTATTTGTTTCAGATGCCTTTGTGGATCCTACATCCTCAGCAGAACTGTAAACACCTTTGTCATCACCAAATCCTTTCCTGCAACACCCTGCATGAATTAACAGACTGGATTTGTCAGACACAGTACTGTTATTCCTATTCATCATGGACAAGTTTGCATTTTTATGTCCTCTGTCACATTCCAGGTTAAACAGAATTAAAGAAAGGCAGAAAGCGCAGGTACCCTGTTTAAATAACCAAGATGGTTTACAGTGAAATACTGTAAATGAGAAGCTTCTGGTTAACATGTGGGCTGAGTCTTTGTTTAAAACACAGCTTCACTTCAAAAAGGCTAAGGTGAAACATCTAGCAAGAATTTCCATCAGTTTAAAGTGATAAAAGGTAATCATCTAAGCTTCTATTCAATACTTATGCATGGGTCTTGACTTCAGCAGACAGAGGTTATATCTATAGTATTTAACACCATAAGACATTTTGGGCATTGCAAGTTTTTCAGGTATATTTTTAAACTATTACAACAGTCTCTGGGTTAGTTTTGGCCTGGTGTAGCTCTTTCTGTGTGTACTTAAAATCCTCAGGTTACAAGTCAGGACAGGTGAGGGTATATGGCTACCCTGCCTGAGAGGCTGAGAAAGACCAAACCTGTAGATGCAGAATCTTCTGCTCTAATTGGCTTAATTGCCAGTGTGGTTCCCAGCACATGCAATTTGCTAACTGAGATATAGCCAGCCAATCTTGTTGAAATGATGGCCACTTTAGCAGGTCACTTATGTGTAATCATCTACGCTTTTCTACAGAAGCCCAAGTCACAGAAATGGAAGGGACAGTCTGTTTTCCAGACAGAATGCAGCAAGACCATTCCCATCAGCTTCAGTGAGATGTGAACCAGGCAGAAAGCAATAGACATGTAAATCAACAGGCAAAACCCAATCTTTTATTTTCTCTCTGAGACTGCAATTCTAAGTGTGTTATTTATGAAACTCGGACAGATCACATAAACTTCTGAAAGCCTGGGAAAGAGCTATAATACTATAAACCAGACTGGCACAACCTCTTCCCAGTTCTTGAATCACAGTCAGGTCTAACACAGCCACGACACCCAGGCACTCTGCTTTGTGAGCAGTGGGGAGGTAGTGCAGACATCAGGATTGCTCCTACTTGGGAGAAAGTGAGCCAGTGGTGAAAGTTCATTTCACCTCAGTTTTCTGGGATCCAGCTGAAAGTTTAAACCTTTCCTAGCCGTGGGGGGGAGTCTAATTCACGCCATGCTGAGGGTTTTCCTTCTTTCACTTCTTCAAGGCAGGTGGTGTATTTTCACAGCTGTTATGTGGCAATTTTGATGTGCAGTGTGTCAGGCAGGTGTACCTTGCCTTGACTCTGTCATGAACTGGTGTGAAAGAGTTTAACTATGCTAAAACCTGCTCTGTTTTTTTGTGCACAAAATTACTAAAGATGTGATCAACTGGATGCATATCTTTGACCCCATTGCTCTTCTTCACTCTGCTTTACACCTTACCCCAGTTCACACTGCCTTCACAAAAAAACCCCCAACAAACCTCTTTGTACCACTGAAAGAAATTAAGGCTACAGGACTGTTTATCACAGCCAAATGAGATTTGAGAGGCTCTGCACAGAGGGCTTTATTACAGATTTCTATCTATAAGATAACAAACAACAACCAATGTAACTTGTGCAAGAAATACAACTGTGTATTGACTGTGGGCTTTCTTTCAAGGGAAGAAATACTACTCTAGTACATATTTCCAGCTAACACCTCCAGAAATGTAGGGCAGAGATTAGGTATAAATTGTTCTTTTTCTGATTTATACGTAGACTACATATGTAGTGTATGTAAGCTTTTAACTATGTGAAATAGAGGAATTAAATCTGACATTTGTAGACAAGCAAGTCAGCAGCTACTTGGATGCACATTTTCATGGACCCTCTGCCACATAATTTTCTAGGCACAGCTGTTTCATCTTACTCTGTAAGGTAACTCCTACTCTCTTGGGCTTTTATTTTTTCAGAGGTGTGTTCCTCCTGTTCTCTCCCTTGTGAGAAATTTTGCTCCTTAGATAATTTACTCTTTCCAGAGCAGACTGGGGGATGTCAGGGTGGCAACAACTGTGACTCATGATGGCAACTACAGAGTTCTCTGAGATTCTGTCTTGGTTGGTTTGGTTGGTTTTTTAACAGAAAACTGACTGAAAAGAGATTTCAAACATCTTTTCTCAGCAATGTGGTGTACAGTAATCTACAGACAACAACTGTATCCACCAGACCCTTAGGTATTTATGGAGACAAGCAGTCTTTCCATCTTTGTCCAGGTGTCATTCTTTTTTGTGTTGAGGACAACTTAGTTTGACTTCTGGATAAGCTTATCACTGGGAATGAAGGTATTTTGCTAATCCAGCTCTTTTCACTTCCCTGCAGAGGAATTTTTTTTTTTTTTTTTTTTGGCTCATCCTGATGACTTTCCCATAACCTTCAGAGCATTTTTTTCCCATATTGTAGCAGTGGTCTCCAACAGCTTCTCAGTTTTAATCCTCATTGTGTTATCTCCTCTTCACTATTAGGAGGTCAATTAATACTCCAATGCTCTGTTTCCCCACAAATTGTGGTATTGTTGTACTAATTGGAAATATTTGACAGAGCTCTCATTAGCACCAGCTTCATTAAAAAATTATTACAAAAAAAAAAAAAAAGAAACAAGGAAAAAGACCAGAAGGACTTTACAACTATTAGAAAACAGTATTTTATGCAGAGGAGAAAACAAGTTTGAGAAAAAGAAGTCTGAACGTGCTCAGCATGACCTTGTTTTCCTCCATGTATACAAAGAACCCTCTCCAAAACCGAACAGTCCCGTGCCTCTTGGGGGATGGTGCTACCTGGAATATTTTGCCTTGCTATGTAGCAGATGTCTGCTATGGCACCTACCTTGTGGGAAGGAATATCAAGACAAAAGTTCTTGCATTGTTTTTTTTTTTTTCAGTATTGTTGTGAGTGCAGAGGAAATATGGTCAGCAAGATATTTTTTTGCACGGCAACAGACTATATGCCCTGAAAAAGCAACCTGGTGGTTGGTTCAAGAGAGAGGAGTAAAACCTCCAACCCATCCTTTAACACTAACTCAGAGGTTTCATAACCAAAGTTTCCCTCAGTGAGGTCCAGAAACACACATTTCTTACACAGGCCTGAAGGAACTGGAAGTGTCCAAGAGAGCTAGACTGGTTTGTGATAAAACCTTGTTCAGAAATCTAAGGCAGAAAAAAGCTCAGACATGTGCTGTGAATTATTTACATAGCTGAAATCACTGACACCTCAGAGAGGCAAGTGCTGATAAAAACTCCTCAGCATACCATATGATCCTTGAGCCACATCTGCCAACAAAACCCAGGAGCAGTGATGTGGAGTTACACATTCACAGTCATGCATGCTGCAAAATATTTCAAAATCACAGTCTTTAGGAGATGAAAATTGTGTAGTTTCTTACAATTTCTGCCACATACACAAAATGTTTTCTGCTTAGTCCCCAACTGCAATGCAGAATAAAAACACTATAACCTTCTAAAAAGGTCTTAAAACCTTTCAGTTCTCAGCCCAAGAAACGTGTCCTCTTTCTCAACTGAACTGAAATATGTTACTTTTTTTTTTTTTAGTTTCTAGTTTTCTTGTTTTAAATGAAAAGCCAAAGGAAGATCAAAGGACCAGTCTTAATTAGCACTTGTGATAATTTTTCATTTACATGATATCAGAACATTCATGTTGGTTGAAATTGTTTTCTCTGCAAGTAAATACATACAACTGCATTCTCAGCTCAGGAGGCAACAAGAAACTGAATGCACATTAATACACTACGAAGACATGAAAATTTGCCTACTTTGTTTCACAAATATTTGACCACTCTGAGGGCATGAAAATGTGACTTTCAGCGTTGGCCTCAAGGACCAAATACACAAGAGCATAAGGAAAATCTTGTATGTCTTACAGCTCTTGTTCTACAGTCTTCCCTGACTGACCTGATAGCTCTTTATCATAACCTTATATTTAATTATGAGCCAAATAATTATTTTGCACTAAACACAGCATAAAATTTATGGTAATCAATTTAGATCTCTTGAATCTCTGTTTGTCAAAGTTACCATAAATAAAAAGGAGGAAAATTTAAAGCACTGGCTGAAATTAAGGAAGCCTGAAGGCAGTGCTTTGTCTCAGCAGTGCAGTCTCTCAGGGATGGGTGCAGCCCCTCTGTTCATTGCTGGCTCTGAGGTGTCCCCTGGTGGCTCTAACAGTGATAAGACCATTCACTAAATGGCCCAAGCTTTCCTGAGAGGTTAGATCAAATGTCCCAAAATACAGATAACATGTCAGCTTCCCCCCAGATTTTATCTGGAAAAGTTTTTGCATTATAAGGTTGTTTTCTTTCTTTGTGTGGGGATTGTTTTCTTTCTTTGTGTTTTCTTTCTTCTAGTGTGGGGATTTGCCTGTCTCCATGGGTTTCCAGTATCATCTAACCCATCTCTTGTTGCAGCAGGGACCTAATGTGGTACTCTGCTCTTTTTCTGAGACACATTACACCTGCTTTGCTTATGTTCTGCTTCTAGCTCTATCAGAAGTGCTGGAAAATATTTTGTGCCCAGCAATGCCTATGTATTTGCAGTATAATGCAAAACCCTTTCACACTGCTTCATTAGCAGCCTATGGAACAGTTTGCAGGGGTGATGTTGATCCCTTCTGAGTCTGCATTCCCTAAAGCATTTCCTTGACAAAGATAAACTCTGTGTTCTTGCCTTTTGACACAGGCTGTACAGAGATAAGCTTATTCAAATACACACATTTACTACATTATTGCTGCTCAGAACAGTAAGACCAAACATAATATAACTTGTAGTGCAGAAGAGAAGTTGCAGTTCATGGACGTGAAGCTCAGCCTCACTGGTACTTAATACAGAGAAAATTGCTGTAGGGTAAATATTTTCCAGGATAAAAAACAGAGAAGGAATATGGACAGGAGAGAATAAATCACCATCTCGGGAATTTAACAGTATGACCCTTGCTCCATTTATACTACTGACACTTAGAACATCAACTTTAAATGAAAATATGTAACTAAGGCTTGGGGGGGTAGTAGAGTATAAAGATTTTATGGGAGCTCACTTGGTAAGGCACATCAAGAGAAATACTGTATTCAGGTCATCTCCAATTAGTGTCAATAAAACTTTTACACACTCTTTCCAAGTACTTATGTGATGGTCTCATCTCTAGCCAAGTGCCATACAGCATCAAAGTGCTATGCTGTATCACACTGCCACAATTCTTTATGTTTCAGATCTTTTGAGTACTACCACTCTAGAAGCCAAAAAGGGATGCAACGAATCAAAATGCATGGAGCTAAGAATGTTTTAAAATTATTGTTGAAGTTTTTTTTCTCTCTCTACTCAGAAACCAAAATATTTTATTTGCTCCATGCTGTCCAGCAGTGCAGACTGCTAAAGGAGGGTCTCCAACAAAGGAAATCTCAGTGATAGAAAGCAAAATATCCACTTGTGCTTTACTATACCTTTGTAAGTGGCATTGGGCCAGAATGATGCTGAGAAACAGTCTTACCTCAGCCCACTTGGAAAACCATGGTGCTAGCTCTGCCCTGCTGTTTGTAGATGCCTCACCAGGATTTCGGGTAGTCCAGTGTGTTCAGGCAGCAGCATCCCTCTGACAATGGATATTCAAGGGTATTATTCTAACCACCCGTTACTTTCTGAATCTATCTTTAAGGGGCTACTGGGAACTGAAAGGAAACAGGAACAGGTTTTTTCATGAAAGAGAATGTGCTGACTTTAAGATCTACAGTGACATTTTAAGAGTTAGAAATAAATGCTCTGTATTACAAAGAGAAACTGAGAATATCTATGTTTTGGTGGTACTGAGTTATACTTCAAACCCTGTGCATTGCAAAGCATTGAATTTTAAACATTTGAATAGTGACAGACTGAATATTGCCCTTTTAAATGTGAGGAAAGGGGTTAGTATGCAAGAGGGAGAGGAAAAAAAAAAAACAAAGTAACGAAGGTAACGAAAAGAGTGCTTTAATATGCTGAGTCCTTGGGAATTAGAGTTAATCCCAGAGAAACGGATTTATGGAAAAAGGGCAGGTGCATAAATCATTACCACATTATTGCATGTGTAACTTCATATTTACTGTAGCTGCCTGAGGAACCTTAATTTATTCTCCTTGTACTCAGACAATAACAATAGTTTTGGCCAGAGGTCTTTTTAATCAGTTATCTGCATCTGATTTAACTTGCATATATCCAGTAACACATTGCTTGATATAAAATGGCCAACCCCATTTTTCCTCCATTTTTAATACATCTTTTCAAAGGAAACTCTTTTCTATTAAAAGATCACCCAGCGGGGATCCAAAAACTAAGAAATTTCATTGAGCTGAGGTTTAACATCTTCCTTTGGTCTTGCCCATTTCATTCTGCTTCAGCTGTTTTCCCACGTGCTGTAATGAAGAGGACAACTGATTTATTTTTAGTGCAAGTTCATTACAATTTCAGTTTTTAAGTATGAACTGAGCACTGAATCCCAATGTCATCATTGTGCCCAGTAGTCTTTCCTGTAGCTAATGTCACCAAGCTTAAATGTCGTGTTTTCAGATGTTCGTGATTTAGAAAGCTTTAACATTTTCACCAAAATTTTCCAGGCTGGAGGCTTGCTTTAAGTTGTCTCTTTTTGTTGATTTTAAGTTTAAGTCACAGTGATCCAGCTGTTTCAGGGAATTTAGGGGAATTGTTGGTAGTGAAAAAAATGAAGCATGACAGGGAGGTTCATGCTGGTTTCAGCAGTGTGTCCTGATCAATGCCAGGAAAATATATCCACTCAAGTCTTGTAAGTGAGTAGTAGTAATGGTAAACACTCATTCTTTACCAATTTGCAGACATCATAAATGAACTTCAACACCTCAGAGCTTCTCTGCTTACCTACTCACCATCCTTAGCAAGGAACTGACTACAGTTTCCCACCAAACATCAGGGACTAAAACTAGTCTGTGGCTCGGTTGCTTCCTCTCTCTGTCCCAAGTGAGACAGGGACAAGAAATGCTCCAACACTTGCCCTCCCTCCAGCTGTGCAGCTGTGCCCTTGTTTCACTGCTGCCATTTGGGGTTTAAGGAGAAAGCCGAGGTCACTCCTTGGAAACACAAATGATGAGGACTCAGACGTGCAGAAGGCCATGGAAAAGACAGTGACAAAGGACCCAACAGAGAAGGGGCACTTGAGAAGGCTGCTTGAGCAATTTATTGTCACCATGTCTACATCTGAAATCCTACTGACCTCTGTCAATAGGGTATTTGTCTCAGTTTTCACAAGGTACCCTTTTGAGTCAGTTCTGGACAAGCATGTTCTTACATCAGGCCTGCTAACAAATGGGCCAACAACCTGGGTTCTATATGAGATGAATGGGACCTGAAAAGTGTTACTGGTATTCTGCAGCCTTTTGTTGAGGATGTTGTAATCCAGCTTCATGATTCCCTTTCCAGCTGAACAGATGGGCACTGGGAGATGAAGTATTAATCATACTCTTAGGAAGGGAATGGCCATTATTCTGCTAGGGTATTTATTACAGAGAAAAGATAAAGGATCTTCATTTCTCCCTAAACAAAAAGGAAGATTCCTGTAAAGACAGAGGTTTGCTTACATAAAATAAAGTCTCTGTATATTGGAAGAGACAACCTGCCTCAGCAGAACTCCTAATCTGCCTCGTAATTAACTATGAGCTCCAAAAAGCCTGGATCAGCCACTCAGGTTGCCAGCTGCAAATTAGGACACAGTGAGGCTTAAGACCTTGATATGCCAAGGTAAAATGCTTTCTTGCTTAAATTAGTAATGTCTCATTCTGTTATAGCATTTAACATTGTCAGATCAAAGTACTTCATAACGAAGGTCATTATCACCATGTAATTTTCCACAAAAGGGTATGTGGCAGCACAGGGAGTTGAAGCAGAATATCTGAAATCATCCAGAATGCCCAATGACACTTGCAGAACAAAACTAAGGAGACCTGAGTTCCACTCTGGTGTTGCATCTACTAGATTTTCTTTTATTGGAGAGCAAAAATTTTTTGCATGAAGTTAGAAACATCATTTAAACCCGACAGGAAAATTAACACAGAAGAGAGGCTGGGGAACATACATAGTGTATAAATACTTGCAGAGAGATTAGGCCTTGAATTGTATGCTGGTTTAGCAGGTAAGAAACTGCTACAGCACAGACCTGCAAAGGTGTCAGGGTAAAGTGAATGAACTCTGCAACTTCTTGGATGGTTCCTGATGAAAGCTAAAAATTCCTGTTCCAGAAGGTGATCCAGATTACCAGTGTGGTCCAGTAGGCAGCCAGACAGCCAGACAGCTTTGTAGTTTATGTAGCTACAAAAAAACTCAAAATGCTTATGTAGCTTTTCAGAGTCACTCACTCTGGCTTCTGTCAAGACTGCTGAGATTACAGCTGAGCCAACATGAAGCTTTTCAGAGGTGCACATCAGACCCCGTGTAGCACAAAAGGCATTGCCAGCACCTTTTCATAGGAAAACACATACAGTGCCTTAGGACTGGAGAGTGGTTCTCTTTTTTTTGGCTCAGAAAACTCAGACTGTACTCTCATTGACCTGGCTCTGCTCTAGCTGGTTTCTCATCTGTGAAATTTTGGCAATGCCACCTTTTGGCAAAGTATTTTGTGCATGAAACTGCTGTGAAACTTTTATTATTTGTTGCTACTCACAGTGGTATCCCTGAGCTGGGAACCTGAAAACCAAACATAGGGATGCGTGGAGAGGGAAAGAATTAGAGTGCTCCCCATCTGGACCTCCACCCACAATATGGATTTCAGCAGACATGGCCAAACACACTCATCCTACAGCTCGGAGCCTTTATAGCAACCTGCCTCAGCCTTAAACCCTGTTAATTTAGTGAGACATTTTTCAAGAATTGAATTTCCATAAATGAGATTAAAAAACTGGTCCAGAAATATTGCACCAGATTTGGATTTATGTTAGAAAGGTAAATTTTGTTTACTTTTAACTGCTAGTGTACACAAATCAGAAGTTTGTGGAAAAAATGCTGTCCCTAGGGTAGGGTATTCCTCCTCACATTGTTTTGAAAGAAGAGATTCACGAGGAGTTTTACACATCTTTCTTGAAAGTGTCTGAAAAATGTCAATGCATGCCACCAGTTTTGAACACATTCTGTCAGAAGCACTTACATGGTAGAAGGAAGGATGATGTATGTGATGCAGCATTGTATCAACACATATGGCAAAATAAGTATCAAAACCATCTGTCTATGAAAAGAAGGCAAAGCTGCCTTCTAGTACACCTCTCAGGTGAGACCACGTGAAAGACCAAGCAAAATAGAAAAAGAAAACAGAAAAAGGGTAGAATGAACATGGTATTAGGTAACATAGGCCAAATTAGGTTTTTTGCTTAATTTCCTTTCATTTAGTGACTCAAGATCCACGTGCTTCTTCAAACACAGTGTAAAAGCTATAAGGGAGCTGAAGGAGCCATCTAGATGTTTCCATGCCTGCAGCACATAGCTGAGTGTCACTGCAGGCTGTTGGCCACTGCAACTCAGAGAAGGATTTGGTCAATAAGACTGCAGACAACTGGATAAGCATCAATTCTAATGCCTTTCAGTTAGTTCATGGCTCCTCTCACTAATATGAACTTTCTAAAGATAGGGCGAGGATATTCTTTCTCAAGATCTGACATTTACTTTTCTCCTTTTTCCAATACACTGAAGTAATCTTTCATCAGAGATCAGCAATACACAATGGGATAACCCTGTGCTTTGTGCCTTGTTCTTCATTTTCTAGTTTGTTTTTGCACACACCTGAACTCAAAAAGGTCAGTTCATGAACACTGATCATCACTTTTGCTCATTGGAGCTACATAGGTTTTGAGTGCTAAGCAAAGGTTAAAAATGAGGAAACACACAGAGAGTTACCAACACCATGCTTTTGAGGTTAGATGGTGTGTCTTCTCCTCTGCCCTGACAGCTACTACAAGGCTGGAGCATCCTCAGAGTTGTCTTTTTAACACAGGGGCATGCCTGAGAAACTGCTTCCCTTTCATTTCCTCATTTGCCTCTACAATTCCCTATTTCAAAACAAGTATGTCCATGTAGGCCAAACAACCATGTCATTATTATCCTTTACTCTGCATGATTTTCAGAGTGACCTTCAAACTGATTCTGTACCAAGTCAAGCCCCAAAGCGGTGTAAAAAGCATACTTTCCACCAACTTGCCATTAAATGGGTACATATGTAGCAACAATCAAGGTGGACACTAGCAAATAACCAAGCCTTTACCTCAGTATTCCCAATGTCTAAACTTAGTCCTGGTGCAGAATGCTCTCCTGTCTTTGAAACAAATATCTACCATGTCTGTCACCATCAAAGATGCTCTGCTTTCCTGCTTCCACATGATTGAATCAGGAGCATGCTCCTTTGAGTTAGAGAAAGAAAATTATTACTCACGCAAAAATCAAAACTGACATTCTTAGGGCTGCATATGACCTATACTTTATACCATATTGGTTTTGATATTGCCAGAGTGAGCAACATAGTAGAAGATTAATTTTCCTAGTCATTCTGCTTTCTATCCTACACTTGACTAAACAAAAATTTCTCAGCTGTGAATCTCAGCTATCAGTAATGTAATTTGCAGACATTTACTTAGCTTGGTTCAGTCAACATTGAAATACATATGGTATGCTTTACTTTTACTGCATCAGATTTGCTGCTAAGAAATAAATAAAAATATAATTATGTGCTAAACTCACATTTTAAAATGAAACATCCCGATTATCACAGGCTAACTGATTGTCTCTGATGAGCCAATATACTGATGTATCCATGCAAATTCAGGCCCTGTGTCTGTCTGCAATACAAAATGTAAAAAGTATCCAATCCCTGAAAATTCAATGTTAAAACTAAGATAAGAGACAGAAGCAGTCACTGGAGGAAGACAATGTAATTTCATAGACGAACACCTCCAGAAAAGTTTTAGTTGGAGAATTTATAAATAGCTGCATAATCGACACCTGCAAGTCTCATGGATTAACTCAATGGTATTCCTTTGCCTCGTGAACTCAGAATGACAGCATCAATGACAGTATTTGCCTATGTTGCATGCAGGGCTTAGATAGTACAGAAAAAAGAACTAACCTGCTAATGATGGTCGCTAATGATGACTGCTTGTATTTTGCAGTTTTAGTCTCTGATTGATCTGAAGTGTCCTGACACGACTGTTGATTTAACCATGAAGAAATTAAAGGCCTTGCTACATATTTTCCTAACCCTTCCTGAATTTTTTCCTACAGAGTACTAGGTGTTCTACAAATTTATTTAAAAGTGATGGACAAGTTTCCGCAGAAAAAAGGTTTTGGGACTTAAGTGAAAAAAAGGAAACATGGCAAGGCAGTGATAGGAACACATTACTTGTATACTGGATTCAGAAGATAGTGAATTTTAAGTTGTAAGGGCTAGACAGGAAAGCTACTAAATTCACAAGCTCTGATGTATGATATGGGATTATTGCTTTTGATAAATATACTCACCTTAGTTCACCAAAATGGACTCTCCTCAGCAGTTAAACCTCTTCTTCTTTCTCACTTTTTTCCTTTGATTCTCTGTTTCCTCCCTTTCACCATTCTTCTTTTCTTTTTGCTGCCTGTGTCAGAGACCTAGGACCTAAGGTTTAGCAGTCTGCACGTGACCCACTATGGACCCATCATATGATTTTGATGAAAGATTCTCAGAGACAGGCAGAGATTCACCGTTTCACTTTATTATGACTAAGACCTGGATAAAGCAAATTGCATCTTGAATCACTTGCCAGGAGTCCTTGGGTCAGTGAAGCTGACAGGTTTAATGCTGAGTTGAGGAAATGCTGGCAAAACATTGAGTAAGAATTGGCTGTAAAATAGTGGTCCCTGATATGAACTGTAAAAAGACTGAAGATACTGCTGCCTCAGGGGCCTCTGAAATTTCTCAGATGTTGGGGTTTTTTTCAACACAGAAAATTCATATTAGTTTAGCTGTGCTGAAGTAGCAATATTCTTCTATAAGAAGATTATTTATGCTAATCTAATCACCATTATTCATTTGTACCAGTATTAACACTGCAAGCTTCTTAGTATAGTTAGTTCAATTTTAATAAAAAATAGCAAAATAATAATACCTAAAATGATAGAAAACTTGTTTTAGATGGGTCTAGAAGTACGCAAAATTGCCATCTGATGCAAAAGGCCCTAGTACAACTTAAAACATTCGTCAGAGAGGTGCTTTACCAATATTTACCACTCGAGTCTCATCATCTGTAGTTACAGAGCAAACATTTCCTCCCAAAGCCTGCTTTCTATTTATCTTTCAGACCCCTCTTGAGAAAAAACTAATGCATAATCAGCTTCAAACTAATTTGTGTTCTTTGCCTTCAGAGGAAAAAAGAATTCTGCCTTTCCTGTTTCTGCCACTTGTGGTAAAACTGAAGACATCCTGCTTGCTAGCTCTGCTTGAAAGCATCCAGTGACAAATACTGTAGCAGCTGTCCCCAGGTGTGACAAAGAATGTTGTTTTCTTTTACCAGAATCACAGTTTATTTCTGTTGTTAATACTTTAATTTTAAAAAAAAAAACAACAAACCTTTCCTCTCTTCAGTCCTTTTAGCTGTATAAATCTTATACCAATTACAAAGGTAATTATACGAATTACAGAGAGTGAAAACGGACATGTTAATTTACTCAGGGCTGAAAATGAAGGGGATGCATTCATTCATTCAAAACGCCAACTGTGCCATATCAGTGTGTGAGGTGAAAAAACTCCAGCCAAAGTGAATTAACTGTTTATTGGCAGCACCTTCAAACTGGATCTTGCTTTTATGAGTAAGAAGGTCACTTGCCAGCTAGTTCTCACTGAACTCAGCAGTCATAAGAAAGCATGAACCACTAGCTCCTGACTTTAGCCAAAAGAAAAATCCTGAGCACAGCAGTTCTCCTGCCTTCTAAAATCAGACGATATGGGCAGCTTTTGTTAATATGAACAGCATTTCTCATGGAAATCCAGTTTCTGCTAAAATGGGTTTAGATGCATTTCAATCCTGCCTCCACTCCAGACATTACACATTCCTAGTCTATAGTAAAAAAATAAATCCAGAGAAAAAGCACAATTCAGAAACCCAACAGCTGGTATGTCTTCGGTGTTTTTTTGCAACTAATCCTTGCCTCTTGACACAACACAGAATTTTTCTTAGTTTGGGAGATAGCTGTGGCACTGGCTTTGATGGAAGGATGCATTCACCTTCCTGATCCTACACAAAAAGCATTCAGGATTTATGATGATGGATATGGTATTCAAAAGAGGCAAGGTCAACTAAGCCCCAGATAAGCAGTATACTCCTGAAACATTATGGTTTGGAAACCCTCTGCAAACAGATATGCTTCATCTCAGAGGAAGGCTCTGTGGCTTTTACTCCCTGTGTTCTGATTTTGGTTTTGCTTGAGGGAAGAGTTGGCTGTGCAACAACTGCTTCTGTCTTTAGCCATTGTCAGGGCTCTGCCTCTATGTATTACAAACTGTAAACTCTTCAGACAGCACAGTAGATGAGATTTGGGTGAGAATTTTTGTGAACTTCCTACAATTGGATAAAATAGCTGTTCAAATTACTGTGCAAGTCTGCAGGTGCCCTCTATTTGCTTTTCCATTCTTTCAACACCCCCTCTGCAAGGGTCCTGCTTGGGCATGGTAAAAAAATTTTACTCACAAGAATAATTTTAGTGTTTATTTTAGAGTAACCTTAATGAATTTATTTATGTTCTGACACATCAGCCACTTCAAATTACAGTTAGTGACTCTGATAAGTAGCAAGAAAAATGCTTAAGTTACTTAAACTCACTTGTTACTCCTAACGTAATTCAAGATGTCATCTACAGAAGAAACTGCTGCCACTAATGCCAATCCTTCTATATGACACAGTGAATGTTTACAAATATCTTCATACGGACAATTCTAGCTTTTATTGTTTCTGACTGTCATTTACTTATTACTGTGCATGCAATCTCTGAAAATACCTTAGTGTTGGAAATCCCTCTATTGCTGTACATTGGAGAACAAGCCTTTTATTTCCCATGAGGTGTTACTTGAATAAAATGTCACTAGGAACCTCTATGCCCATGTTGCAAACCACAAAATAATTGTGATATTATTACTGTTAATCCAAAATTCCATGCTGCCAAACACTAATTTCATTAGCATTGTTTTTCTTCCTACCACAGTATTTCATTCACAGTCATTCCAATGAATATTCATATTCTTGACATAATTAACATTATATTAGCATATGCACATATCCTCATTGCTAATGCTCTAACTACTGTCTCCAATTCAGAACTGTTCTGGCCAGCCAGTAATTTGTCTTACAGCATTTTTTGGAAATTGTTGGGTTCTGCTAGACTGCTTCAAGATTATTAGAATTAGGCACTAGACTGTCTTTTCACCCACTCGGTCTAGAAGTGTTTGTAAAATCCAGGCTGCTTCTTTTCTTTCGTAGGTTTTCTTTTGTATAAAATTAAAAGAAACAAACTGGTCTCTGCAGCCTGTTCTTCAGTTTCTTCTGCCCTCTGCTGGATGAGATCTTACAACAGCTCCAGAAATTCTTAACTGTTTCATGCTTTGTTAAGGTGAAGAATCTCCCCTGCTCTTTCTGCTTTCCAAGCAGAATACTGCTACTTATGATCTTTCTCTCAGGTGGTCATTTGTATGGTGCAAAGGAAATAGAAAAAAACAACAACAACAACAAAAAAATCCAGCTTCTTTTTTATTTGACAGGAATAATAAAGTAGGTATGTTTTTTTAGGGTCCTGCTTTTGCATACTTCTTGCTCATGCTTCAGCATAAGTTAGTGTGCAGGCTCTCTGAAATCAGTTTAAACATAGAAGTTTAAACTTAGTTTAAACCATAGAAGAAGGACTGTATGTTTGCTGTCCTTTTAATTATAGAATAACTTCTACTGGACTGGCTCTCTAAGGCAATGTGGTCGAAGCCCAAGCTTGAAGCAGGTCTGAAAAGGTTGCTTTACCTCGTGGATTATTGAAGACCTCCTGGGATGGAGACCCTAGCATTTCTCAGGTCACCTGTCCCCATGTCTGACCACCCTCCCAGTGAAAATTCTCTCTGTTCATTAGCCACAAGCTCTCATTTGGCTCGTCACCTCACCACCCCTTTGCACAGAGCCTTCCTCATTGCCTTCCTGCCCTGTCTTTCCAGAAGAGCCTGTATCAACCTATGCAGCACTCCAGTCACATAAACCACCTCACCACTTATGTCTCAACAAAGTCACAGCTCTGCAATGGTGCACAGACTTCTAATTCCTGCTTTTTGTTTCCCCCATAGCAGTCTGTGTGTACAGGCACTTGAAATGGACCCTACATGCTGCATTTTCAGAGAAGCACAAGACCCTCCCCACCACGTTGTCGCTTCCCCACTGCTTCCTCTGCCTTCACTTCCCTGCAGGTTATCAGAGGCTTTCCCCTGCTTACCCCCTTTCAAGCTGTCCTCACTATGTTTGAAGCCTGCTGCAGACACTCGTGCCACACTTTGTCAGAGGGCTCTTGCTCTTGCTTTTGAAGCCCCTACTTCTCCAAAATGATTGCATGCATGCATGCAGAAGCCAACCTCCTCGCTGTGACACCAGCCATGCACAAAATGTTGATCCACTGAAGGTACTCATTGCTGCCCAAACCCTTCCCTCTCACTGGAGGGGCTGAGGAGACCACTCATGTATACTCCTTTACAAAAAGGATTTGCTCTAACAACAAAAAAGCTTTAACACCAGTGGCAAATTTCGTAAGCATCAGCAAAGACAACAGCATGTTAAACATGATCTTCATTTTTGACATGCCTTTGAAGCCATGTGACATGCTGAGAATGCTGACACCATGTCAGTGGCATGTTCTATGCCCTTATCAGCACTGCTTTGCATAAAAAATGAACCAGCAGTCTCCCTGAGAATCCACATTAAAAAAAAAATAAAATAAAAAAAATATATATAGCCATACCACTGATGTAAATTATCAGGGTAGAAAAGTTTTAAACAGCAAGCAGTAAAAATTTCTGTGCTTTATTTTAAATATATTTTCAGTTCACTCGGAAGACCCCTAACTAGAATTTCCAGTGAAGCCTTCTGTTTATTGTCATGTCACACATACATGTGACAATACAAAGTCAAAATTTCTTCCTGTGACTCATTATTGTAGTCAAGCCTAATCGAAAGGATCCATTCTAATTATGACAGGCATGGTCTTTGCTGCTGATATGTCTATTTGCTTATTTGCATTTGTTTTCAAGCCACTGGCAAGGATGCTATATATTTAACTTCCTACAGAACATAATTTCTTCAATCTGGACTAAGATAATACTGACAAAATGTACTAAAATATTATCTGTCTGATGACTTTTCTAAATTAACATCAAATTCAGCCTGTAATCTGGATATTGTTCTTTACTGTGCTAATACTTCTCTTTAATTTGCTTGTGCTTGGAGGTGTTCAATGTTACAAAATAAAACTGTCCTGCCACTAAGAAACTTCTTTCTAGCTTGACAGATACATACAGAGGAGACAGTATAATGAGGACCAGACATAGAGATGTTATTATTTTGGATTTCCATGCATGAAAACAGTTCCTGATCAAGAATATCTGTAAATCCCAAGCAATCCTGTGTCCTGTACACACTTCAATGGCAGAAGATTCACTATCTTCAAAAAAAAAGAAAAAAATACAGCAGCTTTAAGATTAAAAATCTTACACTATCAGGAGATAAATGAAAAATAAAGTGAGCTACTTTCCATATGAGAAGCAGATGATATTACATCAGACAGGAAAAACTTCTAGCAGCAAGGAGTGAAGATGTACACCGTAGCACACTGGGGCAAACTAGAGCAGTTAAAACTCAGCAGCATTTTTAGGATTTCAAGAAATCAAAAACCATACAAATCAGGTGAAGGCTTCTTCACAGCCTTCTATAAAGGAGGCAGCTAATGCAGGATCACAGTTACACAAACATAACCCTCTTTAAAAAGGCCCTGGGTGGAGCTAGGAAATTATAACCAGTTTGACCTTGGTGGTAGGCAAGATCCTAAAGATATTAATAAGAGATGAGATCACAAGGAACACAGACTGCGCAAAGTGATTAAAGGACATAATCTACTTGGATTTCAAAAAGGTATCTGACATAAAACTGAAAAGTAGATTAATGCACAACAGTAGCAAGTATAACATAGAAGGTGTCATCCTTGAATTAATAACGAGAAGCACAGTCACAGCAATACTACCTGCAACTGCACTCTCACAGGCAGTATGTTAGAAAATCAAATTTATTTGACATACAGGCTGCAGATGTAGCACATATTAAAGCTATTTTGCTGTACTAAGACCGCTGGGCTCTTAAAGCTATAGGGAACATACTTTGCTCTCAGTTACTCAAGTGAAGTCAGTAATGTTGCTTAAGATACACAATGACAGGATAGATTTGAAGTGACTATCCTAAGTCACTTCCTTTTGCTTAGTAGGATTGTCTGCCATATTATTGTGTCAGAACTAGGGTTTTTTTTGTTGTGCCCTTCCCTGTCCCCAGTATACTGCAGCAATTTTTTACTTCAGTGTCCCATCAATACAAGTGGAATCTTAGCTAGCAGAGATGCACCACATTGGGTGCTGAAGGCTACACATGTTCCTTGTTAGCTATGGCACTTTCTCCTTGATTTGTTGGCATTACTTTGGCTTTACAATACTGTAGGTGACAGAAGTATTTAGCCCTTCTTCTGCAGCACCAAACACCTTGATGGTCACTTTCAGGAACCTGATACTGTATCCTTTGTGTTTTTATATCAATATAAATCCAGGACAAACCAGAAAAAGCTGTTTCACTAATATAAATAAAATAACCTAGCGCTGAAAGGATTAAATGCGTACTTTGGGCAAGATTGTCTGACAAGTCAGTTGCATCAATTACAGCAAGAAAGAATTTGGCTCATGAAGCTTTTTTACTGCTGATTCCTTGTAATGGTGAAAGGAAGTTCCAACCATTTGCAAGCTGATGTATATAAAAAACCTGAATCCACTGGGACATTCTAAGTCTCCTTTGGAAACCTTGTCACCATCAACAGCTCAGGAAAATATCAGCAACTGCTCTGATAGTTGTTCAGAACAGTCATTCCTCTTCCCAAGCATAAAGTTGAAGTGGCAAGATAAAGTTGCTGCTTACACTCATGTTCTTACTTCAGTTGGTTATATTTATCTCATTACTACTGGAGAGCTTGGCAGTTTGCTGAAGCATCGTGATGAATCCAAGTTAATGATAGCAGGGAAGCTATCGTTAAGATCTGTTCCAGATTTGTCACGTGGATGCAATATCAATGAAGAAACAGGAAGGGATCAGCTGATCACTGCAGATTCAGTCCCTAAAAATTACCATGTATCCACAACCTGAAGTCACAACCTGAGAACGAAATTTGACTCAAATCCACTGACAGCCATGCATGTGCAAGTCACAGTGCCATTCAGACATGTCCTGTTGGGAGTTTCGTGTATTTTGGTGGGAGTGATGCTGCACCAAAACATGATCTGAATTTGCTTTGGACTCCATCAGAAGTATTAACAGCACTTGATGGTAAAAATTCATTTAATTCTTCCTACATCATAGACTTCATACAAACCCCAGTCCTCTGATTTAGCAAAGCTGCACAACCTGGGTTGGTAAAATCCACATTTCATCTCTTTACACTTACCTTTTTCCTAATGATGTTTTCTTTTGTTGGATCTGTACCAGCTAAGAATTTCATACATCCCTTCCCAAAAGGAAGAGAAAGCCAAAGAAACTCTGTACTCATCCTGCTTCTTGGACACACCACAAATTTCTTGTAGAAGCTGTCACTAGAAGGGCTTACAGTTCATGGATAAATGACCCCCTTCCTGGGAGTCATTTTGGGGGCATTAGCCAAATGTCCCCTTTGTGGCCAAAATATACAGTAAAAAAACACCTTATCTTTTATATTTAATTATGTCTCCAGTCTTTGTCAGAATAGTGATAAGCTTTTAGAAAACAGAAGGGAATACAGTTGCCAAGGGAGTCTTGGAGATGACATATACATAAAACACCAATCCTTCCTCCCTACAAACATTAAAAATCTCCCAAAG
Source organism: Florisuga fusca (assembly GCA_038090715.1). Lineage (NCBI taxonomy): Eukaryota > Metazoa > Chordata > Aves > Apodiformes > Trochilidae > Florisuga > Florisuga fusca. The sequence continues at coordinate 16,257,129 of JAAWXA010000004.1, read as the reverse complement.
AGATGGCTCTCTGACACAGTATACTGGAGGCTGGTATTTTAGTCTCTTACTTTTTACTGGAAGCCTAGCTTGTTTCTTGGCAACTGTTCCTCTCAATCCTCCTAAACACCCCCTTGACTGATACTTCAAGTTTCTGGTCATTCTGACACAGTGAACTAGAAAGAATACGGAAAGAAATACATGTGTGTAGGAAATAATGTGACAGAGGAACTTAGAAAATATGCAATTACAATACTGAAGAAGTGAGTCAGCTGCTTCACTATACAACCTAAATTGAAAGAGAAGAGAAAAACAAATTCACACATTTCCTAAAGCAGAGAGAAAATGACCACTGGACAAAGAAATGGCACAGCATTTATCTACCATGATCTATCCTAAGACAGAAAAATTGAGTAAACCCAGAAAGAATAAGGTTTACTGAAATGACCTGTGAGTATCAAAGGCATGAGGAATCATCTCACATGACAGAGACATTTTTGGACAGACATGGCTCACACAGTTTTGTTTGCCTGTGCATGAATGGCCTTTTCTCCTCTTCTGGGCAATACAGTTATGAGTTATCAATGAGTTACCAAAAATATAACTGAAAGTGATTTTTTAACACATCACAAGAACATTTTACACTAGTGCCAAGCTCTGATGTGTTTTATTTTTTCTTACACAAACCCTGAATTTTATGGTTGTGACCTTAAACCCTTCAGCTTTGTGGCCTGGAGCAAGCAGATCCAACCAAGCCCAGAATTCACAATGCACAGAGACAACATAAATTTCCTTTTACCCACCTTATTCTCTGCTAGAGCTTCAGGCCAGGCTAAATACAGAATATGGCCCATTGTTCTATATGACTTGATTTAGAAATGTTAACCAACTTGACATTTGCTTATGAAATACGTTTTTACTAAGAATTTTTCTGTTAAAAGATGAAGACTGAATGTAAAAATGTTAACATACGAACTATTTTTTATCTGTGTTCACCTTCCTATGACAATGGGTGCTAATTTCTAGATAATTTACTTGTAAAAGTTTTTTTTTAAATTAAAATTATCAAACTACTTTTTTTTCTTTTTCCTTTTTTTTTTCTTTTCATGTAACACATTGGAATAGAGTGGCTGATTATTACTTTGAGGTCAGGCCAGACCTGCTGTTTTACATTCATGCAGCCTTCCAGCACTGAAACTACCACAGCGTAGTAGCTGACTAAGTCTAGTGAGCGGCATGAGGGTTTTTTTTAGAGAATGTACAGAACCCCATGATGAGGAGAACAGAAGTGTCAATATTCTGTGTTTTCTGTAAAGCTGTGGAAATCGATACATATAGCTAACAGATCCTTCCACCTTCACAGACACTTGCTTTATTTTGCTAGAAAGTAATGACCACGGAATTGCTCCCTCTTGGTGTGCTATCTATAAATTGAGGGCTGTGTTGCTGTACTAGAAGTTTAGCCCTAAGGACAGTATGTTTTCTAAGACCTATAAAAGATATTAGTGAGCAATGGGTACTCACAAAAAGCTGTGAATCTGCCTGAATCTGTCTGTTTAGCCTTGTGACTAATTAAGCATCTCACAAAATGAAGGCAACTGAAGGAAGGCAGTAGCAACCAGGCATGCAAATTAAACTGTTACAAAGGTATCTGTTGAACAACTTTAGACAAAATTAAGTACATTGCTATGAAAAATTATAGGTTCTACAACTACACAGACTTAAGATGCTTCTATATACCCAGTGTTAATTATCTACTTAAAATATTCTGGGGATGATGAACAAATAGATCTGCTAGGAACTGTGTTTCTGCTGTTCATTGTTCAGGAAGCAATCACAGTGTATGAGCTAAACTGTCTGTTTTAAATGAACACTTGAAGAGCAAAACAAAGGTGTTTGGTATCTTGGGGAGCAAATCTCTCAGTGTAATGATATTTTAACTATACTGGCAAAAACATGTGTAAGACAAAATTTCCACTGCCTCATAATTTCTAGGCAAAATTCATGACTGTGCAACATGTATGGTCTAGTGTCACAGGAGGTGCAGAGATGAAACTGAGGCAGCTACTTTTCACACAATATAAAGGAAAAACATTCTGTGTAGTTATTTTTGCCTATGGAACAAAAGACTATGGAACGCTACTACTCCAGCCCAGAGTGTCCCCTATACACACTTTGACCCTGAGCTTCACTTTAACAAATTATGAGAAGTGGTGCAAGGCAATTAGCACTTACATGCAATTACATGCCAGTGTAGGGACACTTCTACAGCTGGTAGCTATCCACATTATTAAACATGTTACTTACCTTAGAAATAATTGCAGAAAAAAACAGTTGGGATCTAATAAGCCTTTGCTAAGGCCTCAACAGAAACCAGCAAGACCTGTGCAGGAGCAACAGCTTGCACAGGAGAGCACAGGATTTCCATACCATAGCACCAGAGTAACAGAGAAAACATAAGTGGTCAAAGAAGAGACAGATGAAGTCATAATTCAGGCAAAAAACAAAAGTCTGAAGAGAATTATATATATATATATATATATATATATATGTAAGCGAAGAAATCAGACTGGAACCACTATTTCAATTTTAATTACAAAGCTCATCCAGTAAACACCTACCTGAACTGAGCTAACAAAACCTTCATTTCATTTGGGACACCAGGTTATCACACTTCATGCGTGATGGCAAAAGGACACTGATCTAAAAAGACCTAATTATAGGCTTTTTCTGTTCTTCTTTTTCTGCCACATGGAATCGAGCTTAAAATAATTTAGCCTCTGATAACCTTGACCTGGAAAGCAACTCTTGGTTTGATCTATTACCAATTGTTTATTGCTCTTGTAAGAGATTCTGGGTGGTCACTTGGTTTCAGGGGCATTAGCCTGCCATAGTAAAATCTAGATAAGAATTTCAGTCTATACTGACAACTGGGAAGACTGAAATAGAAATATAAATTGACAGTATGGGCTTCTCTCATATATGGGGAACCTGTCATTAACAACTGAAAACCACACAATGAAAATTTGCTCATTGTCATAACCTATGGAAGAAAAAGCTGAGAAAAAAAATATACCTATAGGAAGAAATTACATGTTTAATTCTCTTTCAACTGCATATGTCTTCTTCTTGATTCTCTTCTCAGATATGAAGGGTCTGAGCCTATGCACACCAACTCAGGGGGGAATCTTCCAGCTATGTTAGGTTTAAGTGTGCTCCTTAAAAACCCAAAAATAAAACTAGTTATGATGGGTTTAAGAGTTAATTTCTGTACACCACATACGTTTTCTATGCTTACTTGAAAAATAAAAATAATAACTGCTGGTCCCATTTGATTATTGTCCTAAAATCTGTCTCATCCTTAAAAAAAAACAAACCCAACAAATCACACAGCTTTTACAAGTCCTTGCAAGCTTATTGACTCCAGTAACATTTTTGTCTGAGTGAAGCTGCAGGGCTGACAGAATTCAATAGCACAAACTTGCTCCTGGAACTATACCAGTTCCCTCTATGTACACCTTGGCTGACACATCTTCTGCTTGAAAGACTCCAATGAGACAGGAAAAAGAAGCTGTAAAAATCAGCATCCTCTATGTTGATGGGTCTCAGAAGATTTATGGTGCTGCTAAGAAAGGAGCAGGGCTGGAGCCCTACAATCCCTCCACTCCAGGGATACCAGTGGAGTTTTGTCTACACTTTGAAGCTGGCTGCCTTCCCATGCAAATAATGCATAAGGATTAGCTTCTCTGCCAATGTAAGCACAAGTAATTTTGCCTTGACTTGAATGTTAACAAGTAGCAGACCCTCCGTAAGAGAGGTTTGAAAGGTAATTTTAAAAAGCAGCTGTTTCTTTAAACTTTACTGTGCTTCCTAATAATTGTAAAACTGAATGGCTTTTACTTTAGACCAGACACAATATGGCCTGAAAACTGTGGGTGACAGTTTTGGACTTCAGTCCCTCATTTTACATATAACTGAGTTTGTGTGAAGAAAACAGTTCAAGCGAGAGGCTGAAAAATACGGCTCTTTATAGAGACACAATCATCAATGACAAGTGAAATATTTACCCTAGTTTGTTTTTTTATTCTTTTATTATTTCGCTGAAACACAGAGTATTTATTCCCTCTTCTCCATTAATTCCAATTTATTAAGAACATTTTTTTTAACTTTTATTCACTGTGCATACAATTGTGTAGCCACAGATTTTGACACGAAGCAGAATATGTTTCTTGGAGAGGACATTCCGCTTCTCCAGGGAAAAGCTGCATGTCAGATAAAAGTGTTACTTAAAAGAAGTTATTTCGATGAAGTACATTTCTGATACTCAGCACTAATATTTTTTTCTTCCTTTTTTTCTCTCCCCTGTGAACTAGCATTTCAAACTAATGGCCTGAGGGAGGCCACTCACGCTAATTTGGGCTGGTGATACATCTCGGGAGAACCACTACAACTCTTTCCTCTCTTTTGCTTGCTCTTACTCCTGCAGTACCTGACAGAAGGTTAATTAGAACCTACTTCTGTGCTCTGATCACTTGTGTAGAGAAAGACACACAAGGCTGGATCATAACAGCCTTTACAGAACAAAGGTATCTAAGCTATGCATTTTAGAATAGTACAGTTCTATAAAATTTGACTCCCATATGAAACCAGCAGCAGTAATTTGTTCCTTGTCTTCAGAAAATCTTTTCATTACGGAGAAAGAAGGTCAACTAAATTTGGGGAGTGCTTAGTTTTAAGGAGAGTTTCTCAGTGTAAAGACTTCCATAGATTGTTTGGTACTCCCTAAAAATGGTCTTGTTCAACATTCATCTAATTCTGCCTGGTGACAGCAGTGTTTGTTTCTAGTTTTCATGTGCTTTGCATTAAGTACTGTAACTATCAAAAACAGAACCAAAGATACTTGATGCAGTATAGCTACAAAGGAGTATCTATCAGTTTGCAAAAGGACCTCAGCAGAGAGATGTAAGGAGAAGTGAAGATGTTGGGGTTTTTTTTTTTTTCATGAGTTATCTTCACATTTTACTTCAGTTGGGGTAAAACACACTGGAAGTGAGAAAGCCTTGGCTACTACTGACAATAGTATCAGGTAGGAAGAACAGACAATGCTTTTCAGCTAGATAAAGATGAAAGAAGTCCCACTTTGAAACTCATGGAACTCAGCAAGCAAATTTACTGACAACTCAAACACTGTGTATGATCTGGTATGACTGACACACAGAAGCTACCTGCCCCATGCTCTACGTGAGAAATATTTGTGACTATGCAATATCTTCTTGCTGCATAGCATAGTCCATAGTGCCAGGGCTGCAGAAGGAGATGGAAGCACAAGGCCACGTTCTGCACAGTCTGACACACTGTCATGTTCTGCTCTGACCTTAGATTACACCTTTACAATATTCACAGATGTGACAGGCTGCCGGGAGTTCAGTACTTCTCTGGTTATTGTCCCCGGGGTGGGAGATTGGAAGAGGGAGGAAACAGAGTCACAAATGTCTTCAGAATTAAGTTATTAGCCTCTTAAGAACTGAGGGAACTATTTCAATAAAGTGTGTTGCAACACAAGCTGGAATTTAAGAAACATCATAGCCTCAATTCTCCCTAGACTACCAGTGCTTTTAAGAACCTCACCCTTCCTCTTCAAGTGGTAGTGCTGACTACTCTGGCTGCAAGGTGTTATGTAGTACTATCAAGACAATCATAAGCTGGACATCAATTATCAAGACCATTTTAGGTATCTTAATTATGAGGGCCTTCCTTACAGTGTCCTTTTCAAGGTGTCCAAGAAATCATATGCTTTGCCCAGTGACCTGAGACAAAATCCTCCTTTATTACCTAGCAACACATACAGATGATAAATTACATTAACTTCGAGCCACTAACTTAGTCAGTCTATGTACAATGAAACCACTGCAGCCTCTATGCAGATGTTGCCACAACAGTGTTGATCATCAGGCAGGCTCACATTAACTTCTATCTAATTAGAAATAGCAACAGGAGTAATACAGACTCAGAAGCACACATTTCATCACTTCATAACAAGTGGTAAGACAAAAGAAAACATCCTCATGTTGCTCCAGGGGAGGATGGATTAGATTGGATATTAGAAGAGAAGTCATCACTGGAAAGGCTACCAAACACTGGAACAGGCTGCCCAGGGAGGTGGTCGAACCATGATCCTTGGAGGCATTTAAAAGACCTGTAGATGTGGAGCTTAGGAACATGGTTTAGCACTCGATTCAGTAGTTCGGTTAATGCTTGGACTTGATGATCTTGAAGGTCTTTTCCAACAAAAACGTTGGAAATGTTGTGAGACACTGGAACATGCTGCTCAGAGAAGTTGTGGCTGCCCCCTCCCTGGCAGTGTTCAGGGCCAGGTTGGATGGGGCCACGAGCAACCTGGTCTGGTGGGAGGTGTCCCTGCCCATGCAGGGGGGCTGGAACCAGGTGATCTCAAAGGTTCCTTCCAATCCAAACCATTCTTTGATTCTATTGTAGATTGCAGCTTTGTATGAAACTGCAGAAAACCATGCACATATAGATTTATGAAATTTGTGAACCCTCACTAAAACCTCCAGTGCTATGCTTCTATGACTGTCAAATTGCATGCAAGCCAGATTAAACTTGGTTTGGTTATGACTCATTATTTACTGTGTAAAGATACTGTAAATGATAGCTCGATGGACTGAATGCTAACAGTGATTTCCTGAACATTCTATGCCCGACTAAAGTCCTATTGCTGCCCTTAAATATTTTAGTAGGGCTGAAACGAAAGATTTCCTACCAGGCTGTAAAATAGAACAAAACAATTGTAGAATGATATATATATTATTTTAACTAATGAGAAGGAAACTCCACAAACCTCATATAAGTTTTGGGGTTTTTTTATTTGTATCCTGCAGCAGGGTTATAACTGTACTATTACAGAGCATGGTTTGAAAATAATTTTCTATTACACTAATGTATCTTTACAGGAAAATAACAACAGATATCTCTAGAACAAACCACACAGCCCAAACACCCTTTACATCTCCCTTGCCAAGCAGAGCAGGAAAGCAACAAAGGCATCAAGAAACATTTGATCTTCAGGCAGCAATGCTTCCCATATGTTGCACAGAACTCTTATGTATTCCCATACAGATGGATACTTTCTACAGACTGGGTCCTTCTGATCCAATCATTCTGACTGTTCTTATTAGCAACCATATCTGATGCTATCTGTAAAGCTGTGATCTGCCCATATTCCTGTTCACAGGATAAACTGGCACTGAGCAATAACTGGCCCACTGACAGGATATGATGATGGGTTTAGACAAGCAGCCAGTTTAATTCAAAAATACTATCTTTCTTTCAAATGTCACACCTCAATGAAAAATCTGAACTGGGAATACCACCCTGATACTACTAGATCTGGCTATAGGAATTGTGAAAAAAAATGTTACTCTCATCTTGAATGGACTGCAAACCACCGAATCATCCTTAATTAAGAAAAGCACATACAATCTTCTGTCATGATAATTTACAAATGTATCTTTTTTAGCCCTAAGAATTTAAAAATCTTTTACCATAAGTTTTACAAATCACCTACTCGCTAATCTAGGTGTATCTATGTAACACATGTAGGTCATAAATGGTAAAATGGACTTACAGTCATTGTATCCACTGCGGAAGTAGAGCCACACCTAAGATAAAGGAGGACAGCCAATTTTATAGAATACTGTAGTCCAACACAATAGCACTGGCACAGAAGAAGCAAATGACATCATTCATTTAAATTCGTGTTACCACAGGGGAACTATAGGTATTTAGAAAGTGGAATTGGCCAGAGCACCAAAGCAATGAAAAATACCCCCAAAGGAACTGATCATATGTATCATCCAAAAGATAAATATGGTCTTCATGTGGCTTTAGAAGAAATAATATCCACAGATCCTCAAAAACAATTCAGTTTTTTGATTTATGAAAGCATTTGAACCATGACAACAAAAATGCATGCTCATAAAGGCATACATGCAACTGTGTTTTTTCACTTTTCTTGCACTACAAACATTAAAAAAGCTTTGGCCATGACATTTATACATTATTACTGATTTGATTCATCAGCCATTCAGCACCAAGCAGGTCTAGTAACAATTACTATGCAGAAGTTAAGAAGACTCTGCAAAGGAGCACTTGAAACTTTTTTTTTTTTTTTAAGCATGCCCATGAAATACCTGTGTTTCTGTAGAATTCAGTTCTTCTAGAAATTTGTAAAGCCACAATTTTAACCATGAAAATTGCAAAGAAAAAAACGGGCTCTATAGCTTTTTCACAATGGAAGTGAAAGCCAATTAAAAGATGCATAGTGGCACTAGCTCTACTGTTCTTCCCAGAGTCTGCATTGTTGTGTCAAAAGAGCATTCCTCAAACAGAAGCAGTTGTCTCCCTGCTTGATAAACTCACTCACACAACTGGAGCATATAAAGGTATAGCCTGAAAATGTTCTGGTGCATATACATGCATGATCGTATGTCACAGAATCATCCAGCTTGGAAAGGACCTCAGAGATCATCAAGTCCAACCCTTGATCCACTGCCACTGTGGTTACCAGACCATGGCACTGAGTGCCACATCCATCTCTTCTTAAAAAGCTCCAGGGGTGGAGAATCCACCACCTCCCTGTGCAGCCCATTCCAACGCATGATCTCTGTAAAGAATTTATTCTTCATAGTACCTAACCTAAACCTCCCCTGGCACAACTTAAGACCATGTCCTCTTGTCTTACTGGGAGCTACTTGGGAGAAGAGACCAACCCCCCCTGGCTACACCCTCCTTTCAGGGAGTTGTAGAGAGTGATGAGGTCTCCCCTGAGTCTCCTCTTCTCCAGGCTGAACAGCCCCAGCTCCCTCAGCCTCTCTTCATAGGATCTGTGCTCGAGTCCCTTCACCAGCCTGGTTGCCCTCCTTTGGACCTGCTCCAGCACCTCAATCTCCTTCCTGAACTGAGGGGCACAGAACTGGACACAGTACTCGAGGTGTGGCCTCACCAGCGCTGAGTACAGGGGCAGAATCACTTCCCTGGACCTGCTGGCCACGCTGTTCCCAATACAGGCCAGGATGCCATTGGCCTTCTTGGCCACCTGAGCACACTTCTGGCTCATGTTCAGCTTTCTGTCAATCCAGACTCCCAGGTCCCTCTCTGCCTGGCTGCTCTCCAGCCACTCTGTGCCCAGCCTGGAGCCCCCCATGGGGTTGTTGTGGCCAAAGTGCAGGACCCGGCACTTGGCCGTGTTGAACCTCATCCCATTGGAATCAGCCCAACTCTCCAGTCTGTCCAGGTCCCTCTGCAGAGCCCTCCTGCCTTCCAGATGAGCAGTATGTCAAAAGGGGAGAGCTCCAGACACAGAAATGACAAGGGATAATGCCTTCTCATTTACCAGATATGTATACACATTTTTACATACACCAACAGGTTCCCCAGACTGTGTTAGGTGGCCCTGCGAGGATTTAACAGGTGACAGTTGCTCAGATCCACGCTCCGTAAGATTCCACCTTCATACAAAGTAATAACACTTTTTGAGTGCTTAAGAGTCTTTTCCATTTTCTCAGAGGATTATTTTCATTTCTCAACTTTAGTATTATTGTGCTTACTCTTAAGTTGCAAAATATCTTAATTTTGAAAGCAGCTTATTGATCCATGATCTCTGTTAAAACAATAAATATTTTGTGCTGTTCTCTGCAAGTCACATGACTGACACTAATTTGAAAATAAAAATCATTGGGGTACTTAATAAAGTCAAATCAGCTTTAGTGCAAAAGAAAAAGTTCAAAGGCTGATGCATATGTCTAAAAAGTTTTCACTAAATCTGGAATCTCAAAGATAAATCACACTCAACAATTTGGGGGGGGGCACAGACTTCACCTTATGATGAGGAAAGGCCAAATATACATCCTTTAAGATGTAATGAAAGAGAAGTATGATGGTCAGAATAAACTAATGACACAGGATTTGTTTCGGAATAGCTAGACAGTTTGAGAAGCTTAAAATGACGTTTCAGGACTAAAACTTTCTGAAGAATTATGTAGGTAGAATTAAAATTGTCTTAGAAAACACACCCTTCACTGTGAGCTCTGGGTCTATAAGCTTCCACTTAAATAATTCTGGTTAGACCCTTCAGTCTGCAAGTTCTTGTACACAAATAAACTAGGGCAGGAGTCAGCATGCTGTCATGATGCTAACACAAGGTATTACCAGAGGCCTATAAATTACTCTGCTTAGACTTCACCCCAAAATAATTTCCCTCCATATGGAAAACGAGATGACAAAATGGAACCTCCTCACCCTAGGCACACATCCTTGGCTTTTTAAATGATGATGTTAATTACTTCAAGCACACAAAGATCAAAGATGTTACTTCCTTCTGTGACTAAAACTACAATAAATGGATTCATAGTGTATTCTGCTTTGTGCATCATCAAACAAAAACATTAGGCACATTTCAATGACAAAATACACATTGCTGACCACATCTTAATAGGGAGAAAGAACACAGTTTACAGTGCTTCCATTGAAAAAATCACTCTTTTGACTTGTAGATGGAGCCAAGTTGGTATAGGAACTATTCAGACAGTAAAAACACAGATTACTAGAGGGCCTATCTTGTTTTATCAAGATACTTTTCTGGCTGCAATTCTTAGGCACAAATGTGCAGAAAATTGCTTTCTCCCAAAATAGGAAAATGGGTCTCTCATATTGCTGTTCATAAAGAGAAAAGGGGAGCAGAAATAACTACATGTTTTTGTTCTCCTTAAAAATGAGCGTAGCATGGAATTTAAATCACAACCTGAGGCCTTTCAAAGATGGGTAGTAATAACTGCCATAAGCATTAAATTAAAAAAAAAAAAACATCCACAGCACAAAAGCCAGGGCATTTTCAACTAGAAGTTATTACAGAATTGGATTTAACAATGAATTCCATTCTACTTAAACTGTCTTAGCTGTGTACTGAGGTTTAGTTTTCAATTTTTTTATTGCATATACTGAATTCTTTAAAATACAGGAAAAAAATGGCAATGTGTTTGAGTCCTGCCTGATACACTGGCTCTCACACAGCTGTCTAAGAACTGCCCTGATTATTCAGTGCCAGCTCTCCTTGTTTCCAGCTGCTAAATCCCATTAAGCAGCTAAAAATACATTAAATACTTTCCAAATATTACTTTTCTGTATAATCGTGGTAGTTGTCATATGGATAAGAAGAGACAGAGGAACTGTATCAGCAATAAAATGAACTAATTTCAACAACTTTGCTTTGTATCAGCAAAGTAAAAATATGGGCAACCTTTGATTTCTGGGGTAATCAGGCACCTAATACCCATAGGATTTATTTCATAAATTCTTGAGTAGAGCATTGGGTCTGCTATGATTAATTGTGAAGTTTCAAGACTGATTAATTTGCCAGTAACATAATCCTGCTCTCAAATCTATGACTAGCTAAGGGTAGATGAAAAATAGAAACTCTGTAATTCTTATTGAAACACTCCTCCTTTGAAAGTGGGATGGGTGCAGATAAATCAAGCTATTGCTAGATGACAGTCCTCTGTTACAGTCTATTGTAGAGGAAGAGCATAGTTTCCAAACAAAAATAAAGGACTGGTTGCTGCTGAACTAAAATGGAGCCACTGAGCTTACTTACACAATGTTACACTGGCTAGCAAAGACACCCTGGAGCTGTACTACAGGGAGTTTCCAGGCAGAGAGTAAGAAACAGCAGAGGAAAGGTTTGACTCGGGTGTTGATTTGAAAGATCTAGAAGCAACAAATGACAGGATTAAATAACACGGTAGCAATTAAGAAATGCTGAACAAGCCAGGGCCAGTACATGTAATCCATCGGACAGACTCTCATGTGCTTAAGAATCAACAGCTATAAAAAGGGCTGCTTCTCACATTTTAAGAAAGTGAGCTACTGGAACCATCTACTAATCCAAAACCATGCATTTATATTTGGAAAATATGGATTTTGGCTGAGGAAGGTGCACCTCAGTGTTTTGATATTAATTCCAATCACAGGGTAAGAATCAGTCTCTGTTAGATAACAGCTTCATTGCACCCGGATGGTATTCACTTCTGGTTTTGCATACTGCCTCTCCAGAAATGCTCGTCAGGATTGGCTTGTTCCTGATGTAGGAATTAGAAATCAGGAATTCCTTAATTAACTTCACACAATCTCTAACAAGGCCAAGGCCTCCACATACGGAAGATGACGTGGAGAGTCAGTAATGGCAACTCAAGATACATGCCCCCTCCTTACACCCCATCACCCTGAACTTCCCAAATCTCTACCAGAGAGACAGAGGGTGGATACAGGAACTCTGCATCTGATCTCATTAATTTATTTCCAATGGTGTTTCATGTGATCCTGGTCAAGTGTTAAGATCTCTGCAAGCTAGATGCCAGCTAAACAAAACAAAGTGTGAACATAAATCAGGAATGAGAAACACAAATCATGGCCTTTATCATCTGGGAGATGCTTCAGACCAGCTTACACTGGCACACAAGCAGAACACCACAATCTCACACTAAGGCCTAGTTTGTGGATGAAAATCAATCTACATCCACTAAACCATCTGCAAGGCTCTGCCTCAACAGGAAGATTCCAGCCTCCGTTGGCGTCAATGGGAAGTCCATGCTGGATCAATCTGTATCATGCCAACTGCCTGTGGTCAGTCCTGCAAAGCAGAGGGGCACAAAGCATTAACTGGGAATAGCAGAGGATGAGAACTTGAGGCAGGAGTGCAGTACGCGGGCATTTTCGTGACAACAGCTGTCCCCTGACGCATGAGTAAGAACTGTGCTCCAGACTTTGCGGCCACGCACTTCATTGTTGTTGTCATTATTCAGAAAACAATTCCCAGAAGTCTGGATAGCCGCCTAACCACGCTCGGAAAGAGGTTTCCGCCAAGAGGGAAGCCCCCGGTCAGGGATTCCAGCTCCCTCCCGCTGCCCTGGCCCCGACATCCAGGGTGCCCGCTTGGCCCTCCGGCTCTGCCTCCCCAGCCCGCACACCCGGTTGCCTCACGACGTGACACCGCAGTGGCCCATCCCGCTCCCCACACGGGTGGTGGCAGCCACGGACACTTCTCCCTCCTCCTCTGTCGTGGAGCTGATGCGCAGCCCCAGCCTGGCTGCCCGCCTGCCGCCTTGACCACCCCAACGCCTCCGCGGCGGCGCCAGGCGACCCCCGCCGGGAAACCTCCATTTACAGGGGCTGAGGGAACACCGGCGGCACGAAGGCGGGAGGAGGAGGAGGAAGGGAACCACGGGGAGATCCCAGGGCCAAGCACCACCCCCTTCATTCACCGACTGACCCACC